>JAYEVD010000410.1:0-338326 GCA_036346405.1 Phyllostachys edulis
CGGCGACAGCTTCGTACGAGCGTCGCCAAGCTGTCAGCGTCGCCAGCTTCCAGCGCGAGTGATCAATCGCATCAAGACAAAAACAAAAAGGTGATAGTACTCCAGTGGCAACAAGAATTTTTTTTCTTTAATCTATCACCACAGCAAGCTTCTGCCATCTTTGCTTCACGTGATGATTCCCATCCTGTTGCATCAGGTGGAGTAGCACAGATCCAACCCCCATCCATCCGAGTGATCCAATCGGTTCGGGCCGAACTTTGCTTTCGTCCACCGAGAAGCATACCATACCCGGATATTTAAAGATTTTTATTTTGCGTACACAGAAGATGTATCAAAGAGATTATTATTTTTACTAGATTTACATAGATCAGTATCAGTAATTTTTAGGATTTATTTTTCATAGCGACTTTAAAGTATGATCTTCCACTCCTGGGTCGAGACACAAGATTTTCGCTATACCAAATCAAGATGAGGGCTGTGTTGGTACAGATAAATTTGGATGATACGTTGGAAGGGTTTGAGAAACAATCTATCACATGTACTGCAGATAAGAAACGTAAAGACCGTAAGGTTTTATCTTAGATTCACCTTCATCTATCAATAATATTTTACATGAGGTTTTAAAGGAGAAGACAACTGTTGCATTATGGCTGAAGCTGGAACAAATTTGCATGACAAAGGATCTCACCAGCAAGATGCATCTGAAGCAGAAGTTGTACTCTCACAAATTGCAAAAAGGTAAACCAGATGATGAAGGTAAAGCCTCCCTTACTGTTGATGATAATTCTGATGGAGGAGTTCTTGTTGTCTTTGCTGGATGTGCTAAGATCAATGATGAATGGATTCTTGATTCTGCATGTACCTTTCATATGTGTCCTAATAGGGACTGGTTTGCCACTTATGAACCTGTTGAAGGTGGTACTGTGTTGATGGGTGATAACTCATCTTGTAAGTTTGCAGGAGTTGGTTCAATTTAGATCAAGATGTTTGATGGCATTGTTAGAACTTTGATAGATGTGAGGCACATTCCAGATTTGAAAATAAACTTTATCTCTTTGAGTACTCTTAATGGTAAATGGTACAAGTATTATGGTGAAAGTGGAGTTTTGAAGGTATCAAAAGGCTCTCTTGTTGTGATGAAAGCTAATATTAAATCTGTTAATCTGTACCATCTCTGAGGTACTACAATATTAGGTAATGTTGATGTAATTTCAAGTTCATTATCTGATTCTGATGCTACTAATCTTTGGCATGTGCGTCTTGGGCATATGAGTGAAATTGGTTTGGCAGAATTGAGCAAGAGAGGACTTCTTGATGGACATAGCATTGGTAAGCTGAAATTTTGTGAGCATTGTGTGTTTGGCAAACACAAGAGGGTGGGGTTCAATACTTCAGTTCATACTACAGAAGGTATTTTGGATTATGTGTATTCTGATTTATGGGGGCCATCTCGGAAGACATCGCTAGGAGGTGCTCGTTATATGTTAACAATTATTGATGATTACTCTAGAAGAGTGTGGCCTTATTTCTTGAAGCATAAATCAGAAGCATTTTCAGCATTTAAAGAGTGGAAGACTATGGTTGAAAGGTAAACTGAAAAGAAGGTAAAGAAACTTCGCACTGATAATAGGATGGAATTCTGTTATGATGGATTTGAATCATATTACAAGACTGAAGGCATTACTAGGCACTACAATGTTCCCGGTACTCCTCAACAAATGTTGTCAAATGCAGGTTTGCATAGATGTTTTTGGGCTGAAGCCACTTCTACTGCTTGCTACCTTATTAATCGGTCACCCCCTATTGCAATTGAAAGGAAAACTCCAATTGAGGTATGAATGCGGTTCCCCGACAAATTATTGAAATTGAGAGTTTTGGCTATACTGCTTATGCTCATGTTGATAAAGGAAAATTAGAGTCTAGAGCAGTTAAGTGCATCTTTCTTGGTTATAAATCTGGTGTCAAAGTATATAAGTTGTGGAATCCTGAAACAAATAAGGTTGTGATTAGCAGAAACGTTGTCTTTAATGAATTTGCTATGCTTCATGATAAACTGCCCACTAGTGTTCCTATTGAGAGTGAGTAGAATTCAAGTGTTCAGGTAGACAATTTTGTTAGTTCAAATGACACATCAGATAAGGAAAATATTATTGTTCATGATGCACCTATTGTTGAGGATACTCCTATTGTTGAGCAGCCACCACAACGGTTCATTGCAGTTGGCAGGCCTAGGAGAGAGATTAATCCACCTAAGAGGTTGATTGAAGAAGCTAATATTGTTGCTTATGCTTTGAGTGTGACAGAAGAAATTGAAGGTAATACAGAACCTTCATCATACTCTGAGGCTATTAACTCCACTGATTGTAATAAGTGGATAGCTGCTATGCATGATGAGATGGAGTCACTTGAAAAGAATGTCACTTGGGAATTAGTGAAATTGCCAAAAGAAAAGAAGCATGTTCGTTACAAGTGGATTTTCAGAAGAAAGGAGGGTATTCCTCATATTGAACCAGCAAGGTTGGTTGCTAAAGGTTATAGTCAAATTTTAGGTATTGATCTTAATGATGTCTTTTCCCCAGTGGTGAAGTATAGTTCTATTCACACTTTACTTAGTATTGTTGCTATGCATGATTATGAACTTGAGCAATTAGATGTTAAAACTGCATTCTTACATGGGGAGTTGGAAGAAGACATTTATATGGACCAATCTGAGGGTTTTGTTACTCTTGGAAAAGAACAGCTTGTTTGTAGATTAAAGAAATCTCTTTATGGTATGAACCAATCTCCTTGGCAATGGTACAAGAGATTTGACTCATTTATGCTCTCTCATGATTTTAAGCGGTCGATTATGATAGTTGTGTTTATTTAAAAGGCGCTAATGGTTCAGCTATTTATTTGCTTCTCTATGTTGATTCTTTGCAAAAGATAAGTCGAAAGCGATAAAGCGAAAGCATAATCGAGTAATGAATTTGAGATGAAGGACTTAGGTGCAGCAAAGAAAATTCTTGGCATGGAGATTATTAGAGAGAGGTAATCTGGCAAGTTATATCTTAGTCAAAAATGTTATATTGAGAAAGTCCTTTGTCGTTTTAATATGCATGATGCAAAACCAGTGAGTAGTCCATTAGCTTTGCATTTCAGATTATCTTCAGCCTTATGTCCTGAGTCAGATTATGATATTGAGTACATGTCTAGAGTTCCATATTCCAGTGCAGTTGGTTCTCTTATGTATGCTATGGTTTATTCTCGTCCTAATTTATCTCATGCACCGAGTGTTGTTAGTAGATACATAGCTAATCCTGAAAAGGAGTATTGGAAAGCGGTTCAGTGGATTTTTAGATATTTGCGTGGCACTTCTAATGCTTGTTTGCAGTTTGAGAATTCTAGAGATGAACTTGTTGGTTATGCTGACTCTGATTATGCTGGTGATTTAGACCACAGGAGGTCTCTAATAGGTTATATTTTTACCATTGGTGGTTGTGCTATTAGTTGGAAGGCAAGTTTGCAACTGTTGCCTTATCAACCACTGAAATAGAATATATGGCTATTTGAAGCTTGTAAAGAAGCTATTTGGTTGAGAGGTTTGTACACTGAGCTTTGTGGAGATAATTCTTGCACTACTATATTTTGTGATAGTCAGAGTGCCATATGCCTTACAAAGGATCAGATGTTCCATGAGAGAACAAAGCACATTGATTTGAGATATCACTTTATTCAAGGTGTGTATTGCTCAAGGTGATGTCAAGGTGTGCAAGATAAGTACTCATGATAATCCAGCTGATATGATGACAAAGTCAGTTCCTGTTACTAACTTTGAGTTTTGCTCAAGCTTAGTTGATATTAAAGTTTAGTCCTAATGACTAGTTGGCGCATAGTGATTTTTATCTTATTGGGGAATCATTTGGTGATTGATGATTCTTTATTACGCTACAAGAGGAAATTCGTCTCAAGGTGGAGATTGTTGATATTTGGATCATGCGTGATCCGAATTTCTAATATGGAAATATCTGGAATATGCCATATTAGCGGATTAGTTTCCTACTAGACTCTAAGTCCTTTTACCCCTTTATATACCTTTTGTAAGCCGCACGAGGAGAGAGACGCCTCATTGTAACCCCCTGCGTTTTGTAATCACTCCTCATATAGTGATCATCGCCGGTTGGTGCTTGTGGTTTTTTCCCACCAGGATTTTCCACGTAAAATTTATATCTCCTTTGTCCCTATTTTTCTAACATAATCCTCCAAAGCCAACAATAGGGACTATCTTTACTTATTTCTTTGATGGCTCTTCCCCCTCCATCGACATCTTATATCAAGTTATTCCAATAGCTTTTGTTCATAGTTGGTCTGTCATCCTTCAATCTTGTACTTTGCCGCACCGCACCACACATCCAATGGTCTAGATCACAAGTTAGTCCGCCATCTCTTAATTGTGTTGATTATGTCAATAATTTTAGATAATGGAAGTACAACTTCCGACCTCTACACCAACTAGGGTTGCACATAGCCATTACACTACCATCAGCTAAAAGCTTAAAATAAAAAACGGTCAAAAGCCAACAATGACAAACAAATTGTCATGCAAAGGCTAGCCTAAAAAAAGACCTCCTAGCCCCACCTCCGGGACCAACCAGGAGATTGTCCATACGCGAACAGTAGCTGCGTAGCAAAGAGGTGATGATGGGCCAGCCTTCATAGCGATGCCTCCAAGAAGGGATACGACTCACATCATCGTCGCCGGATCCAACCAGCGAAGGTCAGATCAGGAGTTTTCACTCCGGAGCTCGAGTGCAGTTCTCCAAAGCAACGTCTTTAAGAAAATGCTTGCCGCTCGAGGTTAGCGTCGTTCTTTGGATCCAACGGCGAAGGCGGATCAAGTTTTCACCCCAGATTGAAGGTACCAGCGCTCTAAGATCACGCCACAACACGACCTCGTCACCGGATCCAACAAATAAAGGCCAGATCGCCAAGATGACGTCCGTAACATCCCCAACTGACCAGCTGCCGCTTTGCACAAAAGAAAAGCGATGTCTCATGGTGTAACATCCCAAATATGGGTTTGTGTTTCAAATGTAAGAAAATGAGAAGAAATTAAAACTTTTCTTGCATCTTGTAGTTTTGAACTTTTCTGTAATTCTTGTAAAGGAATTGTGGAATTCGAAAATCTAAACCTCCAATTGACTAAAGTCATGAACTCTCTTTCAACCTTTGTTGAAAATCTTGTGTTCAACCTCTGAAAATATTTTTTCTTGGTTCTAGAGATGCTGTGTGACCTCTCTGAAAAATTTCATAATTTTTAGAAATTATTTGATAATTTTGGAGGCAAGTCAAACCAGTTTGACCTTTGGTCAAACCTTAGAACAAACCTTGATGAATTTCTTGAGAAAAATGCAGTGCATAAAAATCTCTGAAAATTTTATGTAAGGTTAATACTGGAGTGAGGAACCTCCGGTCAAAATTTCAAAAATTTTGGAGTTGGTTTGCTATCTCTAAAAATTCTTCCAAACTCAGCTTTCAAATTTAAACCCTAACTTGGTTTCACTGTTCCTTGGGTGCGAACCAGTCTCGGGCTCGAGCCACCTGTCTTGGTTGAACCACCTAGCTGTACCGGCGCGCCTGTTTCGGCCCGTGAAGTGGCGCGTGCGTTGGGCCGTCGGATCTCCATCGGACGACCATCGTTCGCGTAGGCCGCGCGCGTGCGCTGTGTTGCAGGCATTTTGAGCCGTTGGATTCTAATCCAACCGTCGCCGTCGTGCCACATCTGTTCGTCCCCTTCCTCTCGCTTTCATGAAGCTCAGCTAGAAACCAGCAGCGCCATGGTGTTGGTGAGCATGCCCTGTCCCTTTCTCTCGTCCTTGCAACGGGTCTTTGCTGCAGGCATTAAATGCCGCTCGTGATTTTGCCCCCGGAAGTCTCCTTCCTCTGCTCTTCACCTGCTCCCATCGCGCTCAAGCGTCTCCATGGCAGGCTTAACCGTGGAGGGGGTTGCCGTTGCTCTCCTTGCTCCTCCGGCTATTTAAGCCCCTCAAGCTCTTCCTTGGCTTCCTTTAAACACCCTCGGCTCCGGCTTGCACCCTCTCGCTTGTTGAGCTCAAACCACCAAGACCCTTGGCGCCATTGTTGAACCTTGAGCTCCTCGGTGACATTAGGGTTCTGTGGTTCTTCGCTTAATCTTTTGCTCGACTTTGAGCCTCTCCTCTCGGTGGTCAAAACCCTAACTTGATTTTAGGTTGCTTCTCTGAGGCGGCTTAATTTGAGTTTGGATCTTTCTTGGCCGTGAGCACCCCTTTCTTCCTCAACACCGGTAAGCACCTTGGCTTTTCAATTCCTTACTCGTGGACCTTCTGTGAGCCCTTGTGAAGCTAATGTGATGACCCGGTCGTGTTCTTTGTGCTCAGGCTGCCTTGTCCTCGCTTTTGTCCTCAGCTCCGGCGCTGTGCTTCGTCGCCGGCGTAGCTCCGACCTCCTTGGTTCCTCTCAGTGCTGAGGTAACCCTCCTGGTAGTCCCTAGCAGCTATGGCACCGCTTCTCAGAACCGCTGCGGAGCTCCTTTACGTTTTTCGTTTTGGCCGTGCTGGTCATTGCCGCCTCTTTCCGGTTCGCCGGCGTTCTAGGCCGTCGCCGTCGCAATGGGTGGTACCATTGGGTGCGCAAGTCTATTGCGGTCCCGTTTTGGCCCTTGGTTGGTGCCGGCGTGGTCCATGTCGCCGGCGGCGAGCCGTGGAAGCCCCTCGGTTTTTGCCGGACGGGAACGGCACAGTGCCGGACTCGGTTAAGACAAAGATTCCCCATTAATGGTTAATCACTGATTAATCAGTGTTAATAAGTGGTTAGGAGTTAATGCCTAGCTTTAAGTTGTCCTTGCGTCGCTGACTTGTGGGCCCCATGCGGTTAAGTCTCACTGTGCGTGTGCTTAGTTGTGAACCGTCCATTTCTTGATCTGCGGCTCAGATCGCGTGAGCGTTTTCTTCCTCACTCGCTGTGAGCCGTCCATCTCGCGATCTACGGTCCACGTTCACGGGATCTTTCGTGCGCGCGCGTTCAAACGCGGCCGCGCGCGATTCAATCTGGGCCGTTGGATGCAACATCGACGGTCCACGTTCGCGTGGTTTCGTGCGGACGCGCTCGCGTTGTCTAGTTGGCTTGGGTCGTGCGATGCAAGACCGATGGTCCACAAATTTCCACGTCGTGTTAGTTTAAGGAATTTCCCGACAGATTTATTTGTGAACTGAAAAAGGTATTAAACTTCAAAATTTCATAACTAATTCGTTTTAGCTCCATTTGAGTTGATTCAAATTTTGTTAGCTCTGGTTTGAACTAAGCTTTAATCTAAAAATGGTTGGAAGCTTGGTTTGGCTCCAGAAAATGGTTTGGTAAATTTGTTTAGAAATAGGCTTTAATTGTTGCTCTAAAAATTGCATTTAACTTGTAAATTGCATAAGTAATTCTCTACTACTAAGCCTAGGAATATCTTGCTATGATTTAGAGTTCGTTGGATGAGCTCTTATCACTTAGTAGTTTACGTGTTGATATTGCTTAGAAATGCTTAGCTAACGGTAGAATTGGGCGGTTATCGACTTAGTCGATAGCTTTGATCACACAAAAATTATTATTCCATTATGTCCGGCACTTGTGCTTTGTTATTTTGTAAAGAAATAAAATTGAAAATAAATTGTTATCGACTTGGGCACAATGGATGATGGTGTGATCTCATGGTGTGTTGGAATGGTGCCTAAGTCCCCAAGGATCGAGTTACTTGTGTCACTAAACTGAGCAATCTTTGCATGCTAACCACACGAGGGGCATATGGAACCTCTCTTGGCTAAGTACTTTGGGGTGTTAATTAATGAGTCATGTGGTGGTTAAAAAGAAAAATGTTTGTTGTTAGGAAAGGAGGGAGCACCATGATTTGCTTAATTTGGGCGGTGCATCCTACTCTTCATATGGGTACTTAGTGGGAGCCCGTAACGGCGGTCCGCTAGGTGATAACCCCCATACATGCGACTCTTAATTAGCATCATTCATTGGAAATGTCTCGTAGGACTTAGCCGTGCCGGCATACCAAAGGAAGTGTGCTAATAGCTTGGCGAAAAGACGGTATGACGTGTGGGTACATTGGTACACCCTGCGAGGTTAAATCTATTGAATAGCCTCGTCTAGGTTATGGACATGCTTAGTAAGGTCGTACAAGAACAAGACTATAACCTTTAATTAAAACTTGTTGGGTGGTATGAATGGGTAATTCATGCTATTGTTGTGGTGACTATTGGGTTAGTCACTTTCAGGTTGTCTTTATTGTTGTTATTATTATTGTATTGTTATTTCAACAATTAAAAATAGTTTGTCAAATTGCTTGAAATCTATTACATTATTGCAAATGAAAACTTGCTTTATGCTAAAATTGAGCCTAGAGCCTTCCACAATTAAATAAGTTTGCATGTAGCTATGTATAAAGGTGTTACACTACGTCCGGTCTTGAGTACATTTTGTACTAATTTGCTTTGCTTAAATTTAATTGTTGCAGAGGAAGAAGCTGATCCCCAAGGTGGGTTAAAGGCACACTAATTGGCTTTTGTTTATCACCATCTTATGGCTGTTGCTTTCGCTGTTTATTTAACTCTTTAACTTGTATTTGGCCGGTTGGCCCCTTTTGTAATAACTCTATTATGTATGTCTTTTGTTTAATATAGTTCGTACTTTGGTTCTATGTTTGTATGGAATTGATGCATGATTTTGTAAAAGGGTGTATGTACAACACTTCTAGGATGTACATATTTTCCCAAGGCACGGGATATTTTGTTTGTGATGCTAGGGTCAATGGAATGACTAAGCATTACAAGCTAAATACTCTGGGGTCTCACAGCAGCCCACACGTCGGCCGGTTAAAAACCGTCCACTAGGGAGGAGTCGAGCACCGCACAAGTCACCGCCACCGAGCCATAGCGATCTCTACCAACTGCGCCAAATCTGGATCTACACTGCGCCACCTCCGTCGTCATGCCATCAACGAAGCCGCGCCGCCGAAAGAAGTCGGCGGAGAAGGGCCCCAGATCCAACCCCGACGAAAGTCCACACCGTTGGAAATCGCGCGGACAGACGTCGGGCGTTGGGAGCGCGATGCAGATCAAGCGCCACCACTAAGAAGAAGAAACCCTGCAGCCGCCACAGGCCGGCCGGCGTCCGCCAACGGCGGCGGTGAGGAGGAAGGGAGGAGGAGAGGGGGGCTTATTTGATGGTGGCTAGGGCTTTTAGGAGGAAGTGTGGCGGTTGGGAGGAGGTGATTGAGGAAGGGAAGTAGAGGGATTATGTCAATAATGATTACTAAACATTAATCATCCGGACAAAATCACGGCAACATGCGTTCACGTTCGGAAGCAGACTGCATGCCGCGTGCGATTGTGTAAAGCCACCACGACCGCATGCAGGGAAAGGAGGCCTCATCTAGCACTGTGCCTTGCAAGCAGACTGTACGCAGACCAATTCTCTACTGCCATTCATGCATGTGCTCTCTGTTTCGATAGTCTCACATCTGTTACAGGAGTAGGCAGAGCACGATTTATAAAAGTGATGTCGGACCCGGATTCTGAGAATCCAAATCCTCTGTGAAAACACTGTGCTATTTCCTAGATCAGTAGCTAGCACTTCACAGTACACATTGCTGAATCATTCATACAAGGCGTGAACTGAAATATATTACAACACAGGGTAACATAGACCTCATCAGGTCGAGTTTTACAAAAGGGCTGCACAAGGCCAAATAGATTACATTACAAAAGACGACTATATCTACAGCGGAAGCAAAAGGGAAGGTGGGGCTCATCTCACACAGGCAAGCGACTGGGGTGACCTGTGTATGACAGATATTAACCAAGGACTGGATAATATCAGTTGTACGCGAGTACCAATGAGTCCACTTAGACTGGGCGAGATCTAAACTACAGAACTATTCTACTCCTCGTCATATCCTTGTCCATCATCTTCTGGTCCGTCGTAGTAGGCATAGTCTCCTTCATCTTCATTATCTGGAGTGATGGGGGAAGAAGCGAGGATGAGCACTACTACCGTGCTCGCGAGCCAACACGCAATGCAAATATATACATGCAAGGCTTAACAAGGATGGCTCGGGCTCTTTTATTTGCTAAAGCAAGTTTTTCAATATTATAATTACAAATCCTATGACTTAGCATTTTTAACAAGTTGCAATTTTGATAAAGAGAATATGGTGCAATAATTATTTCAGTAGAGGTTACCTCCACCTTCATGCTTATTTTGATTAAGGTTACATCCACCTTATTAACAACACTAGGGTACATCCCCGGGGAAAACCAAATTTAGGGCTAGGTGAGCCGCCACATTTTATACCACCCACAAAGTTTTGAATAGAACTAACTCAAGTTAAGTTCCCATATGCGCCTTTGACCGTAAACGCACGGTTATTTAAGCAGTTTAATACTTTGCAGAGGTAGTACACTTTACCCACAAGAGACAATTAACTTCGTTGCCCTACACAATTCCTTAGATGTGTAGTCGAGAGGTTGTCACAATAACGTTCAACTTATCTCCCCTTTAGTCATTTCGCACATATAGGGTTCGCCCATAATGTTGGCGGGGCGTTTACCTCGGCGGCCCGGCATAGCGGCGCTATACCTCAGCGACTGGCAAACTTTCACCCTCCCTATGGTGTCCCATTCAAGCAGAATGAATCCACTTGGCTCCCCATTTATCTGCCCAGCGAAATGGCATCCAAGGTTCAATAAATCTACTACGCCAAGTCGTAGTTTTTCGCAGACTTGTGGTTGTACTTGTTTAACACGGGAGGTCATGACCAGATTAAGTCCTTAGGGTTATCTGGGCGGTTCATTCCACAACCCAACCATTCTCGTGCTCTCGGAGCACCAACCGCCTCACCATCCGCCCAGATAGAGTAAGCATTTTAGGGTTTTGGGAAGTAAACCAAATTATTTTCTCACCTTAGTCAATGGACCACCAATGACTACCTAAAACATTTTATATTTGAAGACATGATGATTGGGGTATTTTAATACCCGGTATGAAACAAGGCTAGCATGTAAGCTCAAGTACACCCTATAACTAGTATTACCATATAATTACTAGGGTGACAAAGGCTAATGGATTCAAGTTATCAAGGATGGCATATTAATTAATTAAACATCAAGTGGGTGTTTAACTACCTTAAGCTTTAACATATATTTGATTAAGAAATTAAAGCATGCAATTTGTTAATTTAAAAGAATATAATTTACATAAAATGTAGGAGCAATATGGTCAAAGTATTGACTCACCCTGGTTAGAGGCAAGATGATCGTGATATTCTTGGTCTTGGTCAACTTGAGGATCTCGGCGTCTTGAATCCTAAGCAGGCGATTCTGGGAAAAAGACACAACGGCAAAGAGAGCAAGTAAATACAAAAGAATACACAAATGAACTCTAAATTAATCAAGTCCTATTCCATTAGCAAGATCTTGATTTAACGAATTTTTAGAAATTTATTTTGCAATTTTAGGAGCTATAACGGAGGAGATATGAATTAACGAAGCTTGAAATGAATTGAAAGAGGAAGAAATAGAGCTGCGGTCCACAAAGATGCGATGTATGGACCACATCCATGCGAACAGGGTGGTCCACGGAGCAGTGGCATCAAGGGCCCACCTTGTCGATGAGGGGGGGAAATGGGTCGATTCTTTGCTTGCGAGCCCTACAGCAGTGAGAGCAAGGAAGCTTAAGACAACTTTTAACACTAATGATGGCAGCAAATAAAGGACCCATGATTAATTAGTGGCTTAAAGCACAGCCATTAAGGCTTGGAGATTAGCGCAAGAGCCTGTCGAACGAGCCAGCCACTGCGGGAGCTTCTCAACGCATGGCCTCGGCTCACCGGCAGGAGAGGAGCGGCGGCGCCAGTCTTGAGCAGTGGGGAGCCCTCGGCCGGTCCTAGTGACAGTGGCGGCGCCGAGAGGCTATGGCGGCCGGTGGGTGGTGGTGGCCGCGGCAGCCGCAGTGGAGAGGCGGCTCGGTGATTCCTAAGCGCAAGTGAGTGAGAGAGCACGGGCAGAGGAGGTGAAAGGAGCTCACCAAGCCAACAATGGCAGCGAAGGTGGGCGGTGGGCAGGATCGACGGCGACGAAGAACTTCGGCCGAGTCGAGAGAAAGCCAAATTGAGTCCTTCTTGAACCAAACCCGAAATTACATTAGGAAATGCTCACGGGTCCAAGGCACATGGTGGCCAAGAGGGGAAGGAGCTTCACTGTGGGAGAGTGGCCGACGGGCGCATGGCTCGGCTCTGGGCTTACTGGAGCTCAGGGCGGTTTGGCTGTGGACTTACCAGGGCTCCAATGGGGGTGACATGAGGGAGCTCAAGGGGGCATAGGGGAGCTATATAGAGAGGGCAAGGCGACGGGAGGGAGTTCGGGTCAAGGCAAGGACGAGCAGGACATGGGCGTCCAGAGGATGACGCGAGCACGCAGCGTCTTGCAGCTGCCTGGGCAACTCGATCCTGGCGAGGCAGCGATGACGCCTTGGCTTGCACTGACGACGGCGGCAGGCGGGAGTTGGTGATGACCGATGGCGAGGGCGTGTGCTTGGTCCATGATGCTCCGGGGCGGCGAGGACGGCGGGCGTCACTCGGGTGCAGACGAGCTTCAAGGTCACCGGGTGGTCTGTGGCGAAGAAGCAGGAGAGCCGGTGGGCTGCTTCTTGCCGCTGAAGCGAAGGATGGGCGCGGCTTCAGTGGGAGCTGGTGGCGCGCAGAGCGCAAGGAGCGAGGAGAACAGAGGGAGCTGTGGTGGCGTGGCCGTGGAGGAAGCGAGCAGTGGCCTTGCGGCCGCTGTCTGTTGCAGCTCGAACCTGCACAAAGCGAGCGAAACAAGGAGTAAGCGGGAGGGTGGCGTAGCGGCACGAGAAGCGAGGATGGGCAAGCTGCTGCTTGCTGCTTGCTGACGAGGCCGGAGGAGGAGAGGATGGCGGTCAAGCTGCTGGCTTGGAATTTCTTTGGAGCTGGAGGGGGGGAGGCCAGCAGGGAGTTGGCGATAGCGAGGGTGCAGGAGATGACTCCCATGGCTGCACGGTTGGCAAGGAGAGAGAAGGAAGTGGGCAAGGGAAAGAAAGGGAAGCGGTGCGGAGATGGGTCAAGGCGGGGGCTCGAGAGAGGCATTAAATTTGAGCGAGAAGGAAGGAAGATCCAAGTCGATTGGCCGGAGATTCAAAGCGGAGGAGAAAATCTCCAAACCGCTAAATTGAATTTCAAACATTTCAAATGTTACATTTGAAACACAGACCGAGAAAGAACGAAAGTTTTCGAAAATAGCTGATAGTTGAATTACGGCGAAGAACGAAACGGAATTCTAATTACTATTCATCCGTCCAAAAACGGATGTTACAAATCCTACCCACCTTAAATAGAATCTCGTCCCCGAGATTCGAGTTGCTCCGAGAACAGGAACGGGTAGTCTTGCTTCAATTGATCTTCGCGTTCCCAGGTGGCTTCCTTGGCGGTGTGGTGACTCCACTGGACTTTGCAAAGGCGGATGACTTGACGTTTGGTTCGCTTCTCGATAACGTCGAGGATCTTGATCGGATGCTCGGGATAAGTCAGGTCTTGCTGAAGGGCAATGGCTTCAACGGGCGTCTGCTCTTCAGGTACTCTAAGACACTTCTTGAGCTGGGAGACGTGAAATACATTGTGAACTTCTAACAAATTTTCCGGTAGCTCTAGTTGGTAGGCAACTTCTCCACGCTTGGCGGTGATCGGAAATGGGCCTATGTATCTTGGGGCGAGCTTGCCTTTAACTTTGAACCTTCGAGTTCCACGAAGCGGTGATACCTTAAGGTACACGGCATCTCCAACTTCAAAAGTTAACTTTCTTCGACGGTTGTCGGCATAACTCTTCTATCTTGACTGAGCTGCTTGGAGTTGATCTCTGATTAGTCGAACTTTCTCTTCGGCTTGCTTGAGAGTATCTGGTCCGAAGATATATCCTTCACTGATTCGACCAATGCGAGAGGGTTCGCATTTTCTTCCATAAAGTGCTTCAAGCGGTGACATTTTAGGACTTGGTGATAGCTATTATTGTATGCAAACTCGGCATACGGTAGACACTTTTCCCAATCTCATGTAAACTCCAAAGCACAAGCTCGAAGCATGTCTTCTAAAATTTGGTTTGTCCTTTCTGCTCGACCATCGATTCTGCGGATGATAAAAAGTCTTTGAAATCAAGGTGTGTTCCAAGGGCATCGTGCAAACTAGCCCGTAAATGCGAGGTGAATTGGGATCCTCGATCGGAGACTATTCTCTTGGGTACTCCATGTAAACACTGTCTGAGCCATATATAACTCGGCTAACTTGTCTCCCTTGTAAGTTGTCTTTACTGGGATGAAATGGGCTACTTTAGTCAGTCTATCGGCTATAACCCATATTGAGTCGCATCCGGACCTGGTTCGGGGTAGACCGGTAATGAAATCCATTCCAATCTCTTCCCATTTCCACTGAGGGATTTGCAGGGGTTGAAGCAATCCTGCTGACTTCTGATGTTCGGCTTTGATTCGCTGACATACATCACAACAGGCTACATACTCGGCGATATCTCTTTTCATTCATGGCCACCAATACAAAATCTTCATGTCTTGATACATCTTAGTCTTTGCTGGGTGCGGGGTATACATCGAAATTGTGGGCTTCTTCGAATCAATTCTTTGAGTTCATACGGTGGGGAACAAAGAGGCGTTTCCCATACCATAGATTCCTTGCGATCTTCGATCATCTTGGGGGCTTTTCCTTTTGCCATGAGATGTTTGAATCTCTGGACTCCAGAGTGTCCTTGTTGAGCGGTCTTGATCTGCTCTTCTAAAGTTGGATGTGCTTCCATAGCATCTCTGATTGCCTTGTTCTATCAAGCCTGAGGTTGAGAGCTTCAATTCCTTATAGAGCTCGGTGATGCTCTTGAATCATAACATTATCGCAGATAAGACTTGCGGCTTAATGCATCGGCAACTACATTAGCCTTTCCGGGATGATAATGAACATCCAAATTGTAATCCTTTATTAACTCTAACCATCTTCTTTGTTGGAGGTTGAGATCAGATTGAGTGAATATGTACTTGAGACTCTTGTGGTCCGTATAAATATCACAATGATTCCCAATCAAGTAATGCCGCCAAATTTTGAGGGCGTGCACTACTGCTGCTAACTCCAAGTCATGAGTTGGATAGTTGTCTTCATGAGGACAGAGCATGCGGATGCATAGGCTACAACTTTTCCTCCTTGCATAAGCACGCAACCAAGACCTTGGCGTGATGCATCACAGTAGACTCCAAAGTCTCGATGAATGTCCGGCAGGGTCAATACTGGTGCAGAAGTTAACTTCTTCTTCAATTCTTTAAAACTCTTCTCACAAGCCTCTGTCCATTCATACTTCTTTTCTTTCTTAAGTAGGTGGGTCATCGGCTTGGAAAGCTTGGAGAATCCTTCTATGAAGCGTCTGTAGTATCAGGCTAAACCGAGAAAGCTACGGACTTACATCCTTGATGTAGGTTGTTTCCAATCCATCACGGCTTCCACTTTGGATGGATCAAGCGCTAATCCTCCTGCGGATCTGATATGTCAGAAACTGATTTCTTGAAGCCAAAATTCACATTTGCTGTACTTGGCATAGAGCTCATGCTCTTTAAGCTTTTCCAGGACCATTTGCAGATGTTCAGCATGCTCTTCATTGGTCTTGGAATAGATCAAGATGTCGTCTATGAATACGACTACAAACTTGTCCAGGTATTCCATAAATACCTTGTTCATCAAATTCATGAAGTAGGCTGGTGCATTGGTCAAGCCAAACGACATGACTGTGAATTCATACAAGCCATACCGAGTGGTAAAATTTGTCTTAGGAATATCCTCATTCGGATCTTGAGTTAGTGGTATCGACCTTAGATCTATCTTGGAGAAAACTGAAGCTCCTGTCAGCTGATCAAATAGGTCATCAATGCGAGGCAAGGGATACTTGTTCTTGATAGTCACCTCGTTGAGTGATTTGTAATCCACGCACAATCTGGCGGAACCATCTTTCTTCCTTACAAAAAGAACTGGCGAACCCCAGGGAGAAGAACTAGGTCTAATGAATCCTTTTTCTTGCAAGTCTTCAAGTTGTGTCTTCAACTCTTCAAGTTCGTCAGCGGTCATTCTGTATGGTCTCTTAGCAATTGGGGCTGTTCCTGGCTTCAAATTGATCACAAACTCGATATCTCTGTCAGGTGGCATGCCTGGCAATTCTTCTGGGAAGACGTCGGGGTAAGCTTGAACTACAGGGGTTGTCTCTAGGGACAACTCTCCAAGGTGGTGGATTATTTGATCCAAAGGAGGGGAACGATCCACACTAATCCTTATTGTGGTTTCAGGATCCTTGGCAAGTACCACTTTTCTGTTGGCGCAATCTATTAATCCATGATTTGCGGCCAACCAATCCATCCCTAGGATGATATCCAGTGTTTGGGATTCTAGCACAAGAAGGGTAGCTAAGAATCCGAGAATCTTCCAAAGCAATTTCTACTTTGGGACTAAGCTGAAGTAGCATATAGGGGTCCCGGGTGAACTAAGTACCACGGGTTTCTTTAGCTTATAGGTCGGACAACTTAAGCCTTTCAACAAACTTTCTTGAAACAAAGGAGTGTGAAGCTCGTAATCAAATAAAACTAAAGTGGTCTTGAATTAACAGAGAGCGCACCCATCGGTACTCTGCGGCATCTTGTGCTTCCTCTGCGGTGACATGATTCACATTGCCACGGCTCTGCGTCGGGGTAGACCTTGAAGCTTAGGAAGTCTGGTGGCTTTGCCCGAGCCGAGGTCCGACCTTGGCTGGGCGGCTCTGGGTTGTTCTTTGGAGCGGGGTTCTTGCGATAAGGGCATCGATTAGCAAAGTGACCCTTTTCTCCACAGTTGAAGCAATGGAGGTGTGCTGCGGGGTTGACGGCTGCTAGTTGTCCGGCGGGGCGAAGAGTGCGGAAACCACTCCCTTGGGAATGGGAGGCCGGAGCTGAGCTTCTCTGAGGCTGGGCTGCAGATGATCTGAAAGAGGAACTGCCCTGGAAGGTTGACTTCTGGGGATAGCTTCCTTGGGGCTTCTGGAAGGGCATCTTCCGTTTGTGACTATTTTACGCTAACTTATTCTCATTTTCAAAGAGAGGGCCTTGTTGATCAACCGATGGAAGTTAGCATAGTCATGGAGGATAAGCTTTCGCATGTCACTACGCATACCTTCCACAAAACGGTCTATCTTTTCTTCCTCATCGGCTACGTCATTGGGGGCGTAGTGGGCAAGTTGGGTAAACTTGGTAACATACTCGTTGACAGTCATATATCCTTGTTTAAGAGTTCTGAACTCATTCTTCTTCAATCTCATGGTTAAAATTTGATGCGAAGTTGGTTGAAGCGGCTTTGAATTCCGTCGAGAATTGGTCGCCACGCGGTTCACTTCATCAATCTGGTATACGCCACTTCTTCCACCATTTGCATGGCACAAGGCGCTGGCTGAGGTGTTGATTCTCCAGTCGTAGAGGCTACGGCTTCTGCTTCATCATCATCATCTTCTTCTTCAGATTCTGGACTTGCATTACCTCTGGCAGCAAGGTAATTTTCCCACCAAGCGGCGGCGACACCTTTCAACTGGTGGGTGGCAAAGTCCACCATGTCTTCGTTGGGGCAGCGGGCGAGTCAAAGCTTCTTTTCAGTGTCCCTAAGCCAGTCTTCGGCTTCTAGAGGTTCAGTCGCTGCTGCAAAGGTGAGGGGCCTTGTCCTTAAGAAGTCAGCGAGTTTGGAGTTGCGGCCGACAGGTCCTGTCTGCTGATTGTTGAGCAAAGCTTGGAGGATCTGAGTTTGCTGAAGCATGACTTGTGCCATTGTCGGGTTTGCTGGTGGTGGAGGGGGTAGGTCTTGTCCTTGTCCACGACCACGGCCACGACCACGGCCTCGGCCAGCGGCAAAGGCTCCACGGACAGGGGCGGCGGCTCTTCTTGGTGGCATCCTGAAGAAAGACGAAGGCTTAGAACTAGAGAGGACTAGAGGAAGGGGTATATATGAGGTTTCACTAGCCCTCTAAGGCACACACACAAAAGTCGAACAAATACAATACAAAGCCTAGAATGGCTGCATTATATTAAGGGGGTTAAGTGTTACATGACTCTCGAACAAAGCTTATACGCTAAGCTAAGTCATGACACAGGATACACATCGTCTACAAAAGGGAGAAACAAAAGTGCTTGCAACCCAAAAGACTGCCTAGCAAGCACTGCTAGCTAACTAATACTACCCTAACTACTCCATCGGGAGGCGGAGGCGGAGCAGCTCGATCAAGCTCGTGACAGGAGCGACTCCGTGATGTTCGGCGGCAGGAACAGGAGCGGAGTGGCCGAGGTCTGCGTCACTACTGGACACGGAAGGTCGTCGAAGGGTGGTGGATCAGGCGTCGACGCTCTTCTTGTATGATCAACTTTGGTCTGGAGTCCTCGGGGCGAGGAGGAGGCTGGAGCTGGAGCTGGGTGAAGTGCAATCTTGAGGTGGGTGTGAGGCGTGCTACCTCTGCAAAGGCGGCGTCTCTCTCCATCTTGATGATGTCTCGTCCTGGCGATGATGTCTCTCCCACATGGCGGCATGGTGGGCTTCATCGCTTCGATCATGTTGGTGCGAAGGGTGTCGGAGTGGGCCTTCTTTGTCGGTGAGAAGCATCCGGTCGCCGGATCTCGCCGGTGTGGGAGTGGATGTTGTGGATCATGGCACGGTCGGTTGCACAGTGGGTCGACGAGGGTCGTCGTCTCTGGCGTTGAAGATCTCCGGGAAGCTCTCTCCGTCATAGAGACACGGGAAGAAGCAGTACGGCGACTCTTGCAGGAGGACCTCGTGTATCTGACACAAGCGGGTGATGGCGACACGGGCTGCATCCTGGATGGCGTCAGAGCTGCTGCGACGGGGTGCCTCGGCACGGAACCTATGGGTCGTGAACTCGCCGGTCCTAGCATAGAGGAAAACCTCCATGTCCCAAGACTCGTGAGCCATGACCGTCGTCTTCCGTCCTCTGAAGAGCGGCGGCGGGGAAGCTAAGCTGATCATCGGTGGCGAAGGAGTTCGGCGAAACCGCCGTCATCGCTCCATGAGAGCTATGGTCCCATGGGCTGCAAATGAGGAGAAGCCATCTACAAATTTTGAAATAGGAGAAAAGATTAGTAACACTTAATGAGATTAGAGATAAGTATGGAACTAGGAATGATGAGTAGAAGCAATAAATACTCTATATTTTTGGCAAAGCTTTTCTTAGTTTTAGAAATAAGATCCAAGTCCTTAAGGCAATCGACCAGTCTAACTAGGAGTCCTACAGTCGTATGCTCTGATACCAGCTCTGTCGGACCCGGATTCCGAGAATCCAAATCCTCTGTGAAAACTTGTGCTATTCCTGGATCGAGAGCTAGCACTTCACGGTACACATTCTTTGAATCATTCATACAAGGCGTGAACTGAAATATATTACAACACAGGGTAACATAGACCTCATCGGGTCAAGTTTTACAAAAGGGCCGCACAAGGCCAAATAGATTACATTACAAAAGACGACTATATCTACAGCGGAAGCAAAAGGGAAGGTGGGGCTCATCTCACACAGGCAAGCGACTGGGGTGACCTGTGTACGACAGATATTAACCAAGGACTGGATAATATCGGTTGTACGCGAGTACCAACGAGTCCACTTAGATCTGGCGAGATCTAAACTCTGTAACTATTCTACTCCTCGTCATATCCTTGTCCATCATCTTCTGGTCCGTCGTAGTAGGCATAGTCTCCTTTATCTTCATTATCTGGAGTGATGGGGGAAGAAGCGAGGATGAGCACTACTACTGGTGCTTTCATGAGCCAACACGCAATGCAAATATATACATGCAAGGCTTAACAAGGATGGCTCGGGCTCTTTTATTTGCTAAAGCAAGTTTTTCAATATTATAATTACAAATCCTATGACTTAGCATTTTTAACAAGTTGCAATTTTGATAAAGAGAATATGGTGCAATAATTATTTGAAGAGAGGTTACCTCGCCTTCATGCTTATTTTGATTAAGGTTACATCCACCTTATTAACAACAACTGGGTACATCCCCGGGAAAAACCAAATTCGAGGGCTAGGTGAGCCGCCATATTTTATACCACCCACAAAGTTTTGAAATACAACTAACTCAAGTTAAGTTCGATGTCCGCCTTTGTTGTAGGCAGTACTATTTAAGCAGTTTAATACTCTGCAGAGGTAGTACACTTTACCCACAAGAGACAATTAACTCGTTGCCCTACACAATTCCTTAGATGTGTAGTCGAGAGGTTGTCACAATAACGTTTCAACTTATCTCCCCCCTTCCGTCATTTCGCACATATAGGGTTATGCCCATAATGTTGAGCGGGACGTTTACCTCAGCGACTGGCATAGCGGCGCTATACCTCAGCGACTGGCAAACTTTCACCCTCCCTATGGTGTCCCATTCAAGCAGAATGAATCCACTTGGCTCCCCATTTATCCACCCAGCGAAATGGCATCCAAGGTTCAATAAATCTACTACGCCAATTCGCAGTTTTTCGCAGACTTGTGGTTGTACTTGTTTAACACGGGAGGTCGTGACCAGATTAAGTCCTTAGGGTTATCTGGGCGGTTCATTCCACAACCCAACCATTCTCGTGCTCTCGGAGCACCAACCGCCTCACCATCCGCCCAGATAGAGCTAGCATTTTAGGGTTTTTGGGAAGTAAATCAAATTATTTTCTCACCTTAGTCAATGGACCACCAATGACTATCCAAAATATTTTATATTTGAAGACATGATGATTGGGGTATTTTAATACCCCGGTACTTGAGCAAGGCTAGCATGTCGCTCAAGTACACCTTATAACTAGTATTACCATATAATTACTAGGGTGACAAAGGCTAATGGATTCAAGTTATCAAGGATGACATATTAATTAATTAAACATCAAGTGGGTGTTTAACTACCTTAAGCTTTAACATATATTTGATTAAGAAATTAAAGCATGCAATTTGTTAATTTAAAAGAATATAATTTACATAAAATGTAGGAGCAATATGGTCAAAGTATTGACTCGCCTTGGTTAGAGGCAAGATGATCGTGATATTCTTGGTCTTGGTCAACTTGAGGATCTCCGGCGTCTTCGAATCCTAAACGGGCGATTTACCGGAAAAAGACACAACGGCAAAGAGAGCAAGTAAATACAAAAGAATACACAAATGAACTCTAAATTAATCAAGTCCTATGCCATTAGCAAGATCTTGATTTAACGAATTTTTAGAAATTTATTTTGCAATTTTAGGAGCTATAACGGAGGAGATATGAATTAACGAAGCTTGAAATGAATTGAAAGAGGAAGAAATAGAGTTGCGGTCCACAGCACAGTGTATGGACCACATCCATGCGCACAGGGGCGGCTGGTCCACGGGAACGATGGCATCATGGCCCTTGTCCGATGAGGGGGGGAGAAATGGGCCGTTATTCACAAGACGGCCCTACAGCGGTGAGAGCAAGGAAGCTTAAGACAACTTTTAACACTAATGATGGCAGCAAATAAAGGACCCATGATTAATTAGTGGCTTAAAGCCTGGCCATTAAGGCTTGGAGATTAGCGCAAGAGTCCTGTCCGAACGAGCCACACGCGGGGAGCTTCTCAGGCACGCACGGCCTCGGCTCACCACCGGCAGGAGAGGGAGCGGCGGTGCAAAGGGCAGGCGGGGAGCCCTCATGAGGTGGTCCTATTGACAGTGAAGGCGGCGCCGAGAGGAGGTGGTGGCGGTGGGGGGCTGTGGCGGCCAGCAGGCCACAGTGGAGAGGGCAGCTCGGTGATTCCTAGCGCAAGTGAGTGAGAGCACGGGCAAGAGGAGGTGAAAGGGAGCTCACCAAGCCAACAATGGCAGCCGAAGGTGGACGGTGGGCGAGGATCGACGACGAAGAACTCAAATGAGTCGAGGAGAAAGCCAAATTCAGTCCTGCTAAACCAAACCCGAAATTACATTAGGGAAATGCTCAGCGGGTCCAAGGCACATGGTGGCCAAGAGGGGGAAGGAGCTTCCTTGTCGGGAGAGTGGCCGACGGGGGCGCGGCGGCTCGGCTTTTGGGCTTACTGGAGCTCGGGGCGGTTTGGCTGTGGACTTACCAGGGCTCCAATGGGGGTGACGTGAGGGAGCTCAAGGGGGCATAGGGGAGCTATATAGAGAGGGCAAGGCGACGGGAGGGAGTTCGGGTCAAGGCGACATGGGCATCCAGAGGATGACGCTGGTAGCGCAGGCGTGCGCAGCAAGGCTGCTCGCTCCATCCTGGCGAGGCGGTGATGCGCCATGGCTTGCAGACGACGCGGCGACGGGGGGAGTTGGTGATGACCGATGACGAGGGCGTGTGCTTGGTCCATGATGCTCCAGGACGACGAGGACGGCGAGCGTCACTGGGGTGCACGGACGGGCTTCAAGGTCACCGGGTGGGTGCGGCGCTAGAGGAGCAGGAAGCCGTGAAATTGCTTCTTTGCCGGCCAGGCGAGAGGGATGGGCGCGGCTCAGGTGGGAGCTGGTGGCGCTGCAGAGCGCAGGGAGCAGAGGAGCAACAGAGGGAGCTGGTGGCTAGCGCGGCGCGGAGGAGCAAAGTGGCTGGCGCGGCTATCTGCCCCGGCAGCTCGAACCTGTGCGGGAAGGGAGCGACCAAGGGAGTAAGCGGGAGGGTGGCGTGTGATCAGAGCGAGGATGGGCAAGCTGCTGCCGCTGCTGCCTTTGACCAGGGGAGGCTGGAGGGGAGAGGATGGCAGGTCTTGAACTCTTCTTCTTTGGAGCTGAGCTGGAAGGAGGCAACAAGCAGGGAGTTGGCGCATAGCAGAGGGTGCAGGAGATGACTCCCATGGCTGCACGGTTGGCAAGGAGAGAGAAGGGAAGCGGGCTGGGCAAGGGAAAGAAAGGGGAAGCGGGCTGGAGATGGGCCGGGGCGGGCTGGCTCGAGAGAGGCAGTGGGCTGAGCCCGAGAAGGAAGGAAGATCCAAGTCGATTCGGCCTGGAGATTCAGAACAGAGGAGAAAATCTCCAAACCGCTAAATTGAATTTCAAACGTTTCAAATGTTACATTTGAAACACAGACTGAGAAAGAATGAAAGTTTTCGAAAATAGCTGATACTTGAATTACGGCGAAGAACGAAACGGAATTCTAATTACTATTTATCCGTCCGAAAACGGATGTTACAAGTGAAGATGTGTCTATCTATTAGACTAGTTTTTTGGAAATAGATAACCCAAAACCTCTTATTTGTTGCTCCGTAGTTGAACTTGCGAGTATAGTAGTCCAACAAGCTAGGTTCGAAACGCTGGTTTAGCGGTCCTCGGTTCGGAAGCCGATCCAGTGGTCTCACATAAGCTTATCTTGACACTGATCTTTCTCAGCTTATATATACAAGCGAGACCTAGCTCGTGCCTCTTGCATCCACTACCGTCCGGTTCCAAATTAGATGTCGAGAGCAATGGCGCTGCTCTTCTTCTCGTTCTTGTGCCTCCTCTGTTCCCCTGCGGTTCCGGCGTCCCCCTCGCCGGGGAGGAGCAGTGACACGACTGACGAGCTCGTGCTCCTCTCCTTCAAGTCCATGCTGTCCACAGGCCCATCCGATTCCGACGGCTTGCTGGCCTCATGGAACACGTCCGGCCGCTACTGCACCTGGCCGGGAGTCTTCTGCGGCCGCCGTCACCCGGAGAGGGTCGTCGCGTTGCGCCTGGCCTCGGCCAACCTGTCGGGCCGCATCTCGCCGTCGTTGGGTAACCTGTCCTTTCTCAGGAAGCTGCACCTCGGCGACAACCGGCTCGTCGGGGAGATACCTCCGGAGCTCGGCAGCCTCAGCAGGCTTCGGAGGCTCAATCTTTCGAGGAATGGTTTGTTGGGAGAGGTCCCTCGATCGCTGGCAGAGTTACCATCAATTTGTGTCCTGTCACTGTCATATAACGAACTATCTGGCGAGATACCAACTGCTTTGGGCAATCTCACCAACCTCTTGGGCCTTCACCTCTGGCAGAACAGGCTATTAGGAGCTATCCCTTCATCTCTGGGGCAGCTGCCCAGTTTATCAGTGCTCGACGTAGGCTCCAACAATTTAAGTGGGGTGATCCCCACTTCTATTTGGAATATTTCATCTCTGACGTTGCTTGACTTAAGCAATAACCAACTCCGAGGTACCATCCCCCTCTTGATTGGCGCCAGCTTGAAAAATCTTTCCTATTTGTCTCTTTCGAATAATGGTTTGTCGGGAGAGATTCTGCCTGCTTTCGGCAATCTCACCAGCCTCCAGGAACTTGCTCTCAGATACAACAGGCTATCAGGAGCTATCCCTTCATCGCTGGGGCAGCTGCCCAGTTTATCATGGTTCGACGTAGCCTCCAACAATTTAAGTGGGGTGATCCCCACTTCTATTTGGAACATTTCTTCTTTAACAGTGTTTTCTGTCGAGTTAAACATGCTAGGTGGTATGATACCTCCTAATGCATTCAACGCCCTTCCCCTTCTCCAGGAGATATACATGAGCGGCAACCAGTTTCGTGGCTATTTCCCAGTCTCACTAGCTAATGCTTCCCATGTGTCACTACTTGAGCTTGGGAGTAACCTTTTCAGTGGCATTGTTCCCCCGGAGATTGTAAGGTTAAGAAATCTCAGTTGCCTACATCTCGGCAGCAATTTGTTTGAAGCTAAAGAACCAAAAGATTGGGAATTCATAACCGCATATTAACAAATTGCTCCCAGTTACAAAATTTGGGATTGGATACTAATAAGTTAGGGGGAGCTCTTCCTAATTCAATTTCCAATCTTTCCACTTCGCTAACGAATCTTGACCTTTCATCCAACACAATCACGGGAAGCATTCCTAAAGATATTGGTAATCTCGTCAGCCTGCAACGTCTCATCCTCTCACAAAACTCTTTCACGGGAAGCATTCCAGGAGATATTGGTAATCTCATTAGCCTACAATCTCTCGATCTCTCCGACAACTCTTTCACAGTAACCCTTCCCTCTTCCTTGGGAAAGCTTAGAAACTTGGTCCGTCTCCATGTAGATCAAAACAACATAAGCGGGTCAATCCCATTGACCATAGGAAATCTTACTGAACTAAATGATTTGGTGCTCAGCATAAACATGTTCAGCGGTAGGATACCAAGCACACTTGGAAACCTGACAAAGTTGTTGACACTAGATCTTTCGACTAATAACATTACTGGTCCAATACCCAGCAGATTATTCAACATCCAAACACTCTCAATATTGTTTTGGGTATCATATAATAGTTTAGAGGGATCGATACCACAAGAAATAGGGAATCTAAAAAATCTTGAAGAATTCCGTGCAGAATCGAACAAATTATCAGGAGAAATCCCTAGCACCCTTGGTGAATGTCAACTTCTACGGAATCTCTATCTGCAAAATAATTTCTTAAAAGGTAACATTCCAGCACTCTTGGGTCAGTTAAAAGGTCTTGAAACTCTTGACCTCTCAAACAACAATTTGTCAGGCCAGATACCCAAGTTCTTTGGGAACATTACTATGCTCCATTCTCTGAACCTTTCATTCAATAGCTTTGTTGGAGAAGTGCCAACCGTTGGTGTTTTCGCAAATCTTTCTGAAATCTCAATCCAAGGCAATGCCAAACTTTGCGGCGGCATACCTAATCTACATCTGCCTACTTGTACACCAAACAAAAAACATAAATTTCTGGTGGTACCTATTGTTATTTCTCTCGTTGCAACACTGGCCTTCATCACTCTACATGCTTCTAACCTGGCACAAGAAAAGTAAAACAAAAGTCCCATCTAAAACATCCATACAAGGCCACCCAATGATCTCTTATTCGCAGCTGGTAAAAGCAACAGATGGTTTCTCGACAATCAATTTGCTGGGTTCTGGATCATTTGGGACTGTGTACAAATGAGAGATAGATGGTCAAGCAGGTGAAAGTACAATTCTTGTTGCTGTAAAGGTACTAAAGCTTCAAACTCCTGGGGTACTCAAGAGTTTCACTGCCGAATGCGAAGCACTACGAAATATATGCGGCACCAGAATCTTGTCAAGATAATTACAATTTGCTCAAGCATTGATACCAGAGGGAATGACTTCAAAGCAATTCTGTATGACTTCATGCCTAATGGAAGTCTAAAAGGTTGGCTACATCCTAACACAAATGACCAAGCAGTGCAGAAGCACTTGAATCTGCGTCAAAGAGTGACCATACTACTTGATGTGGCTTGTGCGTTGGACTATCTTCAGAGCCATGGGCCCACACGTGTTGTACATTGTGATGTTAAGTCAAGCAATGTGCTCTTGGATGCTAAGATGGTTGCACATGTTGGAGACTTCGGACTCGCCAGGATTCTTGGTGAGGGAAGCTCTTCTTTCCGGCAGTCGACGAGCTCGATGGGACTTAGAGGGACAATTGGTTATGCTGCCCCAGGTTAGCCTAAACTGTTTTGTTTTCTTTGTTTATACTTGTTTGCCATTATTGTCCTTAGTTCCCGTGGAATAACTAATGAAGATGAGCAGAATAAATTAGTAACCACGCGAATAGAGACAAATAGAGAGAACAAGATGAGAAAGTAACCACGCAAAACGGAGCCGTCGGTCCCCTCTCCGAAAAACGGATGACGTTCAACAGTGTAGCGACCAAGAAGACCTTCAAACCAATAGAACTGGCGACTGCTAGCGATCAGGGGGCGCCTCCAGTCCAACTGCAGCCGCCAAGCACCAAGAGCGGTGCTCGTCAGAAATACGAAGAAGAAGTTGGTCGATAGAGGCGGCGACATTATTGAAAATCATGTGGTTTCGCTCCTTCTAGATCAATATCATTCCTACATTGATTTTGTGCTGAGTTTCTAGCGGCAATCCAATGGTCCTGCAGAGTGGGCTAGCCGGTAGGTATTGCGCAAAGAGATCCGACCTGACTTAGGAATCGCGCCCAAACTTGCACTGTCACCGCGCAACCAACTAGGAGGTGGTCGATGGTCTCTTGCCTGTGCCCGCAGAAAACACACACCCCTTGATTTTCCAATCCTCGATGTTGTAGGCGATCGACCGTCCAGCAGCGACGACGGATTGTCAACCAAATGAAAATTTTGCAATTAAAAGGTGCCCTAGCTTTCCAAATGGCCTCGGCACAAGGAAGCTGTAACATCCCAAATATTAGGTTGTGTTTCAAATGTAATCAAACCAAGGTTTGTGTTTCAAATGTAACCAAATCTAGGGTTGTGTTTCAAATGTAACCTAAAATGGGTACGTGTTTCAAATGTAAGAAAAGGTGTAGAAATTAAAAATTTTCTCACCTCTTGAAACTCTTGAACTTTTCTATAATTCTTGTCAAAGAATTGTGGGATTCAAAAATCCAAACCTCCTGTTGACTAAAGTCAAACCCTTATTCAGCTTTGTCACAGATCTTGTGCCAACCTTTGGGAATAATTTTCCTTGGTCCTAGGGATGCTTTGTGACCCCTCTGAAAAATTTCATAATTTTTAGAAATTATTTGATAATTTTTGGAGGCAAGTCAAACCAGTTTGAAACTTGGTCAAACCCTAGAACATAACCTTGAGGAATTTCTTGAGAAAAATGTAGTGATGAAAATCTCTAGAAATTTTCTGTAAGGTTAAGCCTGGGTGAGAAAGCTCCAGTCAAAATTTCAGAATTTTTGGAGTTAGTTTGCTATCTCTAAAAATTCTTTCAAACTCAGCTTTTAAACTCAAACCCAAACTGGTCTGTACTGTACCTTGGGCTCGAGCCACTTGATTGGGTCGAGTCCACTAACTGTACCGACCGGGTCGAGTTGGGCGCGCGCTGTGAGCCGTCGGATCCTCATCGGATGATCCACACGTGCGCTGCGCTGTGCCAACCCGATCGCATCTGGACCATTGGATGGAAATCGGACGGTGGCACGTCGTCGTTTTCCTCTCGCTCGCTCGCACGGCGCAGCGCCCGCGCCAGCGCCATGGCGTGTGCAGAGCGTGGGTCAGCACCGGGTCACCTCCGCGCAGGCCAACAGGTCCTTCTGCAACGCATTTAATGTCGTCGTGCTTCCTCCCCCGAAAGTCCGTCGCTCACCTGCTCCCATCGCCCTCAGCGTCCCCACGGCAGGCTTGACCGTGGGAGAGCCCTGCCATTGCCCCCTTGACCTCACTGCTACTTAAGCTCCCAGCTCCCGTCCTTAGCTTCCTTTCACCACCCCGCAGCTCATGCTTGCACCCACTGTGCTTGCTTGAGCTCAAAAACACACGAAGCCCTTGGCCGCCATTGTCGAGCTTCGAGCTCCTCGGTGGCGGTGCCCAGTGGCTTCCCTCTCTCTCTCTCTCTTTGTGTTAGCTTGTGCCTCTCCCCTCGCTGATCATTTCCCCTAACTCGATTTGGGTTTGCTTCCACAAGAGCGGCTTGAATTCGAAGTTTGGAGCTTGCGGCCGATTTCAACCCCTTTTCGTCTCCGTTGCCGGTGAGTGCTCCATTTCCCAATTCCTCACTCTGGAACCTTTCTTGAGCTTTAAATGTGATGACCCGGTGTGGTTACTTTTGCTCAGAGCATCTTCTCCGCGTTGTCGCCGTCGTGGTGCTTCATCGTCGGCACAGCTCAGACTTCCTCTGTCCCTCCGCGTCTTTCAGGTAACCTCCTGGTAGTCCCTAGGAGCTGGGCACCTGCTTACCTGAACTGCGACGGAGCTAAATTGCTGTTTTCGTTCTCGGCCATGTTTGCTGTGCCACCCCTCTCCGGCTAGCCGCCGCTCTGGTCCACCACCGCAGGTGTGAGTGGTACCGATGGAGTCTTGACTTGCTATTGCGCACCCGTAGCTGGCCTTAGATCGCGCCGCCGTGCTTTAGGTCACCGGCGTTTCACCGTTGAAGCCGGCGAGCTCGTTATCGAATCTTGCAAGACAAGGTACTGAACACGTCGCGTGGCGTGGCTTCGTTGTGAGCCGTCCCTCATTTGATCTACGGCTCAGATCGCAGGAGCGTTTCTCTTTGTCGATCGTTTCGAACCGTCCGTTTGAAGATCAACGGCGGAGATTCGTGTAGGTTTAAGCGTGTGCACTGTGGGGCGTTCATCGTGAGCCGTCCATCTCGCGATCGACGGTCCACAGCCGCTGTCACCTTTCGCATGCGTGGATTCAAACGCAGCGCGCGAGGTTCAATCTAGACCGTTGGATCCAAGATCAACGGTCCACGTTTGTCGATATCACGCGGGCGCATGCACATTTCTTGCGTGGGCTTGGGCCGTCCAATTCAAGATCAACGGCCTAGGTTCATCCACGTCGATTCAAATTTAGGATTTTCCCGAAGGATTTATTTGTGAACTGAAAAAGGTAATAAACTTCAAAATAGCATGTCTAATTCATTTTAAATCCATTTGAGTTGATTCAAATTTTGTTAGCTCTGGTTTGAACTTAGCTTTAATCTAAAAATGGTTGTAAGCTTGGTTCGGCTCCAGAAAATAGATTTGAAAATTTGTTTAGAAATTAACTTTAAATGTTGCTCTAAAAATTGCATTTAACTTGTAAATTGTATAAGTAGTTCTCTATAGATCCTTTTTGAGTTAATCCAATTTTGTTAGCTTCTTCTGTTAGTGCACTAAATGATAGAATAGGATTTAGGCATGTCACTATTTTCAAAAACTTGGAGGGTGCATTTTGTTTTGTGCTCTTTTCTAGTCTTTGAAAAATCATAGAAAATGCATCCTAGCTCCAAATGAGGTGAACTCAATTGTGTTATTCATCTCATAAGGGGCTTTCCTTACCATAAAAATCTCAGGTGCAACACCTCTTTGGAAAATTGTACTAGAGAATTTAATTCGGATGAACAGTAACCGATTTGAATTTTCCAGCAATTTTCAGGCTGAGCAGAATTGTTTTGGCCATAACTTTTGCTTTGAGAATCCAAATCAATTTATTCTTGTTGGTAAATTCTTTAAAAATCATGCTCTATCTTCTGTAAAAATTTTAGTGCATTTGGATAAAGTTTGCGGTGGAGTCTTTTCGGTTTTCTTCGTTCTTATCGGTTCTTTTCGCTTTTTTGATTAGGTGCCGGCAGTGTGTTGATCCCGAGAGTGTTCCTCTACAGCCTAGTGATCATATCCAGCAAGGCAAGCAGTTTGATCATATCCAATTACTCCCATTACTTTAAAGTTTAATACTTTGTATTTACTTGTATGTATGCATGCTTATGTTGTTGTTAAATTATCGATTAGTTGATCCTATAGATGCATACTCTGTAGGTAAATATTCATTCTCTACTACTAAGCCTAGGATTATCTTGCTGTGATTTAGAGTTCGATGGATGGACTCTTATCACTTAGTAGTTTACGTTTGATAATGCTTAGAAATACTTAGATAACGGTAGAAATGGTCGGTTGTCGACTTATGTCGATGACCTTGATCACACAAAAACTATTATTCCATTATGTCTAGCACTTGTGCTTTTGGTTAATTTGTAAAGAAATAAAAACAAAAACAAAATTGTTATTGACTTGAGCACAATGGATGTTGGTGTGATCTCATGGTGTGTGGAATGGTGCCTAAGTCCTCAAGGACCGAACATCTTGTTACACTAAACCAAGCATAATTGTGTGCTAACCACGCGAGGGGGATATGGGACCTCTCTTGACTTAGTACTTTGGCGGGTGTTAGCTCTGAGTCGCAGGTGGTTGCGTGTGTGTGTTGTGTTAAAAAAGAAACTTGTGATATGTGTTGGGTGAGCGGGAGTGGAATCCAGTTAGGTTCTCTACACCGAAGGGCGTTGTAGTTGTCCGGAAGCTTTACCCATGTGGTAGTTGACTTTCAGCTTTACAATGGCTCTGTCTCAACGTATGGGTTTCTATCCATACGGGCGACTCGTAGTTAATACGCAATATTGGAACTGTCTCGTAGGACTTAGCCGTGCCGGCATACCAAAGGAAGTGTGCTAAATCATGTGACGAAAAGGCGGTCTGACGTGTGGGTACATTGGTACACCCCTGCAGGGATAAAACTATTCGAATAGCCTCGTTCTAGGTTATGGACACGCTTGGCAAGGTCTTTCAAGAGTTAGACTATAACCTTTAATTAAAACTTGTTGGGTTGGTATGAGTGGATGCTCATACTATTGTTGTGGTGACTATTGGGTTAGTCACTTCTAGGACTGTCTTTACTGTTGTTATTATTATTGTATCGTTGTTACTTCAACAATTAAAAATGCTTTGTCAAATTGCTTTAAATCTATTACATTATTGCAAATGTAAACTTGCTTTATGCTAAAATGAGCCTAAAGCCTTCCATTTAAATAAAGCTTGCATGTAGCTAATTATAGGTCATTACCCTTACGTCGCCGTCTTGCGAGTACATTTTGTACTCATTTGCTTTCTTAACTTTAATTGTTGCAGAGAAAGAAGTGGATCCCCAAGGGATGCACTTTTGTGAGATGTGTTGCGGGTTCGACGACTAGGTTGGTGGCTTGGTTGGTTGCCTTGTGGGCTAAAGGCAAACCGTATGGCTTTTGTTTATCGCCATTTTATGGCTTTTGCTTCCGTTGTTATTTATCTCTTTAGTTGTTTAGTTTTTATTTGGCCGGTCGGCCTCTTTTGTAATAACTCTCTAATATGTATGTCTTTTATTTAATCTGATTGTGCTTTGGATCTATTGTTTGTATGGAATTAATGCATGACTTTGTAAAAGGGTGTATGTACAGCACTTCTGGGATGTACATATTTTTCTGAGGCACGGGATAATTAGTTGGTAATACTAGGGTCGGTGGTACGACTAAGCATTACGAGCCTAATACCCCGGGGACCTCACAGAAGCCTTATAGAGCCTATGAAGAAAGCTCTGTACGCCGTCTTTAAGTAGATACCTGATGGTTCCCACCGCCAAAGAATCGAATCGGCCTCACCTTGAGTTAATTTTACTGAATGTAGTGTATCCCATAACCTTAGAAATTCCGAAATATCAACATCCTCTGGCCGACCCGAAATGTCCGAAATCCAAACCTCATTTGTCAGGGCTTGAGCTACCGTTCTTTTCTTTCAGATTGGTTGATTAACCATGTTTGCACTGGATGGTGCCAGTCCAGAGATAGAGCCGCCATCCAGCCAGCGGTCCTCCCAGAACAAAGTTTTTTCGCTGTCCCCAACTGAGACCGAAAATCGAAGCATGGAACATATTTTCGTCTGCTCGGCTGCTTTGAGTTTGTAGACTCTCCCAAGGCCTCACTGACGAAGACCGCTACAGCCATTGCAAGCAGATGCGAAGAGCTCACCCAAGCAAGACCAGGTTGGGAAGGTCGAGCCCCCCGAGATGGCAAGGACGGCATACTGAGGACCGGGCTACCAGGCAATGACCACCCGCGACGTTGTGTGATCCTTTCCAAAGAAATGCACAACGTCTCTTATCAATTTCTTTGATAACCGAGAGTGGGGGACTGAGAGCCATGAAAGTGTACACCGGCATGGCTGACAACACTGCCTGAACCAATATAAGCTGTCCCCATGTGAAAGCAAACCGACTAGCCAACCTTGAAGGCGATTAGCGACCATGTCCAATAGAGGTTGGAAATCCGCCCGGGAAGTTTTTCGCAAGGTGAGGGGCAAGCCGAGGCATTTGCAAGGAAAAGTGGTGATGTTGCAGTGCAAATTGTCAGTGATGAGTTGTTTTTCTTGCACGTTGCACCGAATTGGCGTGAAGGAGCTCTTTGCTAGATTCGTTCGCAGGCCTGAGGCTTCGCCAAATAGATGGAGAAGCTCTTTGAAGACTATTAGGTCTGAACTGACCGGAGATAGAAACACAACCACGTCATCTGCATACAAGGATAGCTAGTGAGGTAAACCTTGGCAGCCACCGATTAGTTGGAGCAACGCTGCATTTTTCGCTGCTAGAACCAGATTGTTGAGGACATCCATAGCGATGATGAACAATAATGGAGATAGAGGATCTCCTTGACGAAGTCCGCGACCAAGCCAAACCGGTTGACCTGGTTGGCCATTGACAAGAACTCTAGTGGACGATGAACTGAGCATGATGCTTAGCAAAGCGCGCCACCTCAGGCCAAATCCTTTGTGCCTAAGAACTTGCAGCAGAGAGGGCCATGACAAAGAATCAAAGGCTTGTGCAATGTCAAGTTTGAAAAGGAAAGTTGTTTTTTTTGTTGGTAGAGATGGCGAGCGGATTGCCTGACCAGGAGGAAATTGTATTGAATTGAGTGAGTTTTGGTGAATGTAGATTGGTTTGGAGTTACCATCTTGGCCAGATCCGGAGCTAGCCTTCGGGCAAGAACTTTTGAGAAGATTTTGGCAAAGCTGTGAAGAAGGCTGATAGGCCGGTAATCACTTAGTTCCTGAGCTGCGTGTTTCTTTAGCAAGAGGGTTATCAAAGCCTTGTTTAGCAAATGAAAATTTCCTCCTGCTAAGCGACCCGAGGGCATGGAAAGCCGCATTATGTCTGGCTTGATGATTTCCCAACAGTGTTGGTAGAAAAGACCATTGAAACCGTTTGGCCCTAGAGTCTTTTCGGATGGCATGCTCTTGATTGATTCCTAAACCACTTTTTTGGTGAAATCAGTTTCTAGTTCCCGAAGGTCGTGGGATGGCATGTTGAGGAAATTCAAGTCCAAGGAATGATATCGAGTGATCGGTTTTCCAATGAGTTTTACAAAGTGATTGTGAAAGACCTCTTCCAACCCTTTTTGAGTGAGCACCTAGAAATCGGCGACATTTAAGCTTGCAATGAAATTTACGCGCCTACGATGATTTGCACGCAAGTGAAAGAACCATGTGTTTGCGTCCCCCTCCCGCAACCACCTGATATGCGACCTTTGTCTTACGATTGTTCTTTAAAAGGACCATATCTCTAGCATTTTCTTTTTGAGATCCATTCGTAACCAGTGCTCCCAAGGAGAGAGCAGCCAGTTTTCTTCAGCCAAATACAACCGACAGAGTGCCTCTTTTGCCATCCTGGTTTGCTGCCGAATGCTACCACACTGGCGCTTGCTCCAGCATTGCAATGCATGACCTGTGGTTGTAAGGAGGTTATGAAGGCGTCGTATAGGGTCGGCCATGGGGTTGTCGCACTTCCAAGCCTCAGCAACCGCCTCCTGGAAATCTTCCACCCTTGTCCAGAAAGATGAAAAGCGGAATCGTCTCTTAGATCCCATCAGGAAAGCCGTTGATAGCAACAGGGGGCAGTGATCAGATGTCGTCCCAGTTTGGTACGGTGAACAAATCCTGTCTTTCCAATCTACTAAATTTTACATGGTATCAGAGCCCACGAACTCCTACAAGATAACTAGGTCCTCTTCTGCCGTCATCAACTCCATTGTCGTGGTAGCCAGCTTCACCGCAGCCAACATTCTTCCCACACCATCCTTTTTCCACCTAATCAACATCAAGCTCTCACGGGAGAATTATCTCCTGTGGAAAGCACAACTCATGCCATAACTTCGTGGCTTGTAGCTTTTGGGATTCATTGATCGAACCCAATCTTGCCCGGAGAAGATAATCGCCCAGACCACCGAGTTTGAGACGTCGTAGATCATCAACCTAGCTTACCAGTTGTGGCTTCAGCAAGACCAACTGGTTCTTAGCAGAATCTTCTCGTCTCTTATGCAGGAAGTGCTGGCACAAGTTCTCTTCTTGGGTACATCCTGAGTGGTATGGACTGCCATAGAACGCATGTGTTTCCTCGTGCGAGGATCATGCAGGTCGAGGCGCGGCTTGTAGGTATGCGAAGAAGGAGGAATCCATCATCGAGTACTTCAACAAGGTGAAATCAGATGAGGGGATCATCACGTGCATGCTCTCCAGCCTTGACAATGAGTATGATTCTCTTGTTACCTCCATCACAACCAGGCCGGATGTCATCTCTGGAGATCGGCCGTCTCAAGCGACTCTGTCTGGCTAAACTGAGAGCAAACTCCTCCAATGAACCATTCCTGTGGCCATGGGAGAATGCACCAATTTGACGTCGATTGACCTAAGCTATAGCCAACTCGAGGTGCGATCCCTCGATCGTTGGCGAGTTGCCATCAATCAGATATCTGTCTCTATCATACAACGAACTATCGGGAGATACCACCTTTGGGCAATCTCATCAACCTCTGGGGTCTTGATCTCGGCGACAAAGTTATCGAGCTATCCCTTCATCTCTAGGGCAGCTCCTCAGTTTATCATGGTTCGAGGTAGCCTTCAACATATTAACTGGGGTGATCCCCACTTCCATTTGGAACATTTCTTCTCTAACAGTGTTTTCTGTCGAGTTTAACATGCTAGGTGTTATGATACCTCCAAATGCATTTTATGCCCTTCCCTTTCTCTAGCAGATATACATGAACAACAACTAGTTTCATGGCTATTTCCCAGTCTCACTGGCTAATGCTTCCCATGTGTCATGAATTCAGATCGGTCATAACCTTTTTCAGTGGCATTGTTCCCTCAGAGATTGGAAGGTTAAGAAATCTCAGTTTCCTATATCTAGGCCACAATTTGTTTGAAGCTAAAGATCCAAAAGATTGGGAATTCATAACCGCATCAACAAATTGCTCCCACTTTGTTAGACCATGTAGCTAGGTCTAGAATAATTTAGTTGATGAATAATTGACAATATTGATTACTGATGTTATTTGAGGCGTATGGCATGTGCGTGGACTTATGTCGGTCAAGTTGGGAAGAACTTGTGCCGAAAAAGATGTTGCTTTGGTCTTTGCAGGTGCATGGTAACTCGGAGGCGATCGTGCTCTCGGTGAGGACCGGGAGATGGCTTGGTGCGAAGTCATGGTCTAAAGGGTCGAGGATGCTGGAGGAGACGGTCGAGCTCGAGTTGGACGCGTGGAGATCAAAGATGGATGATGCGCGTTGAAGCTACGGAGGTGCGGTCCAGAGGCTACAACACGTGACAATTTTTGAGTGTCCAAAATTGGGTAGTGTGGCAAAAGTTGAAAAACCCGTGAATGCGTAAGGGTTATGGGTCCCTTATTTGTTGGATTTGGATAAGAACTCATGGTATTAGGGATAAGATCATGGTTTGGGCCTTAGACTATAAATAGAGATGAGTTTAGGTGCTAACTCGGGGCTAGAGAGATGTAATTTTCATGCTAGAATTTAAGAGGTGCTAGGAGGCGTTTGTAACCACAAACTTGATGATCCGATGATAAAAATTTAGGTCTGAAAAGGAGGCAGCATATCTCATGCACATACACCATTCTATGCACATATGCACATGAGAGATCTTGTCCATCCATCCAGTGATCGACGGACGGTGTTGCACCCACTCCCCACTTGCTGGCCATTTTGCGAAACTCCCCCCGCCGAAACAATCTTCTCATTTCTCTGGTTCTCCCCGCCGAATCGTCCTCCGCCTCCAGCACCTCCCCACGCTATCGGGTCAGATACCCAGGTTTTTTGGGAACATTAGAATGCTCTATTATCTAAATCTTTCGTTCAATAGCTTTGTCGGTGAAGTGCCAAATTTTGGTGCTTTTGCAAACGCTACGGCAATCTCAATCCAAGGCAATGGCAAACTTTGCGGCGGCATACCTGATCTACATTTGCCTCCATGTTCTTCAGATGTACCAAAGAAAAGGCATAAATTTCTAATGATTCCTATTTTTCATTTCCCTCATTGCAATAGTAATCGTTCTTACATTGCTCTACAAGATTCATTCCTGGCGCAAGAAAAGCAAAACAAAAATGCCTTCAATAACTTCGATGCAAGGGCACCCATTGATCTCTTATTCACAGTTGGTTAAAGCAACAGATGGTTTCTCGACAACCAATTTGTTGGGTTCTGGGACATTTGCTTCTGTGTACAAAGGAAAGTTAGATGGCCAAGCTGATGAAAGTACTGATTTTATTGCTGTGAAGGTACTGAAACTTCAAACTCCAGGGGCACTGAAAAGTTTTATAACCGAATGCGAAGCACTGCGAAACTTGCGACCACGGAATCTTGTTACGGTAATTACAGCTTGCTCAAGCATTGATACTAAAGGGAATGACTTCAAAGCAATTGTGTTTGACTTCATGCCTAATGGTAGTTTAGAAGATTGGCTGCATCCTAACGTGATTGATCAAACAGAGTTGAAGTACTTGGATCTTCTGGAAAGAGTGACCATACTGCTCGTGTGGCTTATGCGTTGGATTATCTTCATTGCCATGGCCCTGCACCCGTTGTACATTGTGATGTTAAGTCAAGTAATGTGCTCTTAGATGCTGATAAGGTAGCCCATCTTGGAGACTTCGGACTCGCTAAGATTCTTATTGTGGGAAGCTCGTTTTCCCATCACTCAACGAGCTCCATGGGATTTAGAGGGACAATTGGCTCGCTACCCCAGGTTAGTCTAGTATGTTTACTTTTCTATGTTTTTACTTGTTTGCCGTTTTTTACTTCATGTTTTAATCAAATAAAGCATGCCACTAGAGAAACTCGTGGAGGATTTTTTGGGAGAGATGAGTATAATTTTTTCTAAATGTTCGATGCAATAGAGTATGGCGCCGGAAATATTTATAGCTACGGAATTCTAGTGTTGGAAACAGTAACTGGGAAGAGTCCCACCGACAGCAGATTCAGACATGGATTGGGGCTTCGGGAATACGTTGAACTGGGCCTACATGACAGAGTGATGGACGTTGTTGACAGACGGTTGCTGATGGACCTCGGAAATGGGCGTGCGACTGGAGATGACCATTCATACAGGAGAAAGATTGATTGTGTGATTTCGCTTCTAACACTTGGAATGTCTTGCTCTCATGAGACGCCATCGAGTAGAATGCTAACTGCAGAAATCGTTAAGGAATTGCATGACATCAAAGAATCTCTCCTGAGGGAATACAGAATTGAAGATGGAAGATATGCCAATGTTACGTTGGAATGATCATGTGTGTGGATTATATATTCGTGGATATTAATTCTTATGATCTTATTTCTCAGTGTTTGCATCTGAATTATTGAGGGTACACTTGAATTTTAACCATTTCACCTGCCTGCTTGTTGAAGGACTATCACACCATGTGTAACATTCCCGTTTTCAAACGGTGAATAGTAATTATTTCGGTTCTTGGATTTTCGAAACATTATTTCAAATTAGCAAATAATTTCAAAATCTTCTGGCTTCCTCTAAGCTCGGGTTTGTGTTTCAAACCTTTTCGCAACTCTTGAATTCAAATTTGAATTTGAATTTCCTCTTTTCAGATTTTGGGCCCCTTCTCCTTCTTTGCCCCTCCTCTTTTGGGCTCAGCCTCGTTTGTTTCTTGGGCCAGCCCAGCCTTCCCCCTGGTCCATCTCCCCTCTTTCGGCCTCAGCTGGCCCAAGCCACCACCCCCTGCCTTTCTTCCTCCCCTGGTTGAACCGGTCAAGCCACCCACGCTCGACCGCTGCTGCTGTCATCTCTCTACTGCCCGTGTGCCTCTGCTGCTCCCACGAGCACCTGTGCACTGCTGCCGTCAGCTCTGTGACGCCACGAGCTCCTCTGCGCTGCCCCATCGCCTCCGCCACCTACTCTGGCTGCTGAAGTCGCCGTCTTGCCCGCTCTTGCTTCCTGCTCTTGCCGTGCCGCCGTAAATCGGCAAGCACGCGACCCCGTCAGCACCCACGAGCTCCCTGCCACCACCATGCCGCCTCCTGGCTCCCTCTGCCATTCCTTACCTGCTCGCCTGCCGCGCAGGACCTCCAAGTCGTCGCCGCGCCCGACGCTCACCTGCCCGTCCTCACCACCCAGAGCCCCCATGCCACCCTCAGGAAGCCGCACCACCCCCATCCCTCCAACGGCTCCCTGCCCCTCCATCATCGGCCATAAGAGCCCCCTCGCCTTCCCCCTTGGCCTCCCCCTCCATTGCTTTCCTCCTCTTCACCGAGCGGAACCGGAGCCAGAGCTCCCAAGTTGGCCATGCCGCTCGACCCGCCACCACCTCACGACCACGTCATCACGCACCCCCAATGGCCCTCTTGCCGTCCCCCACCTCCACTTGTCTTCCCCGCTGCTGAGGAGCACCGCCGCCGCCACCTCTTTCTCCTCCGCCCCGACAGCCGCCGTCGGACCAACTCGGCGCCCCCAAGCCAACCGGACCACCTCGCCGAGTTCCACACACTGCCGCGCAACTCATGCGCACACCATCTCCCCGGCGCCACCGGTTTGCCCGTGCCTCCACTCCCGTGAGCCCGTCGCCGCAAGAACTGCCGCCACCACCGCGCCCGTTCCTCTCTGGTGCCGCCACCTTCGCCCATGGGGTCGCCGCCTTCAGGCAGACCCATTTTGTCGGCTCCCTCGCCTCCCCGCACCTCCAATCACCGGCACTGCCACCGCCCAGAGCTGCCCGCTCACCCTCTGCCTCCCCCTCTCTCTTGGCCAGTGAACAATTGAAAGGGGAATGAATCAATTAGGGATTTATTTGGTTGCTTAAGTGGGCCCCACACGTCATTAGCCTTAAGTCCCTCCCCCTTTCTTCCAAGTGGGCCCGCAAACAGTGCACCCCCTTGACCGGTGCATGAACATGGTCCATGCAATATTGGGTGCACCAATCCTCTCTCCTCTTTTGATTTAATTCAAACTCAAGCTTCGGAAGCTCCGTTCTCCCTCGTCGTAACTCCAAAAATTATGAAATTTGTTTTTAAAATTTTGTAAATTCAAGATCTTGCTAATGGCATAGGTCTTGTTCAATTTGGAGTTCATTTGTTTATTCTTGTGTATTTATTTGTTGTTTTGCTTGTTTATGCCTTTTTCCGATACGTTCATCCGATTAGGTTTCAAAGATGCGGAAGATCTCCAACTTGATCAAGCACAAGAATATCAAGGCTCTCTTACCTATACTCCAGGCGAGTCAATACTTTGGTCATATTGTGCCTACATTTTATGCAAATTATATTCATTTAAATTACCAAAATTGCATGCTTTAATTCTTTAATAAAATGTATTTTAAAGATTAAGGTAGTTAAACACCCATTTGATGATTAATTAATTAATATGACATCCATTGATATTTGAATCCATTATTCCATGTCACCTTAGTAACTATATGGTAATACTAACTATAGGTTGTACTTAAGCGACATGCTAGTCTTGCTTAAGTACTGGGACATTAAATGTCACAATCATCATATTTTAAACATGAAAATGGTTTGAGCAGTCATTGTGGGTAAATAGCTGAGATGGTTGAATTGATGTATTTTACTCCTCAAAAACCCTAATTGCTGTTCCTATCTGGACGGATCATATAATTGATGGTATATTAGTGGGTGCTAATGTAGCCCATATAATGTTGGTTGTGAATAGTATATGAAATAAACCGCCCAGATAACCCCTAAGAACTTAATCTTGTCATGACCTCCCGTGTAAAACAAGTACAACCACAAGTCTGCAAACTGCAACTTGGCTTAGTAAATTTATTGGACCCTGAAAGTATCTCGCTGGTGGAGGAGTAAAAGTGTGCAAGCGTGCTGTACATCCAGCTTGAATGGGACACCGATACAAAGTGAAGTTGCCAACGTTATGAGTAGTCCAACTACACCAGACGCTGCGGTACAACATCCCGCACGAACATATCGGCGTAACCCCATATGAGTGAGACGATGGAAGGGGCGAGGTAATTTGAAAGGTTACTGTGATGATCGCTCAACTACATGACTAAGAAATCATGTGGGGTAACGAGTATGACTATCTCTTGTGGGTACAGTGTACAACTTCTGCAAAGTCTAAACTGTTTAAACAGCCGCACCTACGGTCAAAGGGGGACAGTTGTCTCCTAGACTGGGACTGCTCCTATGTAACATCCTGTTTTTGGATGTGGATTAGTAATTGCTGTTTGCCTTCTTGGGTTTTCAAAACCTATTTCAAACTAAGTTGTATTTGCAAAAAAAACCTCTCAATTTCAAAACATCAATTTCTCTCCTGGTCTTGGTCCATCCCACCCGGCCCACCTCCCTCTCCTTTTAGCCCAGCTAGCCCAAGCCTCCCCCTGCCCGCTTGCACCCGGCGCCCTGCTGCCACACCTGCTCTCCTTGACTCTGGCGCCCTCTCCTCTTGCCTCGTCCCATCACCGTTGCGTCCCCCGACGCGCCAGCACCGTGTTGCGTCCACGCACGCACTCCCGCGCCCGGTCCGTGCTCTCCGTCCGTGCTGCGCTTGCGCACGCGCGCTCGCGTCACCACACCTACATCACCTTTGCCGCCCTATGCTCCCTCCTGCTTTGGCCCACACAGGTCGTCACCACGCCCCTTCCCCGTGCACTCTGCGCCACGCACGAGCGCTGCATGACGCCAGCGTCTGCTCCCCTGCCACCTTGACTCTGATGCCCTCCTCCTTGTCGGGTCCCATCATCGAGCAGCTGCCCTCGCTGCGCCCACCTGCCTTGGCTACCTGAGTCACCGCCATGATGTCGTCACCAACCCTACGCCCGCCCATGCCACCTCGGGACCGCGTGCCACCCCGAGCCTCTCAACGGCTCTCCCCTCCTCTCCTTCGAGCTATAAAGAGCCTGATCAGCCCCCTTCATCTCCTTCCCCCACCCAACTCTCCCTCTCTCACTCTTGTTGCTGTGGTTTGCCCGAAGCCCCGAGCTCCGAGTTCAAGCTGCCACGCACCTCCTTTCGGTCCTCGCCGCACCAATGCAGCCCCCCCTCTTCTACCCGCATCAATTCGTGTCCCAGAGCTCCTTGAAGCATTCCCCTCACTTAAATTCATTTTTGTTTCACAGGAGTCGCCGCATTTTCTCTTCTCCTTCAGTCCCAACCGATCACTTCATCGCTGTCCTCCTTCGCCTTCGACCGCAAGCTTCCCCACTGCCGCTCGTTGTCCACTAACCTCCTCCGGCCTCTCTCTCGGTCTTGGTGAGTTACTCGTGCCCTGTTCTCCCTCATGCTCCTTCCGACCACGCCGTGTAGTCGAACCTCCTTCCGACCACGCCGTGTAGTCGAACCTCCTTTCGACCACATCGTGTAGTCCAACCTCTTTCCGACCACATCGTGTAGTCCAACCTCCATTCGACCACGTGAAGATGGATGAGTAGTACTCGAAAACAAAACTTCGGAGGCTCCGATCTTCTCCGTTATAACTCCAAAAATTATGAAATTTGTTTCTAAATTTGTCTAAATTCAAGATCTTGCTAATAGCAGTGGTCTTATTTTATTTGGAGTTCATTTGTTATTTTTTTAGTATTTATTTGTTGTGTTTGCTTGTTTGTTCTTTTCCCGGTACATTCGTTTGAGTAAAGCTTGAAGAAGCGGGAGATCTCCATTTCGATCATGCACAAGACTTCCAAGACTGTCTTGCCCTTAAGCCAGGCGAGTCAATACTTTGATCATTTTGAGCCTACATTTTATGCCAATTATATTCCTTTAAATTACAAAAATAGCATGCTTTAATTCTTTAAGCAAATGTATGTTAAAGCTTAAGGTAGTTAAATACAAATTTGATAATTAACTAGTTATTATACCATCCTTTGACAATTGAATCCATAAATCCTTGTCACCCTGGTAATTATATGGTAACTATACTAGCTATAGGTTGTAGTTAAGCGACATGCTAGTCTTGCTTAAATCTAGGGGTATTAAATACCCCAATCATCATCTATCAATTATGAAATTGTTTTGGGCAGTCATTGGGTGGATATGACTGAAATAATTGAGTTAAATTGGTTTTACTTCCCAAAACCCTAAATTGCTATTACCGTCTGGGTGGATGGTATGATGGATGGTCTGATGGTGGGTGCTAATGAAGCCCAAGGAATGTTGATTTGGGGATGGTATGTGAAATGAACCGTCCAGATAACCCTAAGAACTTAATCCGGTGATGACCTCCCAATGTAAAACAGTGCAACCACAAGTCTATTGTGTCGACCTAGCTAAATAATTTGTATCCATCAGTACAAGTTGCACTAGGTAGATAACCCGTGACGACGTAAGCCTTCGCGGCAAAGGCTCGGGGTGCACGGCGAAAGTCGTTAAGAGGGCGTAAGAGGGGGTCTGGGAAGGGGCTAACGGGTCTATATGAGCGTAACCCTTCTCAGACGAAACCTTAGCGGCTGTAACTAATACTGATGGAGGCATTGTAAAGGCCTTGTGGTGATCTCCCCTTGATTCACATATCTACAGAAACGTGTGTACATATCAAGACGATTATCTCTTGTGGGTAAAGTGTACAACCTCTGCAGAGTAATAAACTGTTCGAACAGTCGTGCCTACGGTCAAAGGTGGACATGAGAACTTACTAGAGTAAGTTCTATTTATAAAACTTTGTGGGTGGGTTGAAAAGCTGGTCGGGCTCACCTAGCCCTGAAATTGGATTTTTCCTAGGCCGTCGTACCCAGTGATGTTAATAGGTGGAGGTAACCACAATCAAAATTAAGCATAAGGTGGAGGTAACATCTGTTGCTATTAATATTGCACAATTATTCTCTTTAATAAAATGCAATTTGGTTAAAATGCTAAGTAATAGGAATTACTAATATTGATAATTGAAAACATCGCTTTAGCAAATAAAAGAACCTAAGCCATCCTTGTTAAGCCATGCATGTATATTATTGCATCTTGTGTGTTAGCTCGCGAGCACGGAAGTTGTGCTCATTCTCACTCTTTCCCCAACCCTTCAGAACTCGTGGATCCATGACATTATGCATACTACGAGGACCCAGACGTTGAAGGCCAAGGAGCTGATGAAGAGTAGTTTAGTTCTTTTAGTCTAGATCTCACCCTAGTCTAGCTGACTCCGTCGGTATTTGCGTACAACCAATATCATCCAAGTCCTTGGGTAATATCGGTCGTACACGGGCAACCCCAGTCGCTTGCCTGTGAAAAGATGTGCTCTACCCTTTTGCTTCCGTGCCGTTTACGCTACTTTTGTGATGTAAACATTTGGCCTATTCGGCCCCCATTGTAAAACTTGACCCGATGCGGTCTATGTAAACTCTATTGTGTTAAATTAATGAATGGTTCAGTCTCGTTATGTATGAACTAATTCAGTAATGTATCTGTGAGTGCTATCTATTGATCCAGAGAATAGCATAGTGTTTTTTCACAGAGGATTCGGGATTTCAAAAATCCGGGTCCAACATACTACTACAATGGACACGCTGAATATTAAGGATGGCCTCGGCAGAGTAAGCACCGGAGTTCTGAGCACAGCTTTACCTCGGTGCCTTGCAGGGTTGTTGTCAAGTGTTTTGCTCCTGCAGTGCCATGTTTTATCATTCCCATGATGCCTTTCTGTTGTCTGCTTTGCTGAACTTATGAAGAACCTAAGCAAGCTACTATATTCCATTGTCCATGTGTGCTTTGATGGTCAAAACGGAGGTTCAAGGTAATCTATAGGGATCAGAATTCAGAAATATATGCACTGATGGAGGTTGCAAGTATTAATTTTTAATCTACTTTTGGGCCCCTTTTTTTTTCAGTACCAACAGGCAACTACTCTTATTCAGTTGACATCGAAATCTGATCCACGGTAAGTGACTGTAACTTCCTACCAAGAACTTTGTCCGTCCTGCCTTCCTAGTACCTGCCAATTGCCACCTGGAGGCTGGAGCAACAGGCAGCTAGATTGATCAGACCCTCCTTTGCTAACTAATTATGCTAGGCAGTTCTGAATTCTGATGAGGTCTTTAACAAGTACAGCATTTGGTGAGGAAGGCCGTCACTACAGCCTAGTTTAGTTGGGTAGCAACTAGCAACCAAAAAACTTAGCAGTTTTAGCTGTCCCTTACTCTGCACTTCAATTCCATCAGGACTGAATCCAAAAGGGAAAAAAAGGGTTACTGAGGATAGAGATTCCTCGAGTTGTTGAAGGAGGCGAATGGGCGATACTAATCTGCAATAAAAAGTTTCGCCCACCTGCGCGCGCACGGCGATCTGGGACAAAGATGGAAGCAGAGACACCGCGCGTGGAGGACGACCAACATTGATTCGGTTGGCATCGGATGCCGTCCAACGGTCTGTCCGTCCGTCCGTTGCGTATTTCCATCCCGTCGAGCAGTTGCAAACGGGACACTACCAACTGTTTCAATTTTTTATTTTTTTGTGTGTTATGTGTGTTGCAACAAGTGAAAAAAATATTGCACTGTTCTTTTCTATGTGTTATAGCAGACCGTACGATAGGAAACCTCCATCGTACATCTGAGCCGTAGTTAGGCCTTTTTTTTTGTGTGTGTTGTGTGTGTTGAAGATAAGGGTTGTTTAAGCTTCAACTACATAGATCATTATTCACTGTGTCAACTTGACAGCATGGAGTGCCAACTTGACAAGTGGGCCTGTAATTTATTTATGGGAACAACTACGGGACGTACGTCCAATTAAACAAATCTCATCGTACGCCTCCAATCACCCCCTAGCCCTTTCTTGTGTGGACGGCTGTGCTTGCCTCATTATTTTCTTTCTGGAAAAAGTGAGAACCAAGCCACCAACTACTAGTTTTTTTGTGACTGTTAACTACAAGATTTTTGTTGTCTTGAGTTGACGCTAGGGAACAACTAGGGGACATACGTCTAATTAAACAAATCTTGTAACATTACCGTAAACAGTATATAATATTTTTTTTCCCTATGAATGTAACATTTGTTTCAATGGATCGCAACATTTTTTTTAATATAGATACGACATCGCAAAGAAATACGCCGCTGCATGCAACATCTTCCGGATAACGGTTGCAACATCCTAGGACAATAGTTGCAACATTCTATGACAATGGTTGCAACATCCTTAAACCATGGTTGCAATATTCTCGGACAACGATTGTAACATCCTAGAACAATAGTTGCAACATCTCCGAACGTCCTCACCTTATCATCCTAGGACAATGGTTGCAACATCCCCAACGTCCTCACCTTATCATCCTAGGACAACAGTTGCAACATCCTAGGATAATGATTGCAACATCCCCGGACAACGGTTGCAATATCCTAGGACAATGGTTGCAACATCCTCGTACAACGGTTGCAACATCCTAGGACAATGATTACAACATCACAAATCAAAAAGCAAATCATCTAAAAAAAACGCGTTGGGAAAAATTGCAACATCGCTGTGAACAGTATGCAACATTTTTTTCTACATATGCAACATTTTTTTCTACAAATGCAACACTTGCAATATCCCTGGACAACGATGGTTTCAACATCCTCGGATAACGGTTGCAACATCACAAATTAAAAAACAAAGCATCTGAAAAAAACGCATTAGAAAAAATTGCAACATTTTTTTGCGTGCACACTGGATGAGGAAAAAACGCGTTGAAAAATTGTTTTACGTGCACACTGAAAAAATTGAAAAAACGTGTTGGAAAAAAACGCCTTGGAAAGATTTGGGGCGGAAGTTATGGTGGTGGTGTTAACTGGATGAGGAGAGAGTATGGGAAATGTTACTAAGTGGACTATAGCCATTAAGTGGAGGGGACAGTGGGCTGGTCGTCGGGCCCATCAGACGACCGAACAGTAACATCTCCCTTTATTTATTTATTGCTTTGGAACCCTGACGCTGTGGATGGCCTAACGGATTTGAACAGCTGAGATTGGGCCGATACCGAGCCGTCTGGGTGTTGGATCCGCACCTGTTTGCTTACATCTTATGACAAGAAAACGATAATAATCCTTCTAAATAAAGTGAGCATACGCAACAGTTACAATGCAATTTTGAATAAAATCAACCTCGCAAAAAAAGAAAAGGAATAAAATCAAGCTGGAATAGGGCTGAAAAAACAATATACACAAGATATATTAGCCTATAAGCCATTCCGAGGAGAAATTTCTCGGGAGAATAGACGGCCTTGTACCTACAAAAAAAAACAATATTGCCGTGAAGCTAATCAAGCTAATCAATAATTAGTGTACGATATGACTTTGGCTTTAAAATACTCTGCTCGCATCAATCATAAAGGCTTCAAATCCGAAGCTATAAGCTACGTACATGTTGCCAGTTGCTACGTGGGAGAGAGTTTTTGGCAGTATTGGCGCATTTATGTTGCATATTTGCAAGAATGACCGTCGTCGGATTTTTTTTTCAAAAATAACGTCCTGCCGCATGGCCACCATGCGACAGGCCCTCCCCTCCCGACACCTGCCCTCTCCCGGGAGGCCATGAGGTTCTCTCTCCTCTAGGAATTAGGGTTTCAGTGGTCGACAGGTGTTAGAAGGAATTTTAAAATATAGCCCATAAGTTCAAAAAATTATAAAATTTTATTTGTAGTCTCCCGACATAGTTTAATTATTTATGTAATTTTTCATAATTTTATTTGTTCTAAATTTTTCTCGGATTTTCATATAAGTGTCTTGTTTGTAGGAATTTGTAAATATAGAAAATGAGCTCCAAAAATATGAATTTTGTTTTGAAGGCTCCTTACACAATGAGCTTGATTGTGTAATGTTTCGACAATTTTATATGTGTTCTGAAACTGTCTCAAAAATTAAGGGTTGAGGTCTCAAAAATTTGGATTTTAGGTTTCGGAAATTAGGGTTTCAAGAACTCGCACACAAAGTACTCCTAACAGAATTAGGGTTTTAAAAATTAGGGTTTCCACACTACTAGAAAACAGACTATACTAGACGCCTTATCACAGATGATTTCTGGAAACCGTCCGTATTGTAATTATCACAGACGGTTTTACAAGCATGACTGTCTATGTTACTAGCACTGGCCAGAACCGTCTGTGATACATCATTATCACAGACGGTTCTTGTTATGAACCGTTTGTGATAATTGCAATGATCATAGATGATTTTTAATAAGATCCGTCTTTGTTAAGAACTGTCTGTGATAATGTTGTATCACAGACGGTTCTTAACAAGAACCGTCTGTGATAGTGTTGTATCATAGAGCGGGAAATATTTCGCGTCCCCAAATGCTTCCCTATTAATCTCCTCTTCCCCTCCTTCCTCGACCACTATCCACTCCCAAACCACAAATCCTAGGGTTTCTCGATTCCTTCCTTAAATCGCTGCCCTGCATGAGCGAAGCGCCGCCATGATGTTGGAGCTGCGGTACGGTGCGAGAACCTCCTCAAGAAGGTCTGGAAGCGATCCGTGAGCCAGTGACCGACGCCATCTTCATTTGCTCAAGCACAGGTTCTCACGCAGCCATGGACTCCAGCCACATCACCCTTGTCACCTTGCTCCTCCACTCCGAGGGGTTTGAGTCCCCCAGGAAGTGGTTAATCGCTTGTCGCCTCCCCTGCCTTGTTGGTTTTGGTGTCTCTCAGTGGTGACCGTGGTTTTCTTGTGAATGAATAGATCAAGATAAGATTGCGGATTTTGAGATGAAACTCATGTACATCGACAACGAGCACCTCGGCATCCCTGACTCCGAGTACCAGGCCATCGTCCGCCTCTTTGTCTCAGACTCGTTTTCCTCCCTAGCCACAAATCCGAACCTGAACAGATTTCGGTTTCGCGCACTGTCCGGTAAAACAACCATAACTTTTGCATATGAACTTGGATTGCGACGTTCTTTGGCTCGTTGGAAAGCTAACGAAAAGTTGAATCCGAAAAATCCATAAGTCCACATCAAATTCACTTCACAAGGCTCCGAAAAAGTGAAAAACCAAAAAAAGGATGTTTAGGGCCTCAAAACGACCTTCGAAGTTTCAGCACATGTTTTTGTCATTCGTTCACCGTCCAGTTTGAGTTTTCTTTCATTCCAAATTGTGTAATCAACTATATGCAGATACTCAGGTCCAACCGTGCGCTTTGTGGATGAGCACTATGTCACAGGAAGAGCTTTAGCCCAAAGGGTTTGTGCCTGTGTTAGCCAATGATACTCCAGAGCAATTGGCTGCTAGAGTCCTTAATGAGGTAACATATCTTATTCTTAGCTGTGATTCTTTCCATGGTACATTATTATTAATGTATGACTATATTAAATCACTTAGCTACCATTAATGTTATCTATTCTTTTGCTAAATGCTGAGTTATTAACCTGGTATTTTAGGAACATAAAGTTTATGTCGAGGCGGTTGTTGCCCTGTGCGAGGACTAAATTGTTTGTCGGGAAGATGGCATCCCACTTATTAGAAGCTAGACAAACCCCGATGAGTATTCCTAATTCATGATACCGTCTCAAGGATTCCTGAACAATAACGAGGCTTGTAGAACGGTAGAACCTCTGCCAATTTCCCCCAAGGTTTGGAGGTCACTCATACTGATTGAGAGAAATAACATGTTTGATACTATGATACAAAAAACAAAATGCTGACAAATGTTTTCTTATTGTATTTGTGTAAACATGTTGTAAAAACATTATGACAATTCATTTATAATCAATCTGTAAATTTGTTTATCTGTGATATATATGTGTATATGTGATCGATATATGTGTATCTGTGATATATCTATGTATTTGTGTATTTGCTTGTATTTGTTATCTATATATTGTTTTCAGAGGGCATAGCTAGCATTTCCTGATGCCAGCCAAAAAATAGAAAAATATCTATCATAGACGGTTTTGTGGTATAAATCAACAGTGAAAGCCAACTATCACAGACGGTTCATATAAATAACCATCTATGAAAGCCAAATATCACAGACGGGTCTGTGCACCAATCGTCTGTGATAGTTGCACCAACCATCTGTGATAGTAGGCTTTCATAAACAGTTATTTATATGAACCGTCTGTGATAGTTGGCTTTTACAGACGGTTATTTATACGAATCGTATGTGATAGTTGTCTTTCACATATGGTTATTTATACAAACCGTCCGTGTTGTGACTTATCATAGACGGTTATTTATACAAACCATCTGTGTTGTAACTTATCACAGATGGCTCAAAAACCGTCTATGATAATCGCCTGTTATCACAGACACATAAATTCAGATGGTTCAGAAACCGTCTATGACGACGGTTTAGAACCGTCTGTGATGACCCTTTGTGTAGTAGTGCCAATGGAGTTGCAATGTACGTTTTCATACATAAAATTGATGACATTTCAACCGTTACAATCATTACATGATACACGCGTGGGTTTATTACAATCGGGATGAAGGATGTGGGGGTATTATCACATGTACCCCAATTAAATAGGACACTCTCTGTTAATTTATCAGTATAGTGTGGATGATATTATTTAAGACTGTATAGTACCACAGGCTAGATAAACTTGTACATGAACTAACTGAGGGAAATGTGTGGCCTGCAGATCATATAACAATGTACCGTAGCCTCCAACTTGTGTGCATTTGGAAGCCTATAGTATGTTGCTATTTGATCTGCATGCCACATATTTCCTTTAGTTAATTCATGTACAAGCCTATCTAGCTTGTGGTACAATATAGTGTTATAGAATATGATCCACATTAAACCGATGCCCTAACAAAGAATGTCATATGTAATAATGTTATTCACGAGGGTACAATGTGGATTATATTCTACGACACCGCATTGTACCACAGGCTATATAAGCTTGTACATGAACCAACTAAGCGAAATACTTGGCATGCAGATCATATAACAATGTACAAGCTATGGTATGTTGTTATATGATCTGCATGGCACACATTTCCCTCGGTTGGTTCATGTACAAGCTTATCTAGCCTGTGGTACAATACATTATTAAAGAACATCATCCACATTGAACCGATAAATTAACAAAGAATATCATATCTATCATCTATGCAATGATGTCTGCAACTAGCCTCTGCGGCGCCATAGCCACTGCCCCTTGTCTCGGGACTGCCAACGGTGGTAGCGAGTGTCGAAGTCATCCATGTCCTGCGATTCCATGATGTAAGTGGATCATACAATAATAATCATAACAAGGATCCAAATTGTATGTAACTCACGTCTTCATTATGGAGTGCGCTGGGGTGACCGGATATGCTACAATGTCGGCCGGTCTTGGACGAAGGAGCCTTCCCCTTCCCCTTGTCGCGGGACTCTCCACGTTGGTGTCGTATGTCAAAGTTGTCTATGTCCTGCGATTCCATGATGTAAGTGCATGTACAGTGAAAAACGTAACAAGGATGTAAATTCTACATAACTCATGTTGTCAATATGGAGTGCGCCTGGGCGATCGGATACGCTATGGCGGTCGGGCTCAGTCGCATGAGCCTTCCCCTTCCAGTTATCTTGGGACTCCCCACATCAGTGTCATGTGTCAAGTTCCCCATGTTCTGCAATACAGGCTAGACGCTTGTATGTTATTAGAAGAACGAAAGAATGAAAGGGAAAATACAAAATTAGGATGCAGATTGTATGTAACTCACCTCTTCGATATGGAGTGCTCCCAGACGACGGCAGAAGCTACGATGATCGCTGGTCACAGTAGCAGGAGCCTTCCCCTTTTCTGTCGGGAGAGCCTTGGGCTCCTCTAGTGCCTCCTCAATAGGGTCTGATATGTAGGGTTTCCACTGCTCGAAGATCTCAGCCCGCATCAAGTGGTTCAGCATGTACTTTTGCTGGATGAACGACCTGTCTTATATCTCTGGGCTGTCGATCGACTGGAAGAAGTGGCAGCACATCTTGGGCTGCCATTACACGGGGATGAAGTAAAAAATTTATGAAAATCAACGTAGGGAGAGGAAAATCGATGTGTGCAAAAGAAACGCTTACGAGGTGGTGCCTACACGTGTAGTACGCCTGGGTGGAGGTGTCTGGGTGAGGACTGAATGATCTCTGCCAGCTCGCCACACACACCGTGGGACTAGAAACCGTGGTGGTACTGAAGCATCTTTCATTGAAAAATCTGGGTATTGTAGATGTTTGGCCTTCTGTGCAAGCCACTTGTGCTTCTGCAACATCCTTGCATAGATGTTTGCCAATGAGTCCATATCTAGGTATTGTAGAAGTTTTGCTACACATAACAAAACAAGGTGGACAATACATTAAATTATGACACTGAATGATGATCAGATGAGTTGGGTCGGTTGAGGCAATCCTTCATTGAGTGCCCAGAGGTCTTGCATATCATGCACTTGATTGTGCGGCTAATATTGGTACGTTGGTTGGCATCCTTGTTGTTCTAAAAGTGCCGCGTCTGCCGTCGTCCCTTCCCTATTGCCTTCAAGGCCTTGTTCGGGCCCCATTGCACCATGTCTGGCCAAAGATCCTTGTAGTTCATGTCCAAGCCATACGAGTGAAACTCTGCACTCCATGTACCGAAAAGGTGCTGCATGTTGTAGTACTTAGAGATGTACGGCGCAGATATCTGCCTCATTTTCTTACACTCCTTGTACATATGCGAGCATGGCTTGTACAGCAGCTTCAGCTTGCTGCATGTGCATGTCACCACATTACCTAGGGTACATGCCTATTTCCTTTCCCCCCTAGCATGACTGTTGACATATTTTTGCTGAAGCCTGATCTCGTACTTCCTCCTGAGGCCATTGATCACTCGGATGTCGTGCATTTGGGCCTTCTCCATCTTCTGGTCTATGTGCCTCTTCATGTTCTCAGATCACTACTTGCCTTCCTCCATCTGTCGCTTGGCTGCGGTGGCTCTATTGATGAAATAACCAACAGTATAAGTCCATGTCTCCTCGATGATCGCGATGATAGGGAGGCACCGCACACCTTTAAGGACGCTGTTGTACATCTCGGATATGTTGGTCGTCATAATTCTGTACCTTGCACCGTCTGTGTCACAGAGAAGGGATCATTTCTTCAATTCAAGAGCGTGCCGATGAATCCACTCTGAGAAACTTATGGCATTGCTGGATTGCCCTCCCTTTAGTACCTCCGGAGTGGACTCCTTTGTATGCCCCGTAGTTAGGTGTTCAAGGTCTCTCCAGATGGACTCAAACTTCTGCCTCTGGTTTTGCAGACACAATGCATTGAACGTCTTCACAACTTCCTGACTGCGGAACCACCTGAACAAGTTAGATGCAAGATGCCTCATGCACCACCTGGTTTGCACATCGTTCCACTGATGGGGGGTGTAATATCCCATTTAAACATAAAACAAATAAGTGATTATTACTAAAATTAAATACAATTAGAAAGAAAAAAAATCAGAATTTGGGAGGAGTATTAGAACTCGGGCCTTCAGCCCATAGCTCTTTGGACCAAGTGGGGAACCGGCTTAAGAGGGTGGGGGGAAGCCAAACTCTAGACACCCCTGTTACTGTAGAGCCACATTGTATTGTAGCATGCCCCCTGCACCTCCCCTTGATGCCCTTTGCCTCCACAGGTTGGTGCCCTCCATCTTCTTCTTGGCCGGGAGAGGAATGGGAAAGGAGGAAGAGAAGAGAAGAGAAGGGGAAAGAGGGAAAAATTTGTGTTTTGGTTTCATGTCTCTGAGGGTAACAATCTGAACCCATTAGATTTATCCTAGGTTAATCTCGATTCCATTTTTAGAACGTTTGGTCAAGGGGAAGATGGATTTCTGTTCTGTCCAGATTCGTCTGGTTTAGGGTAGAATGTTGCGGAGATGATTAGGGGTATTTAGACTCAGAATTAGAGATCGGAGTAATTAGAGAAAAGTTAGTTTATCGCATTAGCTTTCCAGGAAGGTATGAATCATTAAAAATGGAGTAGCGAGCAAAAAGTTACAGCCTTCGGAATGCTTCTGTCCAGATTCAGGACATAGATGGCAGACTTCGTGTAGTTGGATCGATAGAATTTGGAATGGTCTTCGAGTAAAGGAACAGAATAGAAAACGGTAGAATCAGAGTTTTGTCATAACTAGTAAAATTTAGGTTGTTTTGTGAGGATTTCATAAAGTCTTGGATGACCTAATTTGAAGTTCGAATGAGTAAGATATGGTCGTTTTACTTTTGGGACAGCAGGTGGTGCGTCTGATAGTTTTGGGTTAAAAAGAGTCGGTTTGGCATAGACATGCGAGGACGGTTAGAATAAAGTGTTCGTGCTGTAATGTATGATTTTGATATATGTTTTGAATTATTGTCCAGGGAGTGTGGTCTCTTGTGCATTACCCCCTCATCGCTATCCGGCATCACAATGGTAAACAAGCAAGTGCATGGTAGACGGTGTTCAATGGTTGAACATTGTATGCTTTACCATTTATTACCATTATATTTCCATGCTTTTGCTTTATCTAAATGCAAGTAATGTGAATGGTCATGAGTTATTTGGTGTTGATGGATATCATACTGATGGTCGATGATTAGTAATGATGAATCTATGATTACTTGTGCATTCATATACATCATTGCATATCAGAAGGTGATCATGTTGATCACAACTCCACGAGAGTAGAGGAGGTGCCCGATCCTTGAGGAGGACAGGCTTGAGAGTGTATCATCGACGGGTGAACACTCATGCTATACTGGTACACACAAAAAAGTGCATGTGGACATGTAGTGTAGAGAAGCATTGAATGAAAAGTAATTGGTGAATGTGTATGAGAATAAAGAAAATGAATTGCATTATTGAGCATGAGAATAAAGAAAAGTGAACAATTGATGTTAATGATGTTATTGTATATTGATGTTTAAACATTGATCATGGTTTACTATTGTATTTGCTGAGTCGTGGACTCACCTTTGCTTTTCTAATGTTTTAGGTGATCGTTGATGATGCTTCTTGGGAGGGGATAGCACTTGGAACACGTCATATACTAAATCATTTGACCATTGTCATGAAGAAGCTTTACCTTACCATGAGGATTTAACCTTTTAGGCTATGATAGACATTGAATAACTCTAGATGATCACTTAGAACTTGTATTCATTCAGTAGCCTCTTTTGGTCTGGTGTTACTCAATTCTTGAATTGTTATCCTGCTCACTATCTAGGGTTTAAATATTTGTGTTTGCTGGAATTTATTGTTAATTGTTGTTAAAATTAGTAGTTAGGGTAGTTTGGTGGCATTCCGGACTCAAGGTTGGGCCGGGGTGTTACAGGGGGTTCCGTCCCATGCTGCATGGTGTTGAGGGCCGCTAACAACCCAGCGTTGCGGTCTGTGATAAGGCATACGTTGCGCCGGTCTCCAACCACCGCCCTCTTCACATTCGCCAGGAACCACAACCAACTGGATGTATTCTCGCTTTCCACAATGGCAAATGTCACTGGGAGAAGCTGGTCATTTGCATCGGCCGCCACCACGGTGAGAATAATGCCCTTGTACCTCCCCGTGAGGAAAGTGTCATCCATCGTGAGTACAGGACGACATAACTTGAAGCCTCGAACGGCCTAGACGAAAGCCCAAAACACCCGGTCCAGTATGAAGCAGTTGGACCCTTTGTCAGCAACTTCACTCTCAAGTTTGTTTATGTACGTGCCCGGGTTTGATTCAGCAATCTGGTCAAGCAATCTCGGCACAAGATTGTACGTCTCTTCGTATGTCCCATACATGGACTCGATGACCTTCTGCTTGGTTCGTCGGACCTTGCTATAGCTGACTGGATAACCAACCAGATTGGCGACTTCCGACATCAACATCTTGGGGGAGACGGACACGTCCACCGCAACTACGTGCCTAATGAGGCTTGCCACATATGCGGAAGTTACGTTCTGATGCTGCCGTAGGGGCTCGCTAAGCTCGCAAGTGTGGTCGATCAGCGCCTCGACCCCGAAGACCAAGCCGAAGATCTTTGCTCATTGAGTGCTGACCTTGCCGGGGCAGCCTTCGACTACTTACTTCACTACGTAATGTCCTAGGTTGGACCGGTGCACTCGGTACACACGGTTGATGGACAAGGTGTACTGTGCTATTGCTTGTTGTATGGCTGCTTTACTAGGGAAGTGCTGCCCAACTAAGAGGGTGTTGGCATCAAACCTCCACTGGGAGCCTTCTTCCTGCGGCAGTATGAGCGAACGCACCGCGATATCATCAAGTCTTAATGCCACGTAAGGTACCTCTGATGACACAATTCCCCCGGTTGGACCATCGGATCTTTGCTCATCCTTGTCGCTACTATCCGAGCCTAGGTCGATGTTCATGGAGGCACCAACCCCTAAACATCTCAGAGCAGTGAAGCACGTGCTTCGGTACATTATTGGGACACTTGATTTTGGTTGTTTCTATGCAAGGGGCGGCGGGGAGCTGCAGTTGACAAGGTACAGTGACTCCAACATGGCAGGAGATGTGGATGATCGCAAGAGCACTACAAGGGTGCTGTTCTTTCTTGGTCAAAGCCCGATCAGTTGACAGTCACAGAAGCAGAAGGTGGTGGCCTTATCCTCATGCGAGGCTGAGTACATCGCAGCCACCACCGCGGCATTTCAAGGTATATGGTTCAGACGTTTGCTCAGCGACCTGATGAAGAAGGAGCCCAACCATCTAAGTCTCAAGGTGGATAACAAGTCGGTGATCTCCCTTTGCAAGAACCCTATCTTCCACGGTCGAAGTAAACACATTGACACCTGTTACCATTTTATTCGTGAATGTGTGGAAGAAGGGAAGATCGAGGTCAAGTACATCAACAAGGATGATCAACTCGTTGACATTTTATGAAGCCACTGGGGCGTGTCAAGTTCCAGGAATTGCGAGCCAAAATTGGTTTGGCCCAAGTCAAGAAGCTCACCAAAGAAGATGACATTGTGAAGCTCGCTCACCGGCGTCAAGAATGACACACTCGTTCTCGGTGATTCAGAGAGCTAGAAGCTCGGAGAAAGCGCAAGATGGAACAAGGGGGTGAGCTAGAGAGATGGTGATGTGCTCAGGGGCTTAAATAGCAACAAGTAGTGCATGAGATGATCCACGAGAAAATGCGACCGCGGCGAGAAAATCGCGGGCTTGCTTCGGCGTTCCGCCAGCGCGGGGGTTGGGCGCCATTAAGAGAGTAGATGGCATGGGTGAGGTTTGGCGAAGGTGATGGAGGTAGGTGAGGCGCGAAAATAGTGGGCGGCGAGGAAAAACCGTGGTGGCCGAGTTAGGAGGTGGTGAAATGGCCTTGTGGCAAGCGAGGGTGAGGAGGTGGATGAAGGGTTCTGGTGAGTGGGGTCCACCTGTTAGTGAGAGGGAGCGAGCGGGGTTGGTGCGGGCTAGAGTTGGGCGAGCGAAAATGGCCCAACTCAGATTCGGCCCAAAGGTTCGGCGAGAATTCAAAAACAGTTTCTGAATTTCCAAAATCCGGCTGAGTGTTTGCTGATTTTTTGTACTGAGCAAAATGAGTCCAAAATTTACAAAATTTTTTGTGAGGGCTCCTGACCCAGTATATTTGCTTATGTAAAATTTTTAGGATTTTATATGCTCTGTGTTTTTTCCTAAAATTCTTACAAGTTTTTGTTTTCATGGAATTGCATTGTTATCTTTGATGAAAATTCACAAAATATGCTCAAATAATTTTTCCCTCATGTAAACATGCCTAAAATTATTCTCCTACCTATTTTCATCCTATTTTCCCAAAATTGGAATTTTTGGGAAGTTACATTCCGGCTTCCGCATGTTACAAACGGATTCCGGCTTTGGCAAAAATGGCTGAAGAAAGACTCATTTGGGAAGGCTTCTGGCTTTTCCAAGCAAAAAACCGAAGCTGCCGTCCCAAACAAACCCAAATAGTTGTAGTTGGGCGGGGGCTTCTCTGGGAAGCCAGTCCAGAAGCCTGCTGTTTGTTTAGGCGTGAAGAAAGCCCAAACAAACTAGCCCTTACAATATATTGAATGCCCGGTGATGTTGCAACTCAGCAAATCTTACACTGGTAGTAAGTAATCTTGACAGGAAAAAAATACTGAATTGAATGCCGAGCGTATTATTTGAACTGAAGTCCAGCAAACTTTCAATGTTGTGTAAACTTTGAGCGCATATCGAGTCGATTCATGAGAATCTTAAAAGTCATCCAACGAAACATAGCGCAGGCCAAATATTGTCCAAAAAATAGGCTATCCGTTATTCAAAAAGCGTACAGATTGTATGTAGTCTGTAGAACCATTTGCAAAGTACACGGTTGTCTAAAGAATTGATTTTTGCATAGCCACTGACTTGACTTTCTCTGTCAAGATTAATTGAGGTGTGACAACTAAGTGGTGCGCAAATATCGGATTAGAACGGTTCAAGAATAATGAATATGTGGACAGCATACAGGCAAGACTAGAGGTTCACCGTCTCTGTCATCTCTGTACATCAGATGAGGCAAGGACCACCAACGAACATCCATCCACAGAAGACTGGAAATGCAACAAGATGTCTATCAACCGAGGACTTGCTGATTTAGACACGAGTAGTTGAACATTGACACGCACTACGCACACATATCTATCCATGAATCTAAATTGAAGACATATTTAATGCAAACAACCAAGTAGCCACTAAGATGCTAACCAAGTAGACATTGGGTAGGCAGTAAGCACAAATATGTATCCATCAATCTAGATTGAAGACAATGCATATCCTGTTAAAGATATAATCCTGTTTCATCTTCTCAACTAACTGAAGTTAGAATCACTTAGATTGAAGAGTCCTGTAGCATATCTTTTGTCTATCTGTTGTCGGACTGTACAGACAATATCAGGAGCTTTGTTCTCCCGATCCAATACGAGATAGACTCGGTTGATTGTTCTCCCAATTAAATATATATGAGATAGACTCAGTTGAGAATTGTAATATGAAACTGTAATCTGTAAGTTTTGTTGCTATAAATACAGAGAGAACCAATCAGGTTCATTGCGGCCAATATTCTTTACATGGTATCAGAGCTTGTAAAGACGCAATGTCGACTTCGCCGTCTCTGTCTGTTGGAGTTTATGGGCTTGACCCAAATAATATTCCTCATAAATCCTAGGAAAATCCTAAAGACCCACTCATGCATGGTGGAAAGTAGGAAGTTTAGTATCATATTGCTAGTCTAGGTGGGAGGAGACCAACTTATAAGGTGGAGTTGGTCTTACCTAGTTGAAGCAAGCAAAAGAAGAACACATACGCGTGCTTGCTCGCTCGCCTCACCACGCCATTGCCCGCCCGCCCGCGATGTATGCGTGAATGGTCCGATGATTTTGTGTCCGGTATGGTGTGGGGCTGCTGCTTCTTTTTGCATCTCAACGTATACGAATTGAAAACTGAATGTTTAAATTACACTAATTCAATGGGCTTTTATGGCACGCATTAACTACGTTTAATATGGTTTCCAAAATGTTTTCGTGATGTAATTGCGGCAGTTTCCTTTGTTGCCGCTGATTCCATATGAGGGAGAGGCGTCTCCACTTAGCTCTAGAATAGAGAGAGAGATAAGTACCTGGTTTTTTGCCCTATTCCATTGTGCTACGCCACCTTGTCCACTCCATCCCTTCGTCAGTGTCTGGTTGGGTGTGGGGTTGCTGCTTCTTTTTGCATCTCAATGTATACGAATTGGAAACTGGATGTTTAAATTACAGCAATTCAACAGGCTTTTATGGCACGCATTAACTGCGTTTAATACGGTTTCCAAAATGTTTTCGTGATATAATTGCGACAGTTTCCTTTCTTGCCACTGATTCCATATGAGGGAGAGACGTCTCCACTCAGCTCTAGAATAGAGAGAAATCAGTACCTGGTTTTTGCTCTATTCCTCTGTGCTGCGCCACCTTGTCCACTCCATCCCTTCGTCGGCATGCACTGACATGGGGAGAGCAGTGTCTCTGGAGCCGGAGCCCCTCGTGATCCTGTACGGGTTGGGGCGAATAAGGTTTTAGGGAAGCATTCGCATGACTGCTCACGACTTCCTCCTTTGTTCATCATCCGCTTCGCGTTGTCTTCTTCACATCAGACTCTACCGCGACCTTCGCCGGAGCGATTGTCTATAAGTCACGGTGATATCACTTGATATGGCTAGGTCTTGCTTCCTACAAATTAGTCAAGTGGTGATGATGATGATGACTACTTCTGTTAGTAGTGTTATTATTCTAGTCTTTGCCTTTTTAGCGCATATATATGAGATAGATGTATTTGAGTTCATGATCATGATACTATTCATAGTTTCAAATATGCATAGTATATATGCTACGATTGCATCAATTATTGTTTTAGGAATTAAAGTAATCATAAAAGTGCGCATATTCCTAACAATCCAAAAACCTAATAGGCACTTTGTGATGGCTGGTTTTGCCGAGGCTATGAAACTAGAGAAGTTCACCGGTGTGAACTTCAAGATATGGTAGACAAGGGTCCGATTATGGCTCTCAGCTATGAATGTATTTTGGGTCGTGATACTAGGTCTTGTAGGACCTCATAGTGCTGCACAACAAACAGAGTACGACATGGTTATGGTAATATTTTTCTGGTGCATTCTAAGCGTGTTGTCTTACCAGCTTTGTGATGTGTATATGCACATGAAGAACGCCGCGGATCTGTGGCATGCACTCGAACACATGTTCGTTGCCTCAGATGCTAGACATGAATTGTATGTCATGGAGCAATATCATGATTACAAAATGGTTGATAACTGTTCTGTAGTCGAGCAGGCCCATGAACTATAATTCTTTGTGAGGGAACTCGCCCACCTTTGTTGTCAATTGCCTGACAAATTTGTGGTTGGGGGCAATGTTGCCAAATTGCCTCCAACTTGGAGGAATTTCGCCACATATCTGAAATACAAGAGGCAAAATATTTCCGTCGAGGATCTGGTTGCTAATCTTGGTGTTGAAGAGAAGGCTCGGGCAAAGGATGTGACACTAATGGTGCAAGAGGGACAGTCTAGAGCGAACATCATACAACATATTGACAAAGGAAAAATCAAGGTTGTTTCGACCACCAACTTCAAAAGGACCAACAACAGTAAGAAGAAAGTGAACATAAAGGATATTACTTGCTTTGTTTGTGGCAAGACTAGTCATTGGGCCAAGAAATGCCGCAAACGGATGGGCAAGAAAAATCATCCAGTGTAGAAGAAGTCTGCTAATGTGATTATTGGCGAGGCCGAAGCATCTGGGTATGGTAATTTACCTAGTGTCTTTTCGGCATGTCAATCTACTGATTGGTGGATTGACACCGGGGCTAATATTCATGAATGCGCTTATGCATCTATGTTTTCTTCTTACCAGGTCGCATGGGGTTCTTCCGTCCTAATGGGGAATGGGTCACATGCTTTTGTTCTTGGTGTTGGCACGGTAGATCTGAAGTTCATTTTGGGAAAGATTGTGCACTTGAAGAACGTGTAGCATGCTCCTGCAATAAATAAGAATCTCATGAGCGGTTCCCTTCTATGTCGAGATGGGTTCAAGTTGGTCTTCGAGTCGAATAAAGTAGTCTTGTCAAAATTTGGACTCTTTATTGGAAAAGGCTATGAGTGATGAGGCCTGTTCCGCTTTTCCCTTTTAGATTTTTGTAATAAGGTTGTGAACCATATTTATGACTCTACGAATGATGGTGAAGTCAATGCGTGGCACTCCAATTCCTGTGGGAATTAAAGGTCACATTTGAAATTTAGGAAACTTTTCCTAATTTTTGCGAGAATTGATTTGTTTGTTGTGAAAAACCTGCTTTCCAAACATCAATAAAAATATTCCAAATTGAGTTCCATGTTTTTTTTTATCAAAGTCCACTTTTTATAGAAAAATTTGTGTATGTACTTCTTTTATAAATACGAATCACTGTTTAGAACTCGCAAGGAAAATCTATAAGTTGTATTATACCATACTTCATTGTCTCTTGTTTTGTACCGTCCCATTTTCGGACGGTAAATAGTGCTTACTATTCTGGTTTTTGGTTTTCGTTCGTCGTTTGTAATTCAAATCATCAACTATTTCTGAAAATTTTCTAGCTTTCCTTTTAAGCTCGGGTTTGTGTTTCAAATACCCTTGAATCTTGAAATTCAAATTCAAGTTGAATTTCTTCCCTTTTCGGATTTGGGCTCCCTTTCGCTTTTGGCCCTTTCTCTTCCTTGGGCTCAGCCCAGCCTTCCTTTTGGGCCGGCCCAACCCCTTGGCCCATTCCCTCTTTTACTTTTGGCCTTCCCCGGTCTTTTCTTTCCTGGCCCTCTTTTCTCCCCAGCACGCTTGGCCCAGCCGCTTCGGCCTTCTTCCTTTCCTTCAGCGGTTTGGCTCGGCTCACCCGGTCATCTTCTTCCTTCTTCCTTCGGTCAACACTAAGCGCCTCCCTTCTCTCTCTCACGCTCGTGTGTTTCTACCGAGTCGCCTGCGCCTCCCTCTTCCATCTCTGGAGCTCACGCCCTCTGCAGCTCCACGAGCACCGCAACCACTCCTGCTGCAGCCGAAGACTTCAGAGCCCTCTTTGTCCTATCATCTCCCTGTGCGCAGCCATGACGCCACCGCCTGTCCTCGCCGCCTCGACCTGCTGAGTTCACAAGCCTTGAACTGCGCGACTGCAGCGCCCGCGTCAGCATTGGCCCCAAAGTCGCTGCCCCGTCGCATCCGCGCAGAAGCTCTCCCACGTGAAGTCATCATCACGCCCGACGCTACTAGGCCACCCATGCCGCCTCGGGACAGCACGCCCATCTCCCTCCCGTTGGCCCTCCACCCCCATGCCCGCCTATAAGAAGGCCCCTGTGCCAATTGCGCTCTCCCTACACCGCCCCCTTGAAGCATCTGGTAAGCTCCACCCAAAGCCACCACCGTTTTCCCCTTTCGGCCAGCGCTGCCTCCACCGCCACCAAGACGCTCTGGCGCCGTCCCCCGGCACGCCACCCCTGTCACCGCATGACCCCGACGGCAAGGAACCTTCTGCCCCTCTAGACTTGCCCGATTCACCGCCGTGGAAGGCCCTCCCCGCCACACCTCCTTCTCCATTGCCGGCCGCCGCCGCCAGACCACCTCAGAACGCCTCCGGTCTCCCTGATCGGATCTGTGCCTTCCTCGTGGCCGCGTGCAGTGCATGCGTGCGCCCTCTTCGCCGCGGCGCCACTCCACCGCCAGTGCCTCGTGCAGCCCATGACGCCGCCACCGCTTTCTTCCAACACGCTGCTTTGCTCCTTCGCCGCCCACCTCGTTGCCTCGGCTAGGCCGCCACCCTTAGGCGACCGTTCGGCCTTGCTCGGTACCGCCACGCCCCCCGCCCGGCGGCAAGGTCCAAGCCGCGCATGCCCACGCCTACTGGCTCATCCTGACCAGCGCCTTAATGACCCAAATCCCGGTCTGGATTAAGGCAAACGATGCTTAACCATTAAGTGCAATCATTAATTGTTAATGATGTCTTAAGCCCCCCCCGCTTGTTTCATCGACGGGCCCGTACACAACAAACACCCGGAACCCCCCTCCTCTCAATGATAGTGGCCCCCCCCCTTTTCCTATTCCCATGCACCAGTGCACCTGGACCATGTACTATTCATAGGGCCCACGTGTCAGCAGATCACCCCCCCTCTCTCTCTCTTTTCTGATTTAATTCCATTTAAACTTCGGAAGCTCCGTTTTCCTCCATTATGGCTCCAAAAATTATGAAATTTGTTTCTAAAATTTTGTAAATTCAAGATATTGCTAATGGCATAGGTCTTGTTTAATTTGGAGTTCATTTTTTTTATCTCTTTTATATTTATTTGTTTTGTTTGCTTGTTGTTCCTTTTTCCAGTACATTCGTCCGATTAGGATTCGAAGACACAGAGGATCTTCACTTCGATCAAGCACAAGATTGTCAAGATTTTCTTACCTATAACCAAGGCATGTCAATACTTTGATCATTTTGATCCTACATGTGAGACCCCGACATTTATTAGGCTCATAATACTTAGTCATCCAATTGACCCTAGTATTATCAACCAAATAAACCGGTCTCGAGAGATGTATACTCCCTGAATGCGGTATACATACCTCACAACAAAAGAATGTACCAATTCCATACAACACATAGTACATAAGCAACAAACCGAAGTTAATATTAATAAGGAATAGCTATTACAAAGAGAGGCCCTTAGGCCAAATAGCAACAAATAAAAAGATAACAATGAAGCAAAAGTGCCATAAAGATGGCTATAACACAAAGCCAATCGGTGTGCCTTAACCCTAGGCATCGACCGGACCGCCAAGCTAGTCGTCGAAGAAAGCGCAACACGTGGTACGCAGTAAGGCTCTTGGAGCTCACCTCGTCCTCTGCAACAAAGTTGTTAAGCAAAAGCAAATGAGTACAATAACTTGTTTATTGTACTCGCAAAACTGACGATGTAAGATAATGAACTATAGTTTAGCTACATGCAAGCTTTATTTAAGTGGATGAGGCCTTGGACTCATTTTAGCACGAAGCAAGTTTCATTTGCAATAACATAATAGATTGAAGGCAATTTGATAAAGCATTTTTAATTGTTGAATTACAACGCGATAATAACATAGTAACAACAACAAGAACAATCACGAAAGTGACTAACCCTTAGTCACCACAACAATAACATGAACTCCCGTTCATACCAACCCATCAAATTTTAATTAAAAGGTTGAGACTAGTCTTGAACGACCTTACCAAGCATGTCCATAACCTAGGACGAGGCTATTGAATAGTTTTAACCTGCGAGGGTGTACCAATGTACCCACACGCTGAGACCGCCTTTCCTTTGGGCACAATACCTTTGGTGTGCCGGCACGCTAAGTCCTACGAGACATTTCCAATGGGCGATGCTAATTACGAGTCAAGAACCCACGGGGACAAGACACATTAGACAGACCTAACTGGTGCGCCAATGCTCCTCCCAACACCACACACACAGATTTTATTAAAACATACCCACCAACCAGCTCATAATTAACACCTCCCAAAGTACTTAGTCAAGAGAGGTCCCATATCCCCTCGTGTGGTTAGCATAAAAGCGCTTGGCTTAGTGACCCAAGTACTCGGTCCTTAGGGACCCAGGCATACCACCACATTCCAAAACCGCACCATCCATCCAATATGCCCAAGTCTAAATCAACATTTTATTTTCAGTTTTTGATTTTACAAATTAATCAAAGCACAAGTGCTGGACATATAGGAGGAATAATTATACTTGTGTGATCAAGACCATTGACTAAGTCGATGATCGCCCATTACTACCGATAACTAAGCATGTCTAAGCAGTATTAAACGCAACTACTAAGTGATAAGAGCTCATCCAAGGAGCTCAAACCACAGCGAATAACCTAGGCTCATTAGTAGTAGAGGATAACAATTCCTACAGATTATGCAACTATAGGAAAGCTAGCGACATTTAACACAAAGTAGCATGCATACATAGAAGTAAAACAATTTATTAAGCTTTAAAGTAATGGGACAATAAGGAAATGATCAAACTGCTTGCCTTGTTTCTGGTCACTTTGTTGCGGAGGGTCACTTTCGGGATCACCACAAATGTCGAACCCTAACGGAAAAAGCGATAAAGAACCGATGAGAACGACGAAAAACAACAAGACAGCACAGCAAACGAAATCCAAATTCTCTGAATTTTCTATAGCAGCAAGAGGGTGATTTTTAGGGAATTTAGCAACAAGAACCAATTGATTTGGATCCTCAATGCAAAAGTTATGAGCAAAACAATTCTGCTCAGCCCTAAAAATACCAAACTGCACTATTCACTAATTTAATTAAGGGGCAACATTTTCTAGAAAAGAGGTGAGGCTGAAATTTTTACTGTAAAACCAGCACCTTATGAGATGAATAACACAATTGAGTTCATCCCATTTGGAGCTATTATGCACTTTCTATAATTTTCCAAAAACAAGAACTTGAACAAAATTATAATGCACAAGTCCTCATTTTTATAACAGCAACAAGCTCAAAACTAATTTTCACAGTGAGTTCATTAATGGAGGAAACCAACAAAGTTGGATTCACTTAAAACTAATCTACAGAGCGGTAGTTATGCATTTTACAAGTTAAGCATTGATTTAAGTGTACATTTTAAAGTTAGTTTTAAAACCTAGTGGCTAACTGTGCTCTGGAGCTGAACTCAACTTACAACCATTTTTGGATTAAAGTCAAGTCCAAGACAGAGCTAACAAAATTTGAATGACCTCATTTGGATTTAAAATGAAAAAGATATGAAATTTTAAAGTTTATACCTTATTTCAGTTCATACTTAAGAATTTACTGGCATTTCTAAAACTCACAAAGACATGGGAGGTCGTGAGCCACAGATCACAGATCTAACGGCTCAGACCTCCCAAGAGAACAACACACACGCACATGGGAGGTCCAGAGGTCCTGGACCTCCTAACCACGCACATGTGCGAGGTGAGGGGGAGGTCGTGGCCGTAGATGGGAGATCCAATGGACCACAACAGGGAAAGAAGGTCCGGAACGGACCAGATCTAAAGGGGAGGTCCTCATGGTGAGATGACCTCGAGGAGGTCCCAGAGGAGGTCTCGTCCACAGACCTCGGGGAGGTGCAGGACGGCCACGATTGCGCAAGGGAGGTTCAGGACACTCCTGATCTCCTCGGAGGAGGTCCGGACGTCGAGATCCCGGTAGCGCGTGTTTGGACAAAAGGTTAATCGCCGGGACACAAGGAGGTCGCGCTACGGAGGTCTTAAATGCATGCATTAAAGGGGGACTTAAGGCGTTAAGACACGTTATTGATTGCAATGATTTGAGCAAATGATGAGCGCAATAACTCGGCGAATCTTTGTCCTAAAATCGACAACGGCGATGCCGTTGAGTCCGACAAAATCCCGAGTTTGAAGAAATGGTTGTTGCCGGCGATGCGGACCTCGCCGGCGACAACCATGTTTTATCACCGTGTGCGCAATAGTGTTGCGCACACTATGAGCTTACTCTCGACGGCGACGGCGGCCTTGAACGCCGGCGAGCCGGAGAGGGCATAAATTGATCAACACGGCCAATTACCGAAAAAGCAAAATGAAGCTCCGCGCGACATTCAAGCTTATGCTCAATCAAAAAGCTCCGCGACATTCATTCATGCGGGTGCCAGCATCTAAAGGACTAACAGGGGGAGTACCTGGAGGTCCTAAGGTGCTGGGGAGGTCGTGGAGGTGATGGCCGGAGTTGGGGAAGACAGTGAAGCTTCACCGCCCAAGATACCAGCTCCAGCTTTGTCCACCTCTGAAAAGTGCCCAACAAATTTGGTTAGGGCTTGGTCCCAGAGGAGAGGCACAAATGGAAGCAAGGAGAAAGGTGGGAAACCCCAGTGACCCTTGTCCACCGAGGAACTTCAAGTCCAACAATGGCGGCCAAGGAGCTCTGCGGTTTAGAGTTCACAAGCACAGATGGGTGAGCAAAGAACAATGGCGTGTAAAGGAAGATAAAGGCACAGTGGGGGTGGTTTTATCCTTGGGACAATTGAGGTCTTAGTCCACTGGCTAAGCTCACGGTGAGCTTGGCCCATGGCACGGTCCAGTGCAGGGGACAAGACATAAAGGTTGACAAGGGGGCAGGCTAGAGCTTGACCTGAGAGGCTAAAAGCTGACCTGCATTAAATGCGGGTCAGCAAAGAGCTGTTGAGACGTACCTCATGTGCAGACACGCAATAAATGCACTGCTCAGAGCTTGCCCGCGCGCCAGAGGAAGGAGAAGAACAGGGGAGGTCCTAGTGGCCGTTAGATAAAACTTGGGAGAGGTCCTGGCCATCGGATCCCCTTTTTGAACCGTTACGTTTTAAGTGGCTGAGAGGAGGTCCCAGCCACACGATCAAGGGTGGGGAGGTCGTGGCCCTCCGATTTCCTTAATCGCAAAAACGCACGTGGGAAAAAGGACAGGAGGTCCAAAGCGTTGGATCTCCATCCAACGGTGCGGACCTCCAGTGAGGACTCAACCACACGCGAACATAAGAGACTGAGGGGGAGGTCATGGCCTTTGGATTGAAATCCAAGGGCGTGGACCTGATGGGGAGGTATAATACGCACAAGGAGAAAAGGGGAGGTCAGAGGACTTGCGCGTAGCGCAAAGGAGGTCTTAGCCCTCCGATTTGGATCTAAGGGCTCAAGAGGTGGTCCGAACTGCCCATTGATTAGCGACCGCGAGATATAAATCCAACGGCCCACAAAGGGTGGTCCGAACGGCTCATTGATCTCGTGCGCTGAGCAGAGATCCAAAGGCAGAGAAAGGCAAGGGAGGTCATGGCCTTAGATTTTTGATCCAAGGGTTATGACCTCATCAAGGCGGGATGTCTAAGTGGTTTAACGGTGAGGGAGGTCATGGCCGTGGATCTTGAATCCAAGGGCCAAGACCTCACGCAGTGGGAGGACTCGACCGAGTATGTTGAGGAGGAGGTCGTGGCGGTTGGATTTGATCCAACGGCTACGACCTCAACAAGGTGGAAGGACCTCGCTGCGATGGTTTAACAGCTCGAGGAGGTCTTTGAGGTTTCACACACAGGGGAGGTCGTGGCTGTTGATCTTTGATCCAGCGGCCATGACCTCAACAAGGTGGGAAGGTCTTTGCGGTGTTGACCTGAGAGGAGGTCGTGGCGGTTGGATGCAAATCCAACGGCTACGACCTGGTCGAGGTGGAGAGGGAGGTCTGCTGGGGTGCAGACCTGGTTGGGCTGGACCAAGTTTGAACATGGCTAGCCCAAGGAACAGTGTAGGCTTTTTATATGTAGTTTTTAACAGCTGGGGCTTTGCAAAAATTGTTTGGGATAGCATTTCAACTCCAAAATTCATGAAATCTTTACAGGAGCTTGCTGACAACATGATTAACCTTACAGAAATTTTCCAGAGGTTATTATGCAAGGCATTTTTCTCGTGAAATTTATTAAGGTTGTTTAAAGGATTGTTTTGCCTCTAAAATTATCAACCGAGTTTTACAACTTGTGATATTTTTCAGAGGGTCCCACACCCGCTTTTGGACCAAGGGAAATACTTTCCAATTGTTTGGCACAAGATTTCCGACAAATGGAAAATGAATTTTGACTTTTGGTCAACAAGAGCCTTGTGTTTTTAGATTACACAACTCTTGGACACGAATCACATGAGATTTTAGGGTTTTTCAAGATGTGAGAAAAAGTTTTAATTTCTACACATATAATTATGCTTGAATAACCCTGTTTATACACTTGGGATGTTACAAAATCTCCACCCCTTACAGAAATCTCGTCCCGAGATTTGGCTCACTCGGTAAAGAAAGATGGATAGTCCGCACGCAGGCGATCTTCTCTTTCCCAAGTAGCCTCATCCTCGTAATGGTTTGACCATCGAACTTTAAGGAACTTGATGGTCTTATTCCTTGTCCTTCGCTCAGACTCATCGAGCACGAGAAGGTGCTCGCGATAGGTCAAATCTTCCTGGACATCGAGGGTTTCCAACGGAGCTTCCTCAGTTGGAACACGGAGGCACTTCTTAAGCTGGGACACATGGAAAACATCATGTACCCCTGCAAGTGCAGCTGGCAACTCCAACTTATAGGCAGCAGCTCCTTCTTCTCGATAATGGTAGGGACCGACATATCGAGGAGCCAACTTGCCCTTGACGCCAAACGTTGATGGCCCTTCAAAGGAGAGACTTTGAGATAAACAAAGTCATTAGGCTCAAAACGTAACTCACGCCGACGGCGATCCGCATAGCTCTTTTGCTGGATTGAGTCAGGCGCAAACGCCACGAATAAAATTTGGACTTGGCGCCGGCCTCATTGATTGAGTCCGCCAAAGAGAGGTCTCTCACCGGTCTCGACCAGTTCAACGGGTTCTACACTTTCTCCGTATAAGGCCTCAAAAGGTACCATGCCGAGACCGGCCTCGAAAGCTGTTGTTATAAGAAAACTCGGCGAATGGCAAGCATTTCTCCCAATGCTTCCCATAGGAAAGAACACAAGCACGAAGCATGTCCTCCAAAACCTGGTTGACCCTCTCGGTCTGACCATCAGTTTGAGGGTGAAATGCCGTGCTAAAAGCAAGATGAGTGCCCATAGCCTCTTGCAAGCTATGCCAAAAACGAGACGTGAAAAGGGATCCACGATCCGACATAATGGTCTTGACACCGTGCAAACTCACGATGCGGGCGATGTAGAGCTCGCCAAAAGACCTACCGAAGGTCGGTCTTGACGGAAGGAAATGTGCCACCTTAGTCAATCGATCGATGACGCACCCAAATGGCATCATTCTTCTTCGGGATGTGGGTAGACCGGTAATGAAATCCATTCCGATCGAATCCCACTTCCACTCGAGAATTGGCAAAGGTCAAGCGATCTGCCGACGCCGATGCTCGGCCTTGACACGACGACATACGCTTTTCGACAACGAACCGCAATCTCCCTCTTCATTCGGGTCCACCAAAATCTCTGGCGGAGATCCTGATACATCTTCGTGGCCCCCGGATGAATGGATAATGGCGAATCATGGGCTTCGCGGAGGATCAAATTCCGCAACTCCATGTCCTTTGGAACCACAAGGCGTTGCCCGAACCTCACAACACCATGCTCATCCTCAGAAAAGCACTTGGCTGTTCTGGCCTTGACATTTGCCTTGATGTGGCCCACTCCAACATCCAACTGCTGAGCGGACTCGATCCGATCCACCAAGGTTGGTTGCACAACCATGGCAGCGAGAGATCCATGCTCAACTATCTCCAAGTTGAGACGCCTGGAATGCTTCGAGAAGAGAGGGCTAATGCTCCTTGAGCACTAAGGCATTATAATGCGCTTTATGCGACTAAGCGCATCAAGAATCGACATTAGCCTTGCCCGGATGGTAGTGAATACCCATATCATAGTCCTTGATCAACTCCAACCATCTCCTTTGCACGAGGTTCAGGTCAGGTTGGGTGAACAAATACTTTAGGCTCTTGTGATCCGAATACACCTCACAACGATTACCAATTAGGTAATGTCGCCAAATCTTAAGTGCATGAATCACAGAAGCCAACTCCAAATCATGAGTAGGGTAGTTGAGTTCATGAGGTCTCAATTGCCTTGATGCATAGGCCACTACCTTGCCTTCTTGCATAAGGACACAACCGAGGCCTCGACGAGAAGCATCGCAAAAGATATCGGCTTCGATGGATATCGGGAAGAACAAGAACGGAGCGGTGGTCAAATGCTTTTGAGTATTTGGAAACTTTCTCACACTCGATGGACCACACAAACTTCTTGTCCTTCTTGAGCAACTCCGTCATCGGCCAGCGATCTTGGAGAAGTTCTCGATAAAGCGGCGATAATATCCCGCCAAACCGAGAAAACTCCGCACATCGGTGACCAAAACAGTCGACTCCATGAAAGAACATCACGACCTTGTTAGGATCAACGGCTACGCCTCGCTGAAAGAATATGGCCTAAGAAAGCCACTTCCTTCAACTGAATCGCGACTTGTCAACTTCACAGACTGTTGGTGCTCACGTAGCTTGCCTAACACAAGCCGCAGTGCTCGGCATGTTCCTCATCGTTCTTGGAGTAGATAAGAATATCATCGATGAAGACCACGACAAACTTATCCAAATACTCCATGAATACCGAATTCATGAGATTCATGAACAAGGCAGAGCATTGGTTAAGCCAAATGACATGACAAAGGTACTCATACAAGCCGAAGCGAGTAGAGAACGCCGTTTTGGAATATCCTCAGGCGAATCCGAACTCGATGATATCCCACTCGAGATCAATCTTGGAGAAAACTCGAGCTCCGGTTAATTGATCGAAAAGATCGTCAATGCGGGGCAATGGATACTTGTTCTTTACCGTCACTTCATTAAGTGGACGATAATCAACGCACATGCGTAAAGTACCGTCCTTCTTCTTAACGAAGATAGCCGGACAACCCCACAGAGATGAGCTAGGGCGAATGAAACCCTTCTCTTGCAGCTCACTTAACTGCTTCTTCAACTCCACCAACTCGCTCGGTGGCATCCGATAAGGCCTCTTTGAGATAGGGGCGGTGCCGGAGCCAACTCAATGACAAACTCGAGGTCTCGAACGGGTGGCATCCCCGAAGATCTGCGGAAAGACATCAACAAAGTCACAAACTGTTGGGACTTCGCTAATATCTAGAGCGGGCTTCGCTTCAAGTGCGAAGAGATGAGAATCTAGCAGCTTCGGCGAGAAGCGAACCTGCTCGCCGGAGGGACTAGATAAAGAGATGAGCTTCCTGGCGCAATCGATTTGTCCCATGTGCTGAGACAACCAATCCATGCCAAGAATTACATCAAGACTCGCTGAATGGAGAAGGATAAGGTTCTGCTAAGAACCCCACGCCGATCTCGATAGGGACATCCCTACACTCAATCTCACTCTCAACTCCAACCAGAGAGCGTAATGAGAAGCGGGACCGACAATGGAGAGAAAAGAAGCTCTCAAAACAAGAGCAAAAGACTCGAAACAAAAGAATGAGATGCTCCTGAATCAAACAAAACGAAGAGCAGGTGAGAGTTAACGAAAGTGTACCTAGCACGGCGTTGGGTGCCTCCCGAGCCTCCTCTGCGGTGATGGCGTTGACGCGACCACTACCCACGCCTTTGGGTAGCCGGACGATCTTCCGGTCCCGAGCCGCTCCAACTCTGCCCGCCCTCCATTAGGACGAGGGTCGCTCCTGTCTTCTTAGGGCATTGGTTCGCATAATGCCCCTTCCGTTGCATGAAAAGCATGTGACCCCCGCCGGGTTGCGGGGCCGCTCTATCGACTCGCAGTGCACGTGGATCGACACGGCTGCGAAGGACGAGGAATAGGCGGTGACCTCGGGGCGCCAAGAGTGAGAATGGTACCCCGAGACCGCCCAAGCGGGACGGAGGAACTGCCCTAGATGACTTATGGGCCTCCCACTTGCGCTATGGAGTCCATAAGCTCTCGAGCCGCATGCTCACGACGATGGCCTTGTCGACCAAGGACCGAAAATCAGAAAGTCGACAATGGATAGCTTGTCCTTCACTCCTGACAAGCCACGCTGAACTTGGCCTCTTAGCCATATCGGTGGCCACATCCTCGTGAGCATAACGAGCTAGATGGTTGAACTCAGATACATACTCCATGACTGAGCTACGCCCTTGCTTGAGCGCAAGAAACTCCTGCTTCTTGATCTCCATCAAGCCGGCAGGGATGTGAGCCCGACGGAAGGCAGCACGAAACTCCTCCCAAGAGACGGTGTGGTCTACGGGCTGCATGGCGAGATAGCTCTCCCACCATGACAAAGCTGCACCCTCTAGCCGGTGCGATCTGCGTAAGCGCCTTCTCTCGTGCTCGCATGCGCTGGCGCGGCTTACGCCCACCAGACGAAGCCAATCGTCCGCATCCAAAGGGTCCTCAGACCGGGAAAAGGTAGGGGGCTGAGTACGAAGAAACTCCGTGAGTCCTCCACGCGGCTGATGGGGCGTTCGCCCGCATCCCGAAGCTCCAGTAAGTGTTGTGGTGTTATGCGATGACGCCCAAGAGAACTCTCCGGTCATCCGCGGTTGCGCCGATCTGAAGAAGAACCTCGCCATGGTCGGAGGAGGAGGAAGCTCCTCGTCCGACCACCGATCGCCTTGGCCGCTACGAAAGTCGTCCCGCCATCTGTTACAATGAACTTTTGGTTAGTAACTTGACCCGAAAACAAAGCCTTAAAGAAAGCAAAAAGTGATCGACTAGGGAATGGAATATCACCCTAAACGAAGCCAAAATCAGTGGTTATTTAAACTTTAACAAGCTTCTAAAAGACTCTAAAAACAGCCAAGAAACACCAAAAACAAAGCTCAACTTCTCAACTCAACTATCCCGTATTAAATGAACGAGTAATTGATCGAGAAGAGAAAAATCAGATTGTAAGATGAGATCTAAAACTATTAGAGAGCAAGGTTATTGCAGCGAAATAAGTGTTAGATACTTAGCCAACTAGTATCACATCTTACCCTTTTATTCCCACAATTTTTAGTTGATTTAACCTCTCATTCTCTACCTTAATTACTAACTTGAGCTTGCTGTCCTAAACTGCCGCTTGCTGTCCAAAAATTTCAGATTTGTATTTCGGCTCCAACCACTTCCATCCTTCACCAAAAGGCAGCCAAGATGGTCAATTTAGAACTCTCATAAGTTATCCAAAACCCCATTAATCGATAACAACTAATCCTTTTGAAGGGAGAAGAGGAAATCATCTTTTAAAACTCAAATTAGAGTGAGATGAGAAGAGAAAGCTAAGATAGATGAGGAGTAAAATCCGAGAATTACTTATGCTTTCAAAACTCATTTATATTTTGAACATAAGTTTTCCAAAATATCCTAAAGACGACCAAGCTTGCGTTACTACGGTCATAACGGCTCTGATACCAACTTTTGTGAGACCCCGACATTTATTAGGCTCATAATACTTAGTCATCCAATTGACCCTAGTATTATCAACCAAATAAACCGGTCTTTAGAGATGTATACTCCCGAATGCAGTATACATACCTCACAACAAAAGAATGTACCAATTCCATACAACACATAGTACATAAGCAACAAACCGAAGTTAATATTAATAAGGAATAGCTATTACAAAGAGAGGCCCTTAGGCCAAATAGCAACAAATAAATAGATAACAATGAAGCAAAAGTGCCATAAAGATGGCTATAACACAAAGCCAATCGGTGTGCCTTAACCCTAGGCATCTCGACCGACCGCCAAGCTAGTCGTCAAGAAAGCGCAACACGTGGGTACGTAAGTAAGGCTCTTGGAGCTCACCTCCGTCCTCTGCAACAAAGTTGTTAAGCAAAGCAAATGAGTACAATAACTTGTTTATTGTACTTTCAAGACCGACGATGTAAGATAATGAGAACTATAGTTTAGCTACATGCAAGCTTTATTTAAGTGGATGAGGCCTTGGACTCATTTTAGCACGAAGCAAGTTTCATTTGCAATAACATAATAGATTGAAGGCAATTTGATAAAGCATTTTTAATTGTTGAATTACAACGCGATAATAACATAGTAACAACAACAAGAACAATCCTGAAAGTGACTAACCCTTAGTCACCACAACAATAGCATGAACTCCCCGTTCATACCAACCCATCAAATTTTAATTAAAAGGTTGAGACTAGTCTTGAACGACCTTACCAAGCATGTCCATAACCTAGGACGAGGCTATTCGAATAGTTTTAACCCTGCAGGGGTGTACCAATGTACCCACACGCCAGACCGCCTTTCCTTTGGGCACAATACCTTTGGTGTGCCGGCACGGCTAAGTCCTACGAGACATTTGCAATGGACGATGCTAATTACGAGCCGCAACCCACGGGACAAGACACATTAGATGCAGCCTAACCGGTCGCCAATGCTCCCTCCCAACACCACACACACAGATTTTATTAAAACATACCCACCAACCAGCTCATAATTAACACCTCCCAAAGTACTTAGTCAAGAGAGGTCCCATATCCCCTCGTGTGGTTAGCACATAAAGCGCTTGGCTTAGTGACCCAAGTACTCGGTCCTTAGGGACCGGGCATACCACCACATTCCAAAAACCGCACCATCCATCCAATATGCCCAAGTCTAAATCAACATTTTATTTTCAGTTTTTGATTTTACAATTAATCAAAGCACAAGTGCTGGACATATAGGAGGAATAATTATACTTGTGTGATCAAGACCATCGACTAAGTCGATGATCGCCCATTACTACCGATAACTAAGCATGTCTACAAAGATTAAACACAACTACTAAGTGATAAGAGCTCATCCAACGAGCTCAAACCACAGCGAATAACCTAGGCTCATTAGTAGTAGAGGATAACAATTCCTACAGATTATGCAACTATAGGAAAGCTAGCGACATTTAACACAAAGTAGCATGCATACATAGAAGTAAAACAATTTATTAAGCTTTAAAGTAATGGGACAATAAGGAAATGATCAAACTGCTTGCCTTGTTGCTGGTCACTTTGTTGCGGAGGGTCACTTTCGGGATCACCACAAATGTCGAACCCTAACGGAAAAAGCGATAAAGAACCGATGAGAACGACGAAAAACAACAAGACAGCACAGCAAACGAAATCCAAATTCTCTGAATTTTCTACAGCAGCAAGAGGGTGATTTTTAGGGAATTTAGCAACAAGAACCAATTGATTTGGATCCTCAATGCAAAAGTTATGAGCAAAACAATTCTGCTCAGCCCTAAAAATACCAAACTGCACTATTCACTAATTTAATTAAGGGGCAACATTTTCTAGAAAAGAGGTGAGGCTGAAATTTTTACTGTAAAACCAGCACCTTATGAGATGAATAACACAATTGAGTTCATCCCATTTGGAGCTATTATGCACTTTCTATAATTTTCCAAAAACAAGAACTTGAACAAAATTATAATGCACAAGTCCTCATTTTATAACAGCAACAAGCTCAAAACTAATTTTCACAGTGAGTTCATTAATGGAGGAAACCAACAAAGTTGGATTCACTCAAAACTAATCTACAGAGCGGTAGTTATGCATTTTACAAGTTAAGCATTGATTTAAGTGTACATTTTAAAGTTAGTTTTAAAACCTAGTGGCTAACTGTGCTCTGGAGCTGAACTCAACTTACAACCATTTTTGGATTAAAGTCAAGTCCAAGACAGAGCTAACAAAATTTGAATGACCTCATTTGGATTTAAAATGAAAAAGATATGAAATTTTAAAGTTTATACCTTATTTCAGTTCATACTTAAGAATTCTTGGCATTTCTAAAACTCACAAAGACATGGGAGGTCGTGAGCCACAGATCACAGATCTAACGGCTCGAGACCTCCCAAGAGAACAACACACACGCACATGGGAGGTCCAGAGGTCTGGACCTCCTAACCACACACATGTGCGAGGTGAGGGGAGGTCGTGGCCAGAGATGGGAGATCCAGCGGACCACAACAGGAAGGAGGTCCGAACGGACCAGATCTAAAGGGAGGTCCTCATGGTGAGATGACCTCGAGGAGGTCCTGAGGAGGTCCTCAGCGTCCTGAGACCTCCGAGGAGGTGCAGGCGGCTACGATTTGCGCAAGGGAGGTGCAGGGCGCTCGGATCTCCTCGGAGGAGGTCCGACGCCCAGATCCAGTAGCAAGACGTGTTTGGACAAAAGGTTAATGCGCGCGGGACACAAGGAGGTCCGCGCGCGCGGGAGGTCTTAAATGCATGCATTAAAGGGGGGACTTAAGGCAGTTAAGACACGTTATTGATTGCAATGATTTGAGCAAATGATGAGCGCAATAACTCGGCGAATCTTTGTCCTAAAATCGACAACGGCGCTGCCGTTGAGTCCGACAAAATCCCGAGTTTGAAGAAATGGTTGTTGCCGGCGATGCGGACCTCGCCGGCGACAACCAAGGACATCACCGTGTGCGCAATAGTGTTGCGCACACTATGAGCTTACTCTCGACGGCGACGGCGGCCTTGAACGCCGGCGAGCCGGAGAGGGCATAAATTGATCAACACGGCCAATTACCGAAAAAGCAAAATGAAGCTCCGCGCGACATTCAAGCTTATGCTCAATCAAAAAGCTCCGCGACATTCATTCATGCGGGTGCCAGCATCTAAAGGACTAACAGGGGGAGTACCTGGAGGTCCTAAGGTGCTGGGGAGGTCGTGGAGGTGATGGCCGGAGTTGGGGAAGACAGTGAAGCTTCACCGCCCAAGATACCAGCTCCAGCTTTGTCCACCTCTGAAAAGTGCCCAACAAATTTGGTTAGGGCTTGGTCCCAGAGGAGAGGCACAAATGGAAGCAAGGAGAAAGGTGGAAACCCAGTGACCCTTGTCCACCGAGGAACTTCAAGTCCAACAATGGCGGCCAAGGAGCTCTGCAGATTTAGAGTTCACAAGCACAGATGGGTGAGCAAAGAACAATGGCGTGTAAAGGAAGATAAAGGCACAAAGGGGGGTGGTTTTATCCTTGGGACAATTGAGGTCTTAGTCCTTGGCTAAGCTCACGGTGAGCTTGGCCCATGGCACGGTCCAGTCAGGGACAAGACATAAAGGTTGACAAGGGGCAAGCTAGAGCTTGACACGAGAGGCTAAAAGTCGACAGCATTAAATCTTGGTCGACAAAAGAGTGATTGAGACGTACCTCATGTGCAGACACGCAATAAATGCACTGCTCAGAGCTTGCCCGCGCGCCAGAGGAAGGAGAAGAACAGGGGAGGTCCTAGTGGCCGTTAGATAAAACTTGGGAGAGGTCCTCGCCATCGGATCCCCTTTTTGAACCGTTACGTTTTAAGTGGCTGAGAGGAGGTCCCAGCCACACGATCAAGGGTGGGGAGGTCGTGGCCCTCCGATTTCCTTAATCGCAAAAACGCACGGGGGAAAAAGGACAGGAGGTCCAAAGCGTTGGATCTCCATCCAACGGTGCGGACCTCCAGTGAGGACTCAACCACACGCGAACATAAGAGACTGAGGGGGAGGTCATGGCCTTTGGATTGAAATCCAAGGGCGTGGACCTGATGGGGAGGTATAATACGCACAAGGAGAAAAGGGGAGGTCAGAGGACTTGCGCGTAGCGCAAAGGAGGTCTTAGCCCTCCGATTTGGATCTAAGGGCTCAAGAGGTGGTCCGAACTGCCCATTGATTAGCGACCGCGAGATATAAATCCAACGGCCCACAAAGGGTGGTCCGAACGGCTCATTGATCTCGTGCGCTGAGCAGAGATCCAAAGGCAGAGAAAGGCAAGGGAGGTCATGGCCTTAGATTTTTGATCCAAGGGTTATGACCTCATCAAGGCGGGATGTCTAAGTGGTTTAACAGTGAGGGGAGGTCATGGCCGTGGATCTTGAATCCAAGGGCCAAGACCTCACGCAGGTGGGAGGACCTGACTGAGTATGTTGAGGAGGAGGTCGTGGCGGTTGGATTTGATCCAACGGCTACGACCTCAACAAGGTGGAAGGACCTCGCTGCGATGGTTTAACAAAATGAGGAGGTCTTTGAGGTTTCACACAGGAGGTCGTGGTCATGATCTTGATCCAAATGCCATGACCTCAACAAGGTGGGAAGGTCTTTGCTGTGTTGACCTGAGAGGAGGTCCGTGGCGGTTGGATGCAAATCCAACGGCTACGACCTGGTCGAGGTGGAGAGGGAGGTCTGCTGGGGTGCAGACCTGGTTGGGCTGGACCAAGTTTGAACATGGCTAGCCCAAGGAACAGTGTAGGCTTTTTATATGTAGTTTTTAACAGCTGGGGCATTGCAAAAATTGTTTGGGATAGCATTTCAACTCCAAAATTCATGAAATCTTTACAGGAGCTTGCTGACAACATGATTAACCTTACAGAAATTTTCCAGAGGTTATTATGCAAGGTATTTTTCTCAGGAAATTTATTAAGGTTGTTTAAAGGATTGTTTTGCCTCTAAAAATTATCAACCGAGTTTTACAACTTGTGATATTTTTCAGAGGGGTCCCACACCCGCTTTTGGACCAAGGGAAATACTTTCCAATTGTTTGGCACAAGATTTCCGACAAATGGAAAATGAATTTTGACTTTTGGTCAACAAGAGCCTTGTGTTTTTAGATTACACAACTCTTGGACACGAATCACATGAGATTTTAGGGTTTTTCAAGATGTGAGAAAAAGTTTTAATTTCTACACATATAATTATACTTGAATAACCCTGTTTATACACTTGGGATGTTACACTACATTTTATGTAAATTATATTCATTTAAATTACCAAAATTGCATGCTTTAATTCTTTACTCAAATGTATGTTAAAGCTTATGGTAGATAAATACCCATTTGATGATTAATTGATTATAATACCATCATTTGATAATTGAATCCATTATTCCTTGTCACCCTAGTAATTACTACTAGAATTCCCCATTTTCCCTACAGTTTAAAACGTTCCCTAGTAGTAGAATTGTAATCCAAAGGAAAGTATCTATCCCTACGGTGAGGTAAAAAAAAACCTAGGGAATGAAATCGTTCCCTACTGTTTACATAAATTACTAGGGAAAGACAATGAAGAGAGAAATAGACTATGCCATGTCAGCGCCATGGTGGCAACTTTCCCTACTCGGATGGACAAAACTGTAGGGAATATATTTTTAATTTTTGCCTCACTTTTTTTTTGCTGCACGCTACTTTTCTTTTTATGTGCCTTTTTTTTCCTTTCTATGCGCTATTTTTTTAGGCGGCAATTTTTTTTCGCTGAGCACTACTTTTTTGTTTTTTAGGCACCATTTCTTTTCATCGGCGCGCTATTTTTTTTCGGCCCTACCCAAATTCCCAAACGCGGCTTTGCCTCGCCACGCCTCCCGCTCCTCCCCGGTGCCTTCGCCGCTTCGCCTCTGAGCATGGCGCCCTTGAGCCAGTGCCACCTTCCTTTCTCCGCCCGCCGCCTGCTCCTCCCATTCGCTGTCCTTGGCGCCTCCGGTTGTCGCCCTTGGCCGCCCGCTTCGCCCTCCGGCTTTGCTCCCCTAAGCTGCGCCCAGCGCCTAGTCACCAGTGTCCCCTCCGGCTCTGGCAGCCTCCTTCCACCGTGCACTGGTTGTCTGGCTCGGCCGACCTTCTCCCTCGCCGATCGCCGCCTCGTGGGCTGTGGGTCAGGTGCACAGGTCCGCGAGCCCGACATGCGATTCTGGGCAATCTCGCTGGCGCCCAGTAGCGTCGTTGCCTGTTCCTCGCCGTGAGGAACTACACCCCGCCGAGGACAACGACGCCATGGTTAAGCTCCGTGTTGTGCTGATTTCTTACTTTACAAGTACTAGTACAGTTTAGGTTTCTTGATCGCTGATCACTTTGGTTAGTATTAACTATACATGCATCAATGGAGTTGTCATAATTTAGGTTGCATTGCAGGTACGGCTATGACAAAGTTATTGCAAAAGGATCTGAATGAGATTGTCGAGAAGGTGGAGGCTTTAACCGACGCTGGTACAAGTTCATATTGATCGGTAATGTTTCCAATTCAAATTTTTGCACCTCGAGTTTGTTTGGACTGATGTAATTCATGTACTTTGATGTTTCCATGCCTCGTCGATGCCTAGTTTCAGTTTGATTTATTTTTCTTAGTCCCGCTTCGATTTCTACATTGTGCAATTTGACTAGAGGATGAAGATGGCATCCCACTAGACCAAATTAGCACAAAGAAGGAAATTTGACTAGAAGATGAAGATGGCATCCCACAATGTTGGTCAAATACTTGTATAGAGATAGTTATCAATTCCTTTTTTGTTAATACAACTTGTAGAGATCACGATCGCTATAAGTTGTCCATCAATACTAGCTTGTTTACCTTTTCTTTTGCACATCAAAAGATTAATACTAGCTTGTTTATCATGTTCCGATGATCCACCATTTTGCAGAGACCTTATCTTCCTTGGCGTCACAAGGATTGTCAGATCTCTTCAAGCTTATCAAGAAGAACTAAGAAGCATATACTGATTAAAACCTTTTGGTGATAGATAATATGTACAATCGTACAATATTAAAACCTTTGGTGATAGATAATGTTTATATACTCCTCAAGTTCACAAAAACAAGTCATTTTGGACATCGACACGGTCTTCAAAATACAACTTTGACCACTAATTGCTATTGTAATATATTTGTAAACTCAATAAAATTACAATACTATAAAAGTACTTTTCGATATGAATCTACACATGATTTTTATGTATCTAATCTAGATATTCAAAAAGCGATAATCAAAGTTTCTAAAGTTTGACTATAGCATTCCAAAACGATTTGTTTTTGTGAACAGGAGGAGTACATTGCTAATTATTTTGTGTCGCAATGACAACTTTAATATGTTGTATGCGTGACCCTATAGATAACTGATTGAATCTTGCAATTTTGACGTACCATCTATTTTAGGTTGATGAGAAAGACAGAGTGGGTTCTTGGAAGGAGCATTTTAACAAAATCTCTATCGATGAGAGGAGCAAATTTGATGAAGAAACACTTTCCAACTTGGAAGGAATTAAGAGAAAGAAAAGCTACTCCAAGAAAAACAGATGGCAATGTAAACGAATATATAGTGGTATGTACACTTGTTCCACAAAGAAAATGCTTCCGTAAATATTTGCCATGTGTGTTTCCTTTCTAGTATGCACTCGCTTATTGCTTCGTGACTTGTTGGATATATGATTCTTATGATGAACTGGTGTATTTATGTTATACTTTTGTTATACCTCGGTGTTGATAGTATTTGATGTTAGTTATAGACTTATAGCCCTTTAGTTTTGGGCCCGAGCCTCTGTCAAATCTGGCCCGCCATCGATCTCTCTCTTTCTTTGCTGCATTATATTGCAAGTATTTATTTAGCATAGTATCTGGATCTCTTCTTGTGTTCAATCTCTTCATGGGTTATACATGCTTCATCAATAAAGGTGCCTTGTGTTATAGAGTTTATTGTGGAGGGTAAACAATAATTTTTGCTATGTTCTCGTTGATGGAGCAGGTGTCTGCATTGTTTCTTGAGTTGGAGAAGAACCGAAGACATAAAAAGTTCATCTGCTGACCATAGAAGCTTGAAGTAAGTATGCTCATCTCCTTCATGATTGGCATGCAAATTGTTTATTGTGCCTTTGTTATGCAGCCATCGATGAGGTAATTAGATTATATAAATATGGATATGTGTCGATGCTTTGTTTAATAAATGAGTAAGATTCTTTATCCCCACTTGTGATAAGAAAATGGCTACGCATGTGATAATCTCATGTGTGATAATCCCATTTATACCAAGATTGTAACGGATGTAACTCTCTGGCAAAATGAGGCTTGGTAAGCTAAAACCAGCAGCTCTCTACATTGGACATCTTTACTAGTTCTCTAGTGGTAGAAGGACTATTTTTCATTATTTACTTTGTACTTAATTATTATGTGTTGCAGTCCATGGAGACCATATCCTATATCGAAGACGCTGTGATACCAAGCTAAATTGAGAAGCCCGATTGAGCGCTTGATGTAAGTCTTAATTGTGCTTAAGTTGTATTTCTCCCATCTTCGCATATCTTGTTGACATTGCCATTTGAACTGATATAGCTCTCTGTACCAAAAAGGTGGATCATTGTTGGACCGCAGATTGGTATCTTGTAATATTCTCTATTACATCTCCGACATTATGCAACATTTTTAGGGAATCCCCAAGATTGAGCCAGATAGTGATTTGTAGAAAAGAGTAGAGGTAGAGTTCTTCAGAGATTTGTAAGTACCATATATTTTCCACAAATAGATATCGATGATCATTTTCTTTGCTAGATTCGTTTCGCTATTTCAGAGATCAAGACTCAGAGCAAATTGAAAGGATGAGAGAAACATGTCAAGTAAGTTTCAAAGACATCTAACTTTGTGCTGAAATATTTGATGGAACTTTGCTAGCCATTTCCGCTTTTGTTCCACACCATCGTTACTAGATTGCAAGAGAGGTTTTAGATGCAATGCCGTGTAATCAAGCCAGAATTACAACATATGAAATTGATAGAGTGGTTCATGAGGAGACAATTGCTAGAGGTCCGATTAACCTTCTTTAAAATTTAAATGCAACAAATGGATCATCATTGATTGGTGATGAATGATTATAGCATGTAAGTGAGTAAATCACTATTATGTATCATCAAATGTTTTAGGATATGCCAATCTTGGTTGCACACACCTTAATATGCTCTCACCCATATTTTTTACCGATATTGAACTATTTTTGTTGTATAGCCTCATACCGTTAGCTCAACTATTGAAGTAGAGAACCGGATGATACATTGAATAGGATTGCTCGAGGAATGTTTGAGGTTATGTTAACGATCCGTTAGTGCCGATGGGAACTACTCTTCTCAGCTTGGATGATGATCTTGCACTATTTTAATGTCGGTCATGGTCTAATTACATGTGGAAGCATATTTTTGTTGCAAGTGGTGCATGTTGCCTTCTTTTATGGAATGACTAACATGTAAGGGTTGCATTTTGTCGTTCAAACCTTGCTAGTCATTTGTATTTCAAGATGCATGTGTGTTGTGCACTTGTGGTGCAAGTGTGAGTGTTGTTTTTGGACTTTTGGTAGTGTGTGATGTTTACACTTGTATATGTTGGGGGCAAATGTGCCTCAAATGTTACTTGATAGTCTATTGGAAATACAGATATTGTTATGTTTATCTCTTGTATAAACTTTGTTTTGAGTGATAATGTGAATTTAGCGCCTTTGAATACAAATAAGTATTTGAATAATGTATGTATATTTAGAAAAAACACTAAATTCAGTACCCCTAGTGTTCATGCTAAACAAGAGGGGATGAATTTTGAATTAGCAATAGGAAAATAATATTTATATAAAATGTTCCTAGAGCATACAAGAAATAATGTAGGGAATTTGTTGGATTCTTTCCCTAGGCTGGCAGAAAGGGAACGTAGGGAAATAAACTTTCCACATCAGATGATAACGCCACGTGGACAAGATTTCCCTATTGTTTTAAATCCTAGGGAACGATTCTTTCCCTAGGTTTTTCGAAAAAAACCGTTGGGAACGTTTTCTTTCCCCACATTCTTTCCCCTAGTAATCGCTCCCTATGAATGCCACTAGGGAAACCAATTCCCTACAGTTTTATGTATGTTCCCTAGTATATTACTCACTAGGGAAAATAGAGATTTCTAGTAACTATATGGTATTTACTAGTTATAGGTTGTACTTAAGCGACATGCTAGTCTTGCTTAAGTACCGGGACATTAAATGTTCCAATCATCATCTTTTAAACATGAAAATGGTTTTGGGCAGTCATTGTGGGGAAATGACTGGGATGGTTGAGTTGATGTATTTTACTCCTCAAAAACCCTAATTGTTGTTCCTATCTGGGCGGATGACATGATGAATGGTATATTAGTGGGTGCTAATGTAGCCCAAAGAATGTTGGTTGTGAATGGTATAATGTTGATGGGTGCTAATGCAGCCCAAGGAGTTCGGTATATGAAATAAACTGCCCAAATAACCCCTAAGGACTTAATCTTGTCATGACCTCCCGTGTAAAACAAGTACAACCACAAGTCTGCAAATTGCAACTTGGCCTAGTAAATTTTTTTGACCCTGAAAGTCATCTCACTAGTGAAGACGTGCAAGCGTGAGCTGGAAAGGGACACCGATGGTGAAGTGCTTGCTACGACTCATCGGTGACATCCGGCACAACTTATGAGACCCACCGCAAGCGCGGCCCATATGTGTGAGATGATGGAATGGGCGAGGTAATTTGAATGGTTACTGTGACGGTCGCTCAACTACATGACTAAGGAATTGTGTAGGGTAATGAGTATGACTATTTCTTGTAGGTACAGTGTACAACCTCTACAGAGTCTAAACTGTTTAAACAGCCGCGCCTACGGTCATAGGCGGACATGGGAACTTTACTTGAGTTAGTTCTATTTCAAAAACCTTTGTGGGTGGTATGAAAATGTGGAGGGCTCACCTAGACCTGAGATTGGATTTTACCTGAGCCGTTGAGCTCAGTGGTGTTAATAATTGTAGGTAGCTCCAATCAAAAGAAGCATAGTGTAGAGTTTCCGATGGAGGGAACCTCTGCTGTACAAATATTGCACAATTACTCTCTTTAATAAAATGCAGTTTGTTAAAATGCTAAGTTGTGAGGCCCCCAAAATTAATCATGTTTCAAATTAAGTAATTACGCCAAAGACGTAACCCTTAACAGGAAGCAAGATTAATTTCGAGTACCTGGATATGCATCTCAAGTTAGCTCCCAGGATTAGCCGCTAACATGCACATATCCATACAACATTATATCACTTGCATACACGATTAGATTATAACGAATAAAAATTAGCAGCGGAAAATATTAAGTAAACAAGAATAGAACGTTAAGTAATAAAAACAACCTTCCCAATGGTGCGCCACAACCCCGAGGGCAACCGACTGGGATTAAAGTCGAAGTACCAATCGTTATCACCTCAACTATGACATTCTAAACAACAACAAAGACAAGCCAAACTGAGTACAAAAATGTACTTGCAAGACTTACGAATAGCAAGTTTAATTAAATGCACTTGGGGTCAAAGGATGGCTAAAATGGTTCTTTTTCAGCGTAAAGTGTAACGCCCCAATTTTTGTGTGTTTGAAAAATTCAAATTTTAAAAAGCTAACCATTCGGTTTTGTTGATTTGCTCAAGCTTAACTTGGAGATTTTGGAAATTCGGAGATTTAATATTAATTAATCGAACTTCAACTAATTCAAGTTTGGTTTATTTGGAGTTATTTGAGCTCTGGCGTTGTCTTTCCCTCTCTCTGTTCGTTCAGATCTCCTCCATAGGACCTCCCCCTTTAGTTCGGACCTTCCTTTGGTTTAGACCTCCTTTCGGTCTAGACCTCTTTCTCTGTTTGAACCCTTGGTGGTCAGGACCTACCCTTGGGTCACGACCACCCTGAGGTACTCCAAGCTCGGGCTTCTGTTTCAAACGTCCTTGATCTCCGTAATTCAAAGTTGGTTTGGATTCCTCCTCTTGGGACCTTCCTCCCGTTCAACTCTCTTCTCTTCCCGTTCTCGAGACCTCCCTTTGGTTCATCTTGACCGTTGGGATCTCCTTCAGGTTCATCCTGGACGTTAAGCCCTCCCTTTCATTCATCTTGACCGTCGGGATCTCCTACGAGTTCATCCTAGCTGTTAAGACCTCCCTTTGATTCATCTTGACCGTCGGGATCTCCTTCGGATTCATCCTGGCTGTTAAGATCTCCCTTTGATTCGTCTTGACCGTTGGGATCTCCTTCGGTTCATCCTCGCCGTTAAGACCTCCCTTTGATTCGCTCTTGACCGCTGGGATCTCCTTGGGTTCATCCCGCCGTTAAGACCTCCCTTTGATTCGTCTTGACCGTCGGGATCTCCTTCGGGTTCATCCTGGCCGTTAAGACCTCCCTTTGATTCGTCTTGACCGTCGGGATCTCCTTCGGGTTCATCCTGGCCGTTAAGACCTCCCTTTGATTCGTCTTGACCGTCGGGATCTCCTTCGGGTTCATCCTGGCCGTTAAGACCTCCCTTTGATTCGTCTTGACCATTGGGATCTCCTTCGGGTTCATCCTGGCCGTTAGGACCTCCATTTGATTTGTCTTGACCGTCGGGATCTCCTTGGGGTTCATCCTGGCCGTTAAGACCTCCCTTTGATTCATCTTGACCCTCGAGATCTCCTTCGGGTTCATCGTAGCCGTTAAGACCTCCCTTTGATTCGTCTTGACCCTCGAGATCTCCTTCAGGTTCATCGTAGCCGTTAAGACCTCCCTTTGATTCATCTTGACCGTCGGGATCTCCTTCGGGTTCATCCTGGCCGTTAAGACCTCTCTTTGATTCATCTTGACCTTCGGGATCTCATTCTGGTTCATCCTCGCCGTTAAGACCTCCCTTTGATTCATCTGGACCGTCGGGACCTCTCTTCGGGTTTATCCTGACTGTCCAGACCTTCTTTCGTTTGGATCTAAGGGTCCAGACCTCCCTTCATTTGGATCTAAGGGTTCAAACCTCCCTTCGTTTGGATTTGAGGGTCCAGACCTTCCTTCGTTTGGATCTAAGGGTCCAGACTACTCTTCGTGTAGATCTAATGGTCCAGACCTCCCGTTGTTTGGATCTAAGGGTCCAGACCTCCCTTCGTTTGGATCTGAGGGTCTAGTCCTCCCTTCGTTTGGATCTGAGGGTCCAGACCTCCATTCGTTTGGATCTGAGGGTCTAGACCTCCCGTCGTTACCTCCTTTCATATGGATCTGAGGGTCTAGACCTCCCTTCGTGTGGATCTCAGGGTCTAGACCTCCCGTCGTTTGGATCTGAGGGTCCAGACCTCCCCTTTGTTTGGATCTCTCTGCCTGTCAGCCCTTTTTTCTCTCTCTTCACGCAAGCGCGCTCAGTTGAACCATCCGATCAAAATCGGACAGCCCCACTTCACTGTGGGTATCCTCCTTGCCCCCAGGACCTCCTCGCCCTTGCGGTCTTTTTGCAAAGACCACCTCCCTGTGGTCTTTTTGCGAAGACGACCCTCATTGGTCACTGTTGGAAATATGCCCTAGAGGCAATCATAGAGATGATGATATTTCGTTGTATCCATGATTTAATAAATATTCCTTGAATATTGCCTTTGTGTTGATTAACAAGTATGTGACTTGTTTGTGAAACTCTTTACTTGTATGGTTATTCTAAAGTTGTCCCTAGTCGGAGTTCATGTGAGGACACACGTGAATGATGGATTAGCACATGTATTGGTTGATGACCATGTTTCATGTGTCATAGACATGGAGATGTCAAACCAATAATGTGGACACATGTTTAGAACATGGGGTTGGACCGACCCAACATGAGACATAACAATTATACTTATGGTTCTCTCTACACAATGTGTACGCCTTTGTCCTTAGACTTGAGATTGTCGCATGTACTTGAGATGTGAATCGACCTACTTAGGGGCTATCAAACGCTACTCCGTGAATCGGGTAGTTATAAAGGTAGCTTCGGGTTTGTCATGAAGCATGTCATGAGGCATGGTCACGAGATGGGATTTGCCCTCTCTACCCGAGAGATCTCTGGGCCCTCGAGTGATCGGATCCGTAAATGCATGGCCATGCTACTTAAGGTTAAGAGTTAACCTAGTAAGGGATTAGGATCACAGATCGAGAAAGAGTGGTCACTTGGAGCTCGACCGAATATCGTGAGGCAAAGGGATTGGCATGTACATAACGCTGTGATGGTTCGTCTGATATGATCTTTGTGTACGCTTAGGAGTTGGCACGCCTTGCTAGAGGCCGCTACCAACTATTGACCAAGTATGTATACTCGCCATGTCTAAACATACGTGAACCTATAGGGTCACACACTTAAGAAGGTGAAGCCTAATTCGGATTGGATCCAATTAGATCGGGCATTGAGTCCTAATGGGCCTCTATTAGTAGAAGCCCATTGTAAGGACGTCTACAAAAGGAGGGCAAGGGCGCACAGATCCGTGATGAGTTTTTCGTGACATCCTCAAACCCTCGCCGCCACCCTCCCACGCCCTAGTCGCCGCGCGATCTAGTAGTCCGGCGGCGCCGCTTCCTCCCGTGACGTGGATACCTTTTGAGGCGCCAGATCAGAAGCGCTGGACGAACCGCAAGAGAGGAGTCATGCGTGGGACGCCGCGACGAGGACGAGGAAGTAGTACGACTACTCGCCTCGACGTACGTGATCAACTTAGTACGACTACTCTGCCCGACGCGTCGCATCAATTCCGCGAATCGCGCCTAGTGGTAAGACCGTGATCTATAATCGCAGTGATCTTGGTTTACGTAGAATTTTTATTAATTTGCGCTTAGTGTAGCCTACCAGAGTCTCTTCACCACGACCTCCTTCCGAGGCCGCGACCTCCGCCTTTTGTCATTTTGTGCGACCTCCCCTCTGAGGCCACGACCTCCTCCTTTTGTCGTTTTGTCGTGACCTACATCTGAGGCCGCGACCTCGTCCTTTTGTCATTTTGCCGCGACCTCCTTCTGAGGCCGTGACCTCCTCCTTTTGTCGCTTTGTGCGACCTCCTCCGAGGCCGACCTCCTCCTTTTGTCGCTTTGTCATGCGACCTCCTCCGAGGCCGCGACCTCCTCCTTTTGTCGTTTTGCCGCGACCTCCCCCTTGGTCTTTTTGCAAAGACCATCCTCCTGGTCTTTTTGCAAAGACCACCTCCTTTGGGTCACGATCTCCTTCTTGGTCTTTTTGTAAAGACCACCCTCCTAACCAGTCGCTGGCCAACCCTGGTTGCTTTCTCCTCCTTGCCCTTCTCCGGTGGAGACGTGCGCATTTAATGCGGCTGTCTTTGTGGGTCGTGCATATTAATTGCTGCTGTCTTTTTTGCAGCATGGGCATTAAATGCCGTTGTCCCCGTTGAGCCTCGCCGCACCACCGCAAGGCTCGCCGCAATTTCCGGTTGATTGGGTTCCCCATTTTCTCTTCAAATTGAGTTCTTGGGAGCTCTTTTTGCCCTCCTTTTTGCATCCCTCGCCATTCCTTCTCCCTTGCTCTCTCTCTCGACTTCCTTCGCTCAAGCTCAGCCTCAGTGGTTCCGTTTCTGCTTTTGTCTAACTTGGTTCTTTTCTTCTTGGTTCTTTGGCTTTGCTTGGGAGTTCATTTGGATTCGTTTTATTAATTTGGCTCTTTTTCGCACGTGTAGAACCCGGCGTGTCCGAGGAGTTCGTGGACCCGATGATCTCGACTGAAGCAGCTCAGGACTTCAGTGAAGGCAAGTCATAGGCCTTTGATCATTTTTAACCTGTTTTATAAAAAGTATCTTGTTTTATATCAGCATGCATGGCTATTTGTATAAAAATGGTTTTGGGAGTAGCTACACACCCACTTGCCAGTAAAACTCCTTGAATAATTGAAAACAACATGTTGGCATGTATCTTTGGACACCCGTAGGATGGGTTATCGTAGTTGGTCATTGTTGGTATACCAACGTGGGTGCATTCTACGCTTAGTCATGCTCTATTTAGACATTGGTCTCTCGTTCGCATGATTCATCTATGTTAAACTTGACTAATTGAGCTATGGAATTGTGGCAACACCACTTTTGTTAAAATCTGTGTGCCAAGACTAGGGTGGTCAGTTGGCTGGGTCGAACCAAAAATGTTCTCTTTCTCAGGCAAGTGATCGTGCAGTAAAGGGGGTGCTATACACACACTGGGATGAGGTGATCTTGCCTAAGTAGCCTTTAAGGACTTAACCTTGTTCCGTTGATCTGAGCATACCGTGCAACCACAAGTTCATTTATGGGGTGGACTAGGCCAAATATTTAGCAATGGCTTGGTTTGGTTCTGTTGTGGTGGTGCGTGCTGATTCGCATGGCGCAAGAGGGGGCCACTGGGATGGCGAAACCTTAGCGGGCAGAACTAAGTCAGGTCAGAACTTTGTAAAGGCCTTGACACGCCCTCTAGGCTGCTTACCTAAGGTAGTGAGCAGTGACATTGGCCATGCCAGACCAACTAGAGAGGTCATGTATTGTGGGTAAAGTTATACAACCTCTGCAGAGTGTAAATCTATTCGAATAACTGTGTCCTCGTTTATGGACAACGCCGTGATATATTGATGAGGGCGCCGCCTTCGAACCCCATGGGGAAACCCTCGACCCCTTATCCCAGAGATTGCATTCTATGCATAACTTGTTTTTGCAGGATGTATGTGACCAAGATGGCCTAATGTGTATGTGATGCATGTTTGTAATATTTTCATGACTGCGTGTCGTGGGTTCGCAACACTACCGAGCCATTGTGTTATCAAAGTATTGTATTAACGGCCTGCGCTCGACTTGTGATGATTCCTTGTATCCATGTATTTTATTACTAGTCTGTTATGAGTAATAGCTTATATTAATACTCGGAGGACACATCACTTGGAGGATGGCACACATTAACCATGGAGATGGAGATCATCATGGTGGATGATTCTATGGCGATGGAGATCACCATGAGAAAATGGGCTATACCGAGTCACAACCTGTGAATGCTATTCCGGTTGTTTTACTCCTATGCATGTTTGAATGGTAGAAGTATAGCGATCCTCACAAAATATTAAGTTAAACATATGCCCTCCCAACTAAACTCGCACCATCCCATGTCTTGTAAATTGATGGTGGGTCTATAAAATTAGGGCACCATTGACTTTCCTTGACTAGATGGGTTTGTATCTGATACATACATGCATAAGGGTTGGTGAACTTAACAAGGCTATCATAAAGGTTATGGGCCTTGGGGCATAAAGGTTGGGCGCCGGGCATAGAGATGTCACCCAACAACAAGAGTCATATAGAGATATGATTACTAAGGTGTTGCTTATCAATTACCTTGTCTCCTAGCGGTGATGCAAAAGCTCACTAGTAGACTCAAGTTAATTGCGGATCTTGAATCGCTAAGAATCAATAGAGGATGTTGATTTTAGTGGGAGTACATTCTATTAAATTTGTTTAATACAGCTTTACTCTATCATGGTTTTATTTGTCTTAGTATTTTGTATTTCCTATTGTAGATCAATGGCATCTAGCAACCGCAAGACACCCTTTTGCTTTTATGATCGATTCTTGAGAAAGAAAAATTAAATGGAACAAACTATTCGGATCGGTCCAGAACTCGAGAATTGTTCTCGTGGCGTATAAAAGGAAAACGCTCGACACCCCAATCCCGTAAGAGCTCGCTAACAATGCGGTCATTGTTAAACCGCCTACAAGAAAGCATGTGATGACTCTCTTGAGATTAGCTGTCTTATGCTTGATGCATGGAACCCGACCTTCAAAAGCGCTTTGAGGATCAGAAGCGATGATATGATCATGGCGCTTATGACATGTTCGCATACATGCCAGACCGAACTGTTCAATGTCTCTAAGGCTTTTCTCGAATGCAAGTTAATGAAGGTGCACCCAGAGGCCCACATGTGATCAAAATGGTTGGTTACAATGATTTTGGATAAACTTGGTTTTCCAATTGGCCAAGAGTTGGCAATCGATTTCATTTTGGCGTCTCTTCCACCTAGCTATGGACATTTCATTTTAACTACCATATGCATGGGGTGGAAAAGGGCCTTAATGAGCTTTGTGGGATGCTCAAACAGCAGAGAGTGACATTAAGAAGTGTGCAGGCCTAGCCATGTGATGGCTATGCAGAACAAGTCTAGCTTCAAGAAAAAGGGTAGGAAGCCATGGGCAAAGAATAAGGGCAAGGTTAAAGATATGATCTCGAAGCCAACGCCTAAGCCTAATGCTCGACCTAGAGCTGAGACAGTATGCTTCTATTGTAAAGAAACTGGCCACTGGAAGAGAAACTGCAAGAAGTACCTGGATTCCGAGGAATGAAGAAGAATTTGGAAGTAAGACTTCCACCCATGGTACACTTGTCATAAATGTTTTAGACATTTTTCTCGCTGATTCTCCTATTACCTCTTGGGTATTTGATACCGGATCAGTTGCTCACATTTGCAACTCGATGCAGGGGCTAATAAGAAGTAGAGGAGTCGCAAGAGGTGAAGTTGATTTTCGCGTCGGAAATAAAGCAAGGGTTGCTGCGTTAACCGTCGGCACCATGCAACTTCAGCTTCCTTCGAGATTTATTATGGAATTGAATAATTGTTATTATGTTCCTAGTATGAGTCGAAACATTTTATCCCCTCATGTTTGATGAGAGATGGTTATTCATTTGCAAGTAAAGACAATGGTTGTTTGATCTCTAAAATGAAATGTTTATGGCTTTTTGCCCATTGTGAATGGGTTATTTATTTTAAATCTTGATGATGCGCCCATCTTTAACATAAATGCTAAAAGACTTCGCCTAATGATTTGAATCCCACCTATGTTTGGCATTGTCGCTTGGGTCACATAAGTGAAAAGCGCATGAAGAAGCTCCATGATGATGGTCTTCTAACTTCGCTTGATTTTGAATCATACGAGACATGTGAAGCTTGTTTGCTTGGTAAGATGACCAAGTCACCTTTCAAAGGTTCTTTTGAGAGGCGCCGACTTGTTAGAAATCATACATACCGATGTATGTGGACCAATGAGCACGATCGCTAGAGGTGGATTTCATTACTTCATAACTTTCATCGATGATTTTAGTAGATATGGCTATGTCTACTTAATGAAGATAAGTCTGAAACTTTTGAAAAGTTCAAAGAGTTCCGTAATGAAGTTGAAAATCAACGTGCCAAGAAAATTAAGGCTCGCGATCCGATCGTGGTGGCGAAGTTTTTGAGTCATGAATTTAGCAATCATCCGAAGAGTTGCGGAATTGTTCCACACCTAACACCGCTCGAACGCCTCAAAGAAACGGGTATCCGAGCGGCGAATCGACCTTGTTGGACATGGTTCGATCGATGATGAGCCACCAGATCTACCATTATCATTTTGGGGTTACGCCTAGAAACGGCAATTTTCACACTTAATAGGGTACCGCCTAAATCAGAGTTAAGACACCATATGAGATATGGATCGAAGAGTCACGCTTTGTCTTTTCTAAAGATTTGGGGATGTGAGGCGTTTGTCGTTTACTCAAAGTCGGACAAGCTCACACCCAAGTCTGATAAATGCATTTTCGTGGGATATCCGAAGGAAACCTTTGATATTACTTCTACAACCGACTAGAGGGCAAAGTGTTTGTCGTCAAGTGGTGTTTTCCTAGAGAAAGAGTTTCTCAACAGGAGACAAGTGGAAGAACGGTAGCTTGAAGAGGTTCAAGATGAACCAATCGGGAAGACTCGATTTAATGATGCCCACGTGGCGTAACAAGTTGAGGAACCCATGGCAAAGGAAGCACCACCACCACGAAGGTCGGAAGGCTCGCAATACGCGAGATATGTTATTGTTAGACAATGATGAGCCTCACGACCTATGCGGAAGCAATGATGGACCCAGACTCGAGAAATGGCATAGTGCCATGAGATCCGAGATAGCATCCATGGGAGACAATCAAGTTTGGAACTTGGTTGACCTACCGATGGTGTTAAAACCATAGAGTGCAAATGGATCTATAAAAGGAAGATTGATATGGATGGAAATGTTCATATCCATAAAGCTCGACTTGTCGCAAAGGTTTTCGCAAGTTCAAGGAGTTGACTACGATGAGACCTTCTCACCAGAAGCGATGCTTAAATCTATACGGATCATTCTAGCTATTGCTTGCATATTTCGACTATGAGATATGGCGATGGATGTCAAAACGGCTTTCCTTAATGGAAATTTAACCGAGGATGTGTATATGATACAGCCCGAGGGTTTTGTTGATCCAAACAATGCTAGAAAAGTATGCAAACTTCAAAAATCCATTTATGGATTGAAGCAAGCATCTCGAGTTGGAACATTCGTTTTGATGAAGTGGTCAAAGGGTTTGGCTTCATCAAAACGAAGAAGAATCTTATTTACAAGAAGGCAAGTGGAGCTCGTCAGATTTCTAATCTTATATGTAGATGACATATTACCGATTGAATGATATTCCTATGCTCGAGTCCGTTAAGACCTCACTAAAAAATAGTTTTTCAATGAAGGACTTAGGGAAGCGCATATATTTTGGGTATTAAGATCTATAGAGATAGATCAAAAGGCTAATAGGATTAAGCCGAGTACTTACATTGACAAAGTGTTGAAACGGTTCAACATGGAGGAGGCAAAGAAAGGGTTCTTGCCCATGTCTCATGGCATAAATCTTGGCAAGAATCAGTGTCCTTCGACAACTGATGAGCGAGATCGCATGAGTAAGATTCCATATGCTTCGGCCATTGGATCTATCATGTATGCTATGATATGTACTCGCCAGATGTTTCCTATGCTCTAAGTGTTACGAGCAGATACCAGTCGATCCGGTGAGAGTCATCGACAATGTTAAAAACATCCTCAAGTATTTGAGAAGAACTAAGGATGTGTTCCTAGTCTACGGAGGTGAGGAAGAGCTCGTTGTAAATGGTTACACCGATGCAAGCTTCCAAATCGACAAAGACGACACAAATCGCAATCGGTTTTGTGTTCATTTTGAACGGCAGTGGTGCGGTCGATTGGAAGAGTTCCAAGCAGAGATCTGTTGTTGACTCTACAACGGAGGTCGAGTACATTGCGCTTCAAGCAAAAAGGAAGGTGTTTGGATAAGGAAGTTCATAATCTGAACTAGGTGTGGTTCCTAGTGCGTGCGATCCTCTAGATCTTTATCGTGATAACAAGGGGCCATTATGCAAGCCAAGGAGCCGAGGAATCACCAAAAGAACAAACACATATCAGGGCGGTTTCATCTCATTCGAGAGATCCTCAATCGAGGAGATTTAAAGATATGCAAAATACACACGGATTTAAATATTTCAGATCCTTTGACGAAGCCTCTCCCACAGCCTAAGCATAAGGCACACACAAGAGCTATGGGTATTAGATATCTTCTAGATTGACTCTAGTGCAAGTGGGAGATTGTTGGAAATATGCCCTAGAGGCAATCATAGAGATGATGATATTTCGTTGTATCCATGATTTAATAAATGTTCCTTGAATATTGCCTTTGTGTTGATTAACAAGTATGTGACTTGTTTGTGAAACTCTTTACTTGTACGGTTATTCTAAAGTTGTCCCTAGTCGGAGTTCATGTGAGGACACACGTGAATGATGGATTAGCACATGTATTGGTTGATGACCATGTTTCACAGGTCATAGACATGGAGATGTCAAACCAATAATGTGGACACATGTTTAGAACATGGGGTTGGACCGACCCAACAAGAGACATAACAATTATACTTATGGTTCTCTCTACACAATGTGTACGCCTTTGTCCTTAGACCTGAGATTGTCGCATGTACTTGAGATGTGAATCGACCTACTTAGGGCTATCAAACGCTACTCAGAATCGGGTAGTTATAAAGGTAGCTTCGGGTTTGTCATGAAGCATGTCATGCGAGGCATGGTCACGAGATGGGATTTGCCCTCTCTACCGAGAGAGATATCTGGGCCCTCGAGTGATCGGATCCGAAATGCATGGCCATGCTACTTAAGGTTAAGAGTTAACCTAGTAAGGGATTCCGGATCACGGGATCGAGAAAGAGTGGTCACTTGGAGCTCAATCAATATCGTGAGGCAAAGGGATTGGCATGTACATAACGTTGTGATGGTTCGTCCGATATGATCTTTGTGTACGCTTAGGAGTTGGCACGCCTTGCTAGAGGCCGCTACCAACTATTGACCAAGTATGTATACTCGCGTCATGTCTAAACATACGTGAACCTATAGGGTCACACACTTAAGGGTGAAGCCTAATTCGGATTGGATCCGATTAGATCGGGCATTGAGTCCTAATGGGCCTCTATTAGTAGAAGCCCATTGTAAGGACGCCTATAAAAGGAGGGCAAGGGCGACAGATCCGTGATGAGTTTTTCGTGACATCCTCAAACCTCGCCGCCACCCTCCCACGCCTCTAGTCGCCGCGCGATCTAGTAGTCCGGCGGCGCCGCTTCCTCCGTCGACGTGGATACCTTTTGAGGCGCCAGATCAGAAGCGTTTGGACGAACCGCAAGAGAGGAGTATGTGGGACGCCGCGACGAGGACGAGGAAGTAGTACGACTACTCGCCTCGACGTCCGTGATCAACTTAGTACGACTACTCGCCTCGACGTGTTGCATCAATTCCAAGAATCTTGGCGCCTAGTGGTAAGACCGTGATCTATAATCGCAGTGATCTTAGTTTACGGTAGAATTTTTATTAATTTGCGCTTAGTGTAGCCTACCCGTAGCCCTTCAGCCACGACCTCCTTCTGAGGCCGCGACCTCCGCCTTTTGTCATTTTGCTGCGACCTCCCTCTGAGGCCACGACCTCCTCCTTTTGTCGTTTTGCCACGACCTACATCTGAGGCCGCGACCTCGTCCTTTTGTCATTTTGCCGCGACCTCCTTCTGAGGCCGTGACCTCCTCCTTTTGTCATTTTGCTGCGACCTCCCTCTGAGGCCGCGACCTCCTCCTTTTGTCGTTTTGCTGCGACCTCCCTCTGAGGCCGCGACCTCCTCCTTTTGTCGTTTTGCCGCGACCTCCCCCTTGGTCTTTTTGCAAAGACCATCCTCCTGGTCTTTTTGCAAAGACCACCTCCTTTGGGTCACGATCTCGTTCTTGGTCTTTTTGTAAAGACCACCCTCCTAACCACCGCCAACCCCGGTTGCTTTCTCCTCCTTGCCCTTCTCCGGTGGAGACGCATGCGATTTAATGCTGGTGTTTTGTGGGTCGTGTATATTAATTGTCTTTGCCTTTGTTGCAAAGATGGGCATTAAATGCCGTTGTCCCCGTTGAGCCTCGCCGCACCACCGCAAGGCTCGCCGCAATTTCCGGTTGATTGGGTTCCCCATTTTCGCTTCAAATTGAGTTCTTGGGAGCTCTTTTTGCCCTCCTTTTTGCATCCCTCGCCATTCCTTCTCCCTTGCTCTCTCTCTCGACTTCCTTCGCTCAAGCTCAGCCTCAGTGGTTCCGTTTCTGCTTTTGTCTAACTTGGTTCTTTTCTTCTTGGTTCTTTGGCTTTGCTTGGGAGTTCATTTGGATTCGCTTTTATTAATTTGGCTCTTTTTTCGCGACGTAGAACCCGGCGGTCCGAGGAGTTCGTGGGACCCGATGATCTCGATCGGCGTACCAGACTTCAAAGAAGGCAAGTCATAGGCCTTTGATCATTTTTAACCTGCTTTTATAAAAAGTATCTTGTTTTATATCAAGATGCTTGGCTATTTGTATAAAAATGGTTTTGGGAGTAGCTACACACCCACTTGCCAAGAAACTCCTTGAATAATTGAAAACAACATGTTGGCATGTATCTTTGGACACCGAGGATGGGTTATCGAGTTGGTCATTGTTGGTATACCAACGTGGGTGCATTCTACGCTTAGTCATGCTCTATTTAGACATTGGTCTCTCGCTCGCATGATTCATCTATGTTAAACTTGACTAATTGAGCTATGGAATTGTGGCAACACCACTTTTGTTAAAATCTGTGTGCCAAGACTAGGGTGGTCGGTTATCGGGTCGAACCAAAAATGTTCTCTTTCTCAGGAAAGTGATCGTGCAGTAAAGGGGGTGCTATACGCACACTGGGATGAGGTGATCTTGCCTAAGTAGCCTTTAAGGACTTAACCTTGTTCCGTTGATCTGAGCATACCGTGCAACCACAAGTTCATTTATGGGGTGGACTAGGCCAAATATTTAGCAATGGCTTGGTTTGGTTCTGTTGTGGTGGTGCGTGCTGATTCGCATGGCGCAAGAGGGGCCATCGATGGCGTAAACCTTAGCGCGTAACTAAGTCAGTCGTAACTTTGTAAAGGCCTTGACACGCCCTCAGGTCGCTACCTAAGGTAGTGAGCAAAGGACATTGGCCATGCCGCATCAACTAGAGAGGTCATGTATTGTGGGTAAAGTTGTACAACCTCTGCAGAGTGTAAATCTATTCAATAACTGTCCTCGCTTATGGACAACGCCCGTGATATCCCGCAAGGTAGATCTTTTCTCAAAATTGTGGTCGCAGTTGGTTCCGAGTGGTTTGTCTTACGACCAGGGTGGTCGTAAGAGGTCTAGCTCACGACCAGGGTGGTCGTGAGTGGTCTGGGCTCACGACCAAGGTGGTCGTGAGTAGTCAGTACACACGACCAGGGTGATCGTGTGTTATTTTCAAAAGAACTTGTTACTTATGTATTAGCTTTTCAACATATGCTTTGCAATCTACTTAATGTATTTATATTAAATGTTGCTTTCTGCAAACTAACCATACAGCCATCCTTGTCAAGACTTGCACAAATATTACTTGCATAACATTTCTCTATGACTTGCTGAGTACATTCAAAGTACTCATGGCTTTGTGCCCTCTGGTTGATCAGCAGCCGAAGACCTCCCAGGAAGCTCCGAGCTCTTTGAAGAGGAGTTCCTTGAAGACTTTGCGTGCTAGGGGACGTCCTCCACTCGATAGCCAGTGGGCTCGTCGAATGGTTCCCGCTTTTGGGTTTTTATTTCCGCTACAAGTGTTTCCTTTTGTTATTAGCCCTGCTGGCACCTTTGTAAACAAGCTTGACCATAAGGTCTTTTGTCGGTATTAATATTAATTTGTCTGCTTCATCTTTGGTTTGTTGTATGGATGTGATGACACCTTTGGTTGGAATCTGTGTGAGCTAGTGGCTGATCTTGGGACTAGCTCAGAGCACAGAGGCCGGGACACCCCGGGTGTCTTGGAAGACCTTCTGGGTGGTCCTGGAGGGCCTTTGGGTAGACCTTCCAGATCTCCTCGGTGGTCTTGGAGGACCTCCGAGTGGACCTGGGAGACCTCCCCAGGTTGGGTCCCCACAGAGGTGGTATTAGAGCCATATCGACTGTAGGACGTAACCTTAGTTAGCATGGTCGTTTTAGTCTAGAGTCTAAAAGTTTATTTTCTAAATCAATCCAACAAAGTATCATGAGTAGCTATTCTTTTCTCATCTTGCTCTGTCCCGTTCTCACCTTATTCTAATCTTTTCTCACCTTATTCTTAGATTCTCTCTCCCTTATCCCCCTCTGAAACTTTGTTTTCATACTTAAATTGACCTTCTTACCTTAGGAATCTCTGTAGGATCGAGCTTTGTTTTAGGTCACCCACCCTCGTAAGTTGGGTTAGAAGTGCCTTAGTAGAAGTGGTCCTCCCTATTGTAGCACCGTTTAGACCTTGTCTTTGGACCCCCCCCTATTTGGGTCTTGTTGCTTTCTTTTGGTCTTTCGGCTGTTGGTTCTTGGGGTTAGGGTGCTCCGTCTTTCTCCCTTGCTCTTACTCATCTATTATGCTTTTTCCCTCTCACCTACTATGCTTTTTTCCCTCTCGTCTATTAAACTTGGGAAGACCTGTGCAGATGGTTCAGACCCACACCTCCACCAGTCAGGATGAACCAGTGGATCCCTCCTTGCCACCACCACCGCCTCCCCCAGCAACCCCAGTAGATCAGAGTATGAGTCAGTTCCTAGCAGCTCAGACCCAACTGATGAACACCATGATGCAGAACATGGGCCAGATGATAGCACAGCAGAACTAGACCTCTCCGGCCTTACTCGCAGCGCTGAACCAGAACAACCAAGCCCCTGCCATGCCACCGTCACCAGCTTTTTCTTAGTCTCGGCTGGCAGACTTCATGAGGACCCGGCCATCCACGTTCTCCAGCTCTTCCGAGCCATTGGATGCGGATGACTGGCTACGCTTAACCGAAAGGAAGCTCGCCATCACCCGGTGCGACGATCGTGAGAAGGTTCTCTATGCTACGCACCAATTGGAGGGCACATCAGCACAGTGGTGGGAGAACTATTGCGCCACCCATGAGTATCACCAGAACATCTCTTGGGCTGAGTTTTTTGAAGCCTTCCGCCATTCTCATATCCCAGATGGGAAGGTAGAAATGAAGAAAAATGAATTTCGAGAATTGAAGCAAGTAAGCATGTCGGTGAGTGAGTACCTAAATAAGTTTACTCAACTCTCACGGTATGCCCAAGAAGACGTTGCCACCGATGATGCCCGTTAGAAGCGTTTCAAACGAGGCCTCATCCCGAGTTTGAAGGTTCAAGTTGTTGGCAATGACTATGCGGATTTTCAGCAGCTTGTGAACAGGACCATGCTCATAGAAGAGTCTCGCTGAGAGCTTTCTGAGTCTTATAAGAGGAAGGCGTCCCAGCATGGAGCTCGTCAGGGCCATCCGCAAAGAGCTAGGACCAGTGTACAACTCCCCAGCTAGTTTGCCTCTCACCACCTTCAGACCTTCAAGAAGAAGAACACCCGCCACACCCAAATACCACAAAGACAAGCTCCAAAGAAGAACACCATTAACCAACCTTCAAGAAGAACCAACCCTACCGCAGGCATCACTTGTTTTAGATGTCACCAACTGGGGCACTACGCCAGCAATTGCCCGCAGAAGCAAGGTCCAGCTCCAGTCCGGTTCAACTTGGGGGCCACCCCAACCAGGACCCCCACGCCAGGAGTAGCTCATGGAGCACCTCAAACACCAGCAGTACCAGCCAAGACTCCTCAGCCGTTTGGAAGAGGTCGAGTGAACCACGTTGCTGTGGAGGAAGCCCAGATAGCCTCGGACGTCGTGCTGGGTAAGTTCTTAGTTAACTCAATCCCAGCTGCTGTTTTGTTTGACTCTAGAGCTTCCCATTCGTTTGTTTCTCGGATTTTTGCTGAAAAGCATCAGTTGAAGATTTCACCTCTTAAAACCACCTTGTTGGTTCAATCCCCTGGTTCGGAGTTAAGCACGAACCAGGGTTGTCCACAAGTTAAGGTCCTCATAGAAGGGGTAGAATTTCTAGCCGACCTAATCCTCCTTGACACCTAGTCCCTAGTTGTGATTTTGGGCATGGATTGGCTTGCTGGTCACCAAGCAGTTTTGGATTGTGGTGGTAGAAGCATTACCTTGGTCAGTCCAGTGGGGATTAAAGTGAAGTTTGAAGTCTCCTCTGGGAAGCCAGAGACAGCAATGATTTGCAGTATCCAAGCTGTGTCCTTAGAAGATGTGACAGTGGTCTGTGAGATCCCAAACGTCTTCCCAGATGAGCTACCGGGAATGCCACCGATAGAGACTTGGAGTTTGTCATCAACCTGGTCCCGGGAACTGCTCCAATAGCCAAGAGACCTTACCGACTACCTGTTGACGACCTAGTTGAGTTGAAGAAGCAGATTGAAGAGATGCTGGAGAAAGGAATTGTCAGACCGAGTTCCTCGCCTTGGGGAGCTCCAGTGATCTTTGTTGCAAAGAAGGATGGTACTCAGCGGATGTGTGTAGACTATAGAGCTCTCAATGAAGTCACCATCAAGAACAAGTAACCTTTACCCAAGATAGATGATCTGTTTGATCAGTTAAAGGGAGCCGAAGTGTTCTCTAAGATAGACCTGAGGTCAGGATACCATCAGTTGAAGATCCGACCAGAGGACATACCCAAGACAGCCTTCTCTACTCGATATAGTCTGTTTGAATTCACAGTCATGTCTTTTGGATTAACCAATGCCCCTGCTTACTTCATGAACTTAATGAATAAAGTGTTCATGGAGTATCTGGATAAGTTTGTCATTGTCTTTATTGATGACATCCTGGTGTATTCTAAGAGTGAAGAAGAGCATGAAGAGCACCTTCGCTTGGCCTTGAATAAGCTTAGAGATATGCAAAGTTCAACAAGTGTGAGTTTTGGTTGAAGGAAGTCACTTTCTTGGAGCACATTTTGTCGGCAAAGGAGTCACCACAACCCCAAGAAGGTTAAGGATGTTGATTGGGAGTCACCTGTGCCTGCCTCAGATCAGGAGTTTTCTTGGCATGGCAGGCTACTACCGTCGGTTCATAGAAGGGTTCTCCAAGATAGCAAGACCTCTCACTTAGTTGCTAAAGAAGGAGAAGAAGTATGCCTGGACGTCTGAGTGTGAGTAGAGCTTTCAAGAGTTGAAGAAGCGTCTGACCACTGCCCTGGTGCTGGTTTTGCCAGACGTCCGAAAGGATTTTGAGATCTATTGTGATGCTTCACGACAAGGTCTTGGATGTGTTCTGATGCAGGAAGGAAAGGTCGTAGCCTATGCCTCCCATTAGTTGAAGCCTCATGAAGCAAATTATCCCACCCATGACCTAGAATTGGTTGCCATAGTGTATGCTTTGAAGATATGGCACCATTATCTCATTGGGAACTGATGTGAAGTGTACACCGATCATAAGAGCTTGAAATACATTTTCACTCAAGCTGACCTTAACATGAGACAAAGGAGATGGTTAGAATTGATCAAGGACTACAACGTTGGAATCCACTACCATCCTGGAAAGGCTAATGTGGTAGTCGATGCCTTGAGTAGGAAGGTCTACTGCAGTACCCTGATGATTAAGGAGAGCCAGCCCACACTCTATGAAGAGTTTCAGAAGCTCAAGCTTGAAGTAGTAGAAGAAGGTTTCCTAGCTGCTCTGGAAGTTCAACCAACCCTTCAAGACCAGATCAAGAAGGCTCAGGAAGAAGATGCAGATATCAAGGTGATCAAGAGCAACATGAAGAAAGGCAAATCCGTAGAGTTTTCAGAGGATGAACAAGGCACTGTTTGGTTTGGCAAGCGCATTTGTGTACCAGACCAGAATGAGCTCAAGCAATTGATACTCAAGGAAGCACATGGAGCCTTGTACTCCATCCATCCTGGAAGTGCAAAGATGTACCAAGACCTCAAGGAGCTCTATTGGTGGCCTAGCATGAAGCATGAAATTGCAGAATTTATAGCTCAGTGTGATGTTTGCCAGTGAGTTAAAGCCGAGCATCAAAGAACTACTGGGCTTTTGCAACCTTTAAGAATACCAGAGTGGAAATGGGAAGAAATTAGCATGGATTTCATCGCTGGTCTGCCAAGAACAAGAGCTGGTTATGATTCCATTTGGGTGATCATGGACCGCCTAACCAAAGTGGCCCACTTCCTCCCAGTCAAGACCACCTATTCCGGAGACAGACTGGCTGAATTGTATATGGCAAAGATTGTGTGTCAGAATGGTGTGCCCAAGAAGATTGTGTCGGATCGAGGATCTCAGTTCACCTCAAAATTTTGGCAGAAGCTACACAATGTCTTAGGCACTAATCTTAATTTCAGCAGAGCTTACCACCCTCAAACAGATGGCCAAACAGAGAGGGTAAACCAAGTCCTAGAAGACATGCTAAGAGCATGTGCCCTAGAGAACCGGGCCGGCTGGGACTAGTTGTTGCCATATGCCGAAGCCAGACAACAATGCCATCAAGCAAGCTTGTAGATGTCCCCGTTCGAAGCCCTTTATGGAAGAAGATGCCGAACCCCATTGTATTGGACTAAATCAAGGGAAGGACAAGTGCTCGGACCAGACATCTTGAAGGAAGCCGAAGATCAAGTCAAGTCCATCCGAGAAAAGCTGAGAGTAGCTCAGTCCAGGCAGAAAAGCTATGCTGATAATCGATGCCGAGATCTAGCCTTCGCCCCTGGAGACTACGTGTATCTAAAGGTATCACCTCTCAAAGGAATGCGATGTTTCAGAGTTAGCGGGAAGCTTGCCCTAAGATACATTGGACCTTTCCCAGTTCTTGTCCTAAGAGGAGAAGTTGCTTCCCTTCGTTTGGATATGAGTCGTTTGGATCTGAGGGTCCAGACCACCCTTCATTTGGCTCTGAGGGTCCGCACTCCGCCGCTTGGATCTAAGGGTCCGCACTCCCCCTTTGTTTGGATCTCTCCTTTTACGCCCTTTTTTTTCTCTCTTCATAAGAAGGCCACCGAACCATTCGATCAAAATCGAACGGCCTGGCCATTGCACAGATCCTCCTTGCCCCCAGGACCTCCTCGCCCTTGCGGTCTTTTTGCAAAGACCACCACTTTGGTCTTTTTGCAAAGACCACCTCCCCGTGGTCTTTTTGCGAAGATGACCCTCATTGGTCACGACCTCCTTCTGAGGCCGCGACCTCCTCCTTTTGTTGTTTTGCCACGACCTCCCTTTGAGGCCGTGACCTCCACCTTTTGTCGTTTTACTGCAGCCTCCCTCTGAGGCCACGACCTCCTCCTTTGTCGCTTTGTCGCTGCCCCTCCGAGGTCAGCGACCTCGCCCTTTTGTCGCTTTTGTCATGACTCCCCTTGGCCTTTTTGCAAAGACCATCGTCCTAGTATTTTTGCAAAGACCACCTCCTTCGGTTCACGACCTCCTTCTTGGTCTTTTTTGCAAAGACCACCCTCCTAACTAGTCGCTGGCCAGCCCTGGTTGCTTTCTCCTCCTTGCCCTTCTCCGGTGGAGACGTGCGCATTTAATGCGGCTGTCTTTGTGGGTCGTGCACATTAATTGTCATTGCCTTTGTTGCAAAGATGGGCATTAAATGTCAAGAACCCGCTGAGCCTCGGCCAAGACCGCCGCAAGGCTCTCCGCAATTTTTGGTTGATTGGGTTCCCTATTTCTGCTTCAAATAGAGTTCCAGGGAGCTCTTTTTGCCCTCCTTTTTGCTTCCCTCGCCATTCCTTCTCCCTTGCTCTCTCTCTCTCGACTTCCTTCGCTCAAGCTCAGCCTTAGTGGTCCTGTTTCTGCTTTTGTCTAACTCGGTTCTTTTCTTCTTGGTTCTTTGGCTTTGCTTGGGAGTTTATTTGGATTCGTTTTATTAATTTGGCTCTTTTTCGCACATGTAGAACCAGGCGTTTCCGAGGAGTTCGTGGACCCGATGACCTCGACTGAAGCAGCTTAGGACTTCAGCGAAGGCAAGTCATAGGCCTTTGATCATTTTGAACCTGTTTTATAAAAAGTATCTTGTTTTATATTAGCATGCATGGCTATTTGTATAAAAATGGTTTTGGGAGTAGCTACACACCTACTTGTCAGTAAACTCCTTGAATAATTGAAAACAACATGTTGGCATGTATCTTTAGACACCCGTAGGATGGGTTATCGTAGTTGGTCATTGTTGGTATACCAACATGGGTGCGTTCTACGCTTAGTCATGCTCTATTTAGACATTGGTCTCTCGTTCGCATGATTCATCTATGTTAAACTTGACTAATTGAGCTGTGGAATTGTGGCAACACCACTTTTCATAAAATCTGTGTGCCAAGACCATGGTGGTCAGTTGGCTGGGTTGAACCAAAATGTTTTCTTACTCAGGCAAGTGATCGCAGCAAGAAAGGGGTGCTATACGCACACTGGGATGAGGTGGTCTTGCCTGAATAGCCTTTAAGGACTTAACCTTGTTCCGTTGATCTGGGCATACCGTGCAAGCACAAGTTCATTTATGGGGTGGACTAGGCCAAATAATTAGCCATGGCTTGGTTTGGTTCTATTGTGGTGGTGCGTGCTGATTCGCATGGCGCAAGAGGGGGCCACTGGGATGGCAAAACCTTAGCGGGCAGAACTAAGCCAGGTCAGAACTTTGTAAAGGCCTTGACACACTCTCTAGACTGCTTACCTAAGGTAGTGAGCAGTGGCATTGGCCATGCTAGACCAACTAGAGATGTCGTGTATTGTGGGTAAAGTCGCACAACCTCCGCAACGTAAATCTATTCGAATAGTTGTGTCCTCGCTATGGACAACGCTACGTGATATCCCGCAAGGGGTAGATCTTTTCTCAAAATTATGGTCGCAATTGGTTTCGAGTGATTTGTCTTATGACCAGGGTGGTCGTAAGAGGTCTAGCTCACCACCGTGGTGGTCGGAGTGGTCGGGCTCACGCACCGTGGTGGTCGTGAATGGTCAGGACACACGACCAGGGTGGTCGTGTGCTGTTTTCAAAAGAACTTGTTACTTATGTATTAGTTTTTCAACTTACGCTTTGCAATCTACATAATGTATTTCTATTAAATGTTGCTTTCTGCAAACTAACCATACATCCATCCTTGTCAATGGCTGTGTGCATCCCTAGTTGATGCAGAGGCCGGGAGTTGTACTTCCATTATCTAAAAAAAATCCATCCTTGCCAAGACTTGCACAAATATTACTTGCATAACATTTCTCTATGACTTGCTGAGTACACTCAAAGTACTCATGACTTTGTGCCCTCTAGTTGATCAGTAGCCGAAGACCTCCCAGGGAGCTCTGAGCTCTTTGAAGAGGAGTTCCTTGAAGACTTTGCGTGCTAGGGGACGTCCTCCACTCGATAGCCGGTGGGCTCTTCGAATGGTTCCCGCTTTTGGGTTTTTGTTTCTGCTGCAAGTGTTTCCTTTTGTTGTTAGCCCTGTGTGGCACCTTTGTAAATAAGTTTGACCATAAGGTCTTTTGTTGGTATTAATATTAATTTGTCTGCTTCATCATTGGTTTGTTGTATGGATGTGATGACACCTTTGGTTGGAATCTGTGCGAGCTAGCGACTGATCTTTGGACTAGCTCAGAGCACAGAGGCCGGGACACCCCGGGTGGTCTTGGAAGACCTCCTGGGTGGTCCTGGAGGGCCTTCGGGTAGACCTTCCAGATCTCTTCGGTGGTCTTGGAGGACCTCCGAGTGGACCTGGGAGACCTCCCCGGGTTGGGTCCCCACATAAAGCCAGGTTATTTGACAATATGACTAATATAGATTGAAATTGCCATTTGACAAACATTTGAAATATGATATTGACGAGGATATAACAATCCTCATTTAATCATTTATCTACAATTGGTATGCGAGAACCCGGGGTATTTAACTTGTAATACTTAACCATCAAATTGGTCCTAGCATTACAAACCAAATATCTCGATTCTCAAGATATGTACTTCCAATTTGCAAGACACATACCCCATACAAAAATTGAGCATCCATTCCATACAAGACAATACAATACCAAGCCTACGAAGTTACAAACATAAAGGACTTACAAGTTCATATTACAAAAGTAGGGCCGACCGCCAAATGGCAAGTAATTAACCAAAGTAGCAAGCGAAACATAAGCCATAAGATGACGATAAACAAAAGCCAAACGGTTTTCCATTACCCACAAGGCAACCGATCGAAACATCTAAGCTAGTCGTCAAGGCAAAGTCAAGTTTGCCTCACAATAGTTAACCCCTTGGGGTCAACCTCCTCTGCAACAATTTATTAAGCAAAGCAAATGAGTACAAAATGTACTCACAAGACTAACGTAGTGTAATGTACCTATAAATAGCCACATGCAAGCTTATTTAAGTGGAAGGCTATAGGCTCATTTTCAGATAAAGCAAGTTTTCATTTGCAATAATGTAATAGATTCAAGGCAATTTGACAAATCTGTTTTTAATTGATTAAATAACAGCGAGACAACATATATAAACATAAATAACAACCTGGATGTGACTTCCCAACAGCCACCATAACATAGCACTAATTACCCATTCGTATTCAATTCAATTCAAGTTTTATCGAAAATGTTGAGTCTAATTCTTTATGGAAATAACCAAGCATGTCCATAACCTAGACGAGGCTATTCAATAGTTTGTACCCTGTAGGGGTGTACCAATGTACCCACACGCCAGACCGCCTTTTCGCCACATGATTTAGCACACTTCCTTTGGTATGCTGGCATGGCTAAGTCCTACGAGACATTTCCAATGGATTGTGCTAATTAAGAGCCGTGCGTATGGGGGTTAACCCTTAGTGAAACGCCTCCCCGGCTCTCACCAAGGACCCATATGAAGAAAAAGATACACCGGTCAGCTCAAGCCGTGTGGGTGCTCCCCTCCGTCCCAATGTTGCATATAGTCAAATATACAACCCACCATGCGACTCATTAATTAACACCCCCCAAAGTACTTAGCCAAGAGAGGTCCTATATCCCCCTCGTGTGGTTAGCACGCAAGAGTGCTTGGATCAATGGCACAAGTAATTCGGTCCTTGTTCACCTGGGCATCATTCCAGTCACACCATACAATCACACCAACATACCAATATGCCTAAGTCTAAAACAATTTTATTTTCAGTTTTAGATTTACAAAGTAACAAAGCACAAAGTGCTGGACATATATGGTAATAAATAGATTTGTGTGATCAAGATCATCGACTAAGTCGATGACCACCCAATGCTATCGGTACCTATGCATGGCTACAAAAATTAACTCGAATCTACTAAGTGATAAGGGCTCATCCAATCTAACCCTAAATCGCAGCAAATAACCTAGGCTCAGGTAGTAGAGGATAAACCTTTACCTACAGGTTATGCAACTAGAGGGTCAACTAAGCGAACCATAATTTAACAACAAAATAGAGCATGCAATACATACAAGTTGTAAACAATATATTAGACTTGAAATATAATGGGATTAGCATGATCAAACTTCTTGCCTTGCTGGAGATAGCTTTCTTGCTGCAGAGGATCACTCGCGTATTCAATAAATTCGTCGGAACCTATCGAGAGAACCAAAAGTACAATAAGAACGAATAACATCGAAAAGACCCAAAAATTCAAAATCATCCAAAAATCATGAAAAATTCACAGAAGGTAGGGCATGATTTTAGGTGAATTTAGCAATAAGAATCAATTGATTTGGATGCTCTATGCAAAAGTTATGGCAGTTTGAAAGTCAGTTTTCCAGAAAATCCAAATAAATTGCAACCGGTTACTGTTCATCCGAATTAATTATTTTGGTGAAAATTTCCAGAGTTGTGGTGTACTTGAAATTTTTATGGTAGGCATATCACCACATGAGATGAACAATGGAATTTGATTCACCTCATTTGGAGCTAAGATGAATTTTCTATGATTTTTTAAAGTCATGAAAGTAGTGTGCAAAACATTTGTAAGATGAGATTTTTAGTGTGCAAATTCTATTCTACAATAAACTACACTAATAGAGGATTCTAACAAAGTTGAGTTTACTCAATTTGGAGTTATAGAGAAATACTTATGCATTTTTGAAGTTAAAGCAATTTGTAATGCAACAATATTACTAATCCTAAAGTAATTTTTGCCAAAAGTGTTTTCTGTAATAGTAACATGATTCAACCCATTTTTATATTAAAGTAAATTTAAAATGAAACTAACAAAATTTGAATCATCAATTTTGGAGCCAAAATGAATTACTTATGAAGTTTTGAAGTTTAACCAATTTTCAGTTCACAAATAAAGCATTTCGGATTTCATGTAAACATAAAATACTTTTTATACTCAGCCTAACTTAGCCACGGTCACTGACCAGTGGGCCCTCTGAATAGTGCCCTACTTCATTTTAGTTTCTGATTTAAATGGGGCCTGACATGTGGGGTCCACACGTCATACTCTAGGTTCACAGAATAGTACATGGACTCTTGGTCCATGGCCGGTCTACGAGTTCACAGCTGTGCACTTAAGCCCTTAGGCCCACATGTCATACACAGATCCAAACCGTTATTTGTATAACTTCTACTGTGCTTGGCCCCACATGTAAGTCACACATTAACTTCTTTAAGACATCCATTAATAATCTAAACAATCATTAGCCTTAATGACCCGAGATTTGCTCTAATCCCGGTGCTACAGGACGGCTTAACGCCACGTGCTCGGCGCAAGGCCAGCCAGCTTCCCATGCTAAACGCCGGCGAACTGTGGCACCGGTGTGGTAGGGTGGTCAAAATGGAAAGTCTGCTACCTTGCAAGACACGCACGCACCAGGCAAGTAGGAGGAGGTGGTCCGACACGGCGTGCGCGCGCTAAGGGTGTGGGAGCTATGGGAAACAAGGCACAACGCGGAAAGAAGATGCCCGCGGCAAAATAGCACGCGCACAGGCAACAGTGGGGTTCCAGAGACTCACCATGATGACCCGGAGGTGGGGAGGCTGCCGGAGTTGAGCCGCCGACGAAGAACAGCGGCGGCGGTGATGGTGCTACCGAGGAGAGCTCAACCTGAGCCAAAAGGGCCGAAACAGGAGGTATGGAGAGTATCAGTAGGGTCCATAGATGGTGCAAAAGCGAGGAATTGAACCAGGACTCACCGTACTGTCGCTGGAGAAGAAAAGGGCTCCAGCAGCCGAAAATGGGGAAAAATTTGATTTCGATGATTCCTGTGATCGAAAGCTAAAATTGGTTGAGGGGAAATCTTCCTTAGGCTAAAAGGTGCACGGTGACGCACTTAAGCAAGAAAGAAACTCACCGGGAGCGAAGATGGCACGGCGGTGGCTTCTTTCTGGCTCGAGCAAAGGGGCGCGTCTCGTCTCATCGAGCTACACAAGAAGACAGGGGCTCAAACCGGTGCACAAAGGAGCGGTGAAGAAAGAGGAAGAAGGGGGAACCACGCGGAGGAAGCTCACCCTAGAGAGCAGCTCGCACAAGTGCCTCCCTCCTCAGCCACCGAGAGGAGGAATGAGTTCCAACGGGCGAGAGAGAGGGTATTATCCCCGGGTTGCATACGGAGCGGAGGCGGCGTGAACCGGTGAAGCTCCAGGAGTGGTCAGGATGGGCGGTGGACTCACGGCGTGCTCTGGCTGACGGAGGCGGCGTAGCGTATGGCGCGTGGCGCGCGAAGTTCTCAGGCGAGCCAAAGGCGAGGTTGACGACGCGACTGATGGGTGGGGCCCGCGACGCAGTGACGCAGCCACGAGAGAGAGGCTGAGCGAATTGGGTTGGCGCGGGCCGTTGGATCGAGATCCAACGGTCGACGTTGCGTGAGGACTTTTTATACTGGCCGAAGCGGTACGCGATCAGGACCGCTAATTTTCCATCAGATGGCTGCATGCGATGTGCAGTTAGGGGGGTTAGACCGAGCCAGGTGGTGCGGTTGGTTTGAGTCGGGCTTGGGTCTGAGTCCGAGGAATAGTGATTTCAGATTTTGATTTAAAAAGGCTGAGAAGACTAGGGAATTTTTGGAGGTAGCTCCATAGCTCTAAAATTTCTAAAATTTTTATGGAAGCTTTCTGGATCTGAGCAAAACCTTGTGTAATTTTTCTATAAATTTGCGTGCAATGTATTGCTTTCTAGAAAATTCACAAGGGGCTGCCCTGGGGTTTGACCAGAATTCTAACTGGTTTGACTAGCCCTTTTGAAATAGCAACTAAAATCTAAAAATTAAGAGATTTTTCAGAGAGGTTACTAGGATGATCTAGAACCTAGGAAAAATATTTCTAGAGGATGATCACAAGGTTTGAGTTGAAAGTTTTAAATTGTTTTACTTCTAGTCAATTTAAGCATTAAGTTTTGAAGTCAACTATTCTTTAGAAAGAAATTTCCAGAAATTTCAATAACAACAATGATGAAACAAAAGTTTTAATTTATCCTCATTTTCTTACATTTGAAATACAACCCAAAGATTTGGGATGTTACATGGTGTTATGAGGTAATAAAGACGTCACATAACTCCTGAGTATACCCCTTAAATATTAATAAGGGAGAAGCTGCAGGTCGTAAGTTCTTCTACGACCACCCTGTAGTCATGGGTCTTCCTACGACTACCCCATAGTCGTTAGTCCTTATACGACTATCCTTTGATTGTAAGCTCTACTACGATCAAGATGCAACAGAACTTTCCTACGACCATCCCCCGGTCGAAGACCTTCTACGACTAGGCCCTAGTCGACAAGGCTCATGCACATGTAGGCCTAGTCGATAAAGGAATCTTCCGCGATCAGATTCAAAATACGGGTAGTAAACTATGCCATTATTTCCTAAGATAATGGCACGATTTTAACTCCCTTTATGATGATAATTGCTCGGGCGACGGGAACGCGTTTTAACTCCCCATGAAGAACCTCCAAAGAACGCACCATGATCTGAAGGGTTAAGTGACCTTTTATTAGAGGTCCAACGGCGCACACTCTGGGGACGGTATAAAAGGCAAGGATCATCAGAGCAAGGGGGACAGAGCCATTTTAAGAAGCACAATACTCTAGTTTTCTGGCTTGATCTTATAATCCAGTACACTCAATACATACACACAGGAGTAGGGTTGTTATTCTCCTAGGAGAAGGCCCAAACCTATATAAAAATCCCTGTGTCTCCATCTCTGTGTGATCTTGAGCCTAGAGGAACCCCCGAATCGAACAATCTTTACGTAAGTTCGGTCCTAAACACCCGCTAGCTTGGCGCCGACGTAGGGGAACTTCGAGTCATCGCTTTTTTCTCCGTCCTTCCAATTCTCATGCTCTCATGGCAGGAGAGTGGAACGAGGAGAACCGGGTTCAACTTGGCCGATTATGCAGATATTGACATGGATGCCGCTTCGACTACGAGCCAAGTGTTGCATCCTCTCGATGGTGATGTCGCCCCGAGATCTTTTCTCCAGAGACTTTGCTAATTAATGGAGTTGAGGAGGATCCATATCCCCACAACTATACGCCCAGACGGGGAACCAGCTTCCTCAGAGGGCAAGGGTTAATCTGACCTCAATGAGGACTGTCCCAAGGCAAACTCAAGGCATGGCAAGGGTTCCCTCTCCAAATGTCCAAGTCCACCTAAGACAGTCCGACCTGGCGCGACAACTCTTGGAAGCCGTAATTCTGGATCTTCATCAGCATTTGGTGATTCTCTCTCTCCGGCTAGCCCAGCCAAGGATGCGATCGAACATGCTCTTCCTGCGAGTTCGACCATCCCAACGCAGGGCTCACTTGCCGACAGAGACAGTTATAACCCGAAATTCCCATTCCTGGAGGGGTTTGCTCCAAGTCACTAGATAGTGTCATTCGTCGACTCCTCAAGCGAGGAGGCCTCTAGCGCAAGTGGAGATCATCAACGGGAGGTCTTCGTCCTGCCCTCAGGTAGCAATAACTCTCCTAGAAACAGGGCTGAGGACGCTCCTCGAAGATCACACCCTACGACCGCTCGTGGCGATGGTGAGGACACCTCTAGCGATGAACAGAGTGAACACTCTGATGAACGTGTGGGAAATTCTCAAGATCATCACACTCCACTAAAGCAAGCCCAAAGGTCAGGTATGGACGATTCTGAAACAGTCCGACGGAAACGAGTTACAACTCAGAGAAAATTACCTGAGTGCACTCAATACCAGTCAGAGGAAGCTCAGGAACTTCAGCACATCAACGACCTGCTCGAGAACCCCTCTCGAGAACTTGCCCGAGCGCCTGGTTACGACCACTTCACTGAAGAGATCACAGGAAGGCTGCGGAATACGATGAGCAAGCTCGAACGACCTCGCCGACATCATTCTGGAAGTCGTGGCAGCACGACTCCATCAGCTTCCAGTCGTTCGAATAACTCACCGCACGGAGATCACCGCAAGGTGCGTCTTCCCCCAATCAAGAAAAGAGTTCCTCGAATGCTTGAAGAACATAAAGCTCCAAGGAGAGGTGATCATTCACCGCTCCGACCTAGAGGTCTGCAACAGCAGACAAAATATGAGGAGTATTACCCACATAGGATCGAGACTTACTGTAAGTCAGATTCACCAATTGCTGGGTATCGTCGTGTACGATCACCTGGCGATGTCAACCCCTCTTTTATGCAAAGGAGGTGTTACGACGTGATTACCGGATGTCGGGCATTCTCGCCTGACCTCCGAGCAGTTCACTGGCTACCGCGGTTTCGACCAAGGAACATGGAGAAATTTGATGGGTCTCAAAATCCTATTGAATTCCTTCAGATCTACACGACTGCTGTTCGAGCAGCAGCAGGAGGAGAGCGCGTCATGGCGAATTACCTTTCGAGTCGATCTTCTTGTGGCAACATCTCTACGATCTATTGCTAGACAATTTCCAGGGCACCTACCACCGCCCCAGAAAGGAGGACGACCTACACCGAATGCGACAAAACAACGACTTAAACACTACGCCAATTCATCAGCGTTTCATCAGTTCGCATTTGATTCCTAAAGTTTCGACCATATGTTATCGAGCTGCCTCAAGCAGAGTCCACAGCAGAAGGACATCGCTTAAACCCTCCCGCCATCAGAGTCAACTCTTCAAGATGGTCGATCGAGACGCCATCGCCGATGAAGCGGTCGAGTGGACCAAAATCATCGATCGAGATGAGCAGCACCCTCAGGAGACGGGCGAAGGTAACAAAAAGAGGGATAAAAAGGCCAAGAAATCTAAGAACAAAGCAAAGGGCCAAAAGCCTCAAGCCAATGCTTCTAAGGAGGTCTTGGTCAGAATCGATAAGTTGCCACTTAACTACTAAACAATACCCCGATCGAGGCAAAGGTAAGCGCCCGAACGGAAGAACGACAAGCCTAGGTGGTGCCCTTTCCATAAAAAGGAAGGGCATGACCTCCAGAATTGCCGAAGTTTTCCAACGAAAACTCAAAGACTACTACAACAAACAAAGGGCCAATTTCGCCTCAAGAGGTAGGGCAAGTCGATGGTCATACGCAATGGACGATAATGAGGACATGCCGTTTTAGGATCCCGAGAACACCATCAAGCACATCTTTGGGGATCATCGGCGCAGACGAGTCAAGGTGATGACTTAAGGCGCCGAACGTGAGGTAAACTCCATTGACTCCCCTCTTGTCAATAAAGTACTGAAGTGGTCAGAAGTCATCATCTCTTTTGAGAAGGGTGACTGCCCGATCCCTTCAATCCGACTAGGTCGTTACCCGATCGTGGTCAAACCCATCATCAACAACTGTCGAGTAAATCGAGTGTTGATTGATGGTGGTAGTTCGTTAAATATTTTGTTGACGAACACCCTAGACGAGATGCAAGTACCCAGGACCAAGGTAAGGCCGGTAAGATATTCATTTCATGGTATTATACCAGGATCTTCGGCCAAACCTATTGGTCAAGTTTCCCTTCCTGTTACATTTGGTTCACCAAGTAATTTCAGGACGGAGAAGATCTCCTTTGATGTGGTCGATTTCGATACGGCATATAATGCCATACTCGGATGACCAGCTTTGGCAAAATTTTTAATGGCAACTCATTATGGGTATCAATGTCTTAAGATGCTAGGTCCCAAAGGAGTAATCACGATTCATTGTGATAAGAAGATGGCGCACACGTGTGACCATCGATCCCTCGAGATGGTAGGTCAGATACCAGCTCGGGAAGAAAAAGGGCAGCCTTCGACCAAGTGCTCGAAGCCTAGAGCTGCGCCCAAGCCGAACGACCAAGTCAAAGAGGATCCCCTGGATCAGGAGGAACCTTCGAAGACTGTTCGCATCGGGGATACTTCCGACGCCAAGTAGGAAGACGCCCTCATCACTTTCCTCCGAGCAAACACAGATATCTTCGCGTGGCAAGCATCCGACATGCCCGGAGTCCCCAGGGAAGTGATTGAGCACAGGCTAGCTTTACGGCCTGACAAAGTACCCGTATAACAAAAATTACAGAGATTTGCCCGTGATCGACGAGATGCTATGAGGTAAGAATTGGACAAGCTACTTAAAGCAGGCTTTATAAGAGAAGTCGACCACCCAGAGTGGTTGGCCAACCCTGTAATGGTTAGGAAGTTTAACAGCAAGTGGAGAATGTGCATTGACTTCACTGATCTTAATAAAGCTTGTCCAAAAGATGATTTCCCTTTACCTCAGACGATCGGTTGGTTGACTCTCATCACGGGTTGCGAAACATTAAGTTTTCCGGATGCATATTCTCGCTACCATCGATTAATATGTGTCTAGAAGATGAAGAAAAGACCGATTTATTACTCCATTTGGTATATTTTGATATGTCAAAATGCCATTTGGTCTAAAAAATGGTGGCACTTCTTTTCAACGTTTGATGCAATCGACTTTTTCACCTCAGCTAGGCCGAAATTTGGAAGCCTATGTTGACGATCTAGTCATAAAAAGCATCAAACGGCTTGATCATGTTTCAGACTTGCAGGAGATGTTCGACAACCTCAAAAAGCACCGCTTGAAACTCAATCCTGAGAAGTGTGTGTTTGGAGTCGCCGAAAGTTGCTTGGATTCTCGGTCTCATTTACGGGATCAAGCAAATCCCAAAAAGATAAAAAGCCATTGTCCAAATGCGCCTCCAACCACGAAGAAAGAAGTCCAAAAACTCACGGGGTGTATAAGCGGCTTTAAGTCGTTTCATAGCACGATCGAAGAAAAAGGACTACCTTTCTTCAAACTTCTAAGGAAGCACAAGGGTTTCGAGTGGTCAAGAGGCAAACGCCGCCTTCGAGGATGTCAAGAGATATCTTACGAAGTTTTCCTGCTCGTTTCACCGAAACCGTAAGAGATGCTCTTAATTTATCTAGCCGCCACGCCACGCAAGGAGCGCAGTACTAGTCGAGAATGTGAACACGCTCAACGACCAGCAGTACTACGTAAGTGAAGTTTTGCACGACCCAAGGAGCGTTACCTCAGTCCAAAAGCTTCTATGCCCTTCTTATGTCTTCGAGGAAATCGCAAAGATTATTTTCAAAGACAAGATAATTGTGCCGCGTCGAATTTCCTTAGAGTAATCCTCCGTAATAGGGAAGCGGCCGGGACGCATGTCTAAATGGTCAGAGAACTTGGGGAGTTCGACCTCCATTTCGATGTCTCGAACGCCATTAAATCCCAGATCTTGGCAGATTTTGTCATTTGAATGGACAAATCTCAACTGCTCAGATCCCCAAGACGATACCCACGACAAGTGGATGGTGTACTTTGACGGGTCATTTAATTTAAGTGGCTCGGGGGCTTGGGTGGTCCTGGAATCTCCTAACGGAGAGAGCTTAAAGTATGCCATACAGCTAAACTTTCAGGCCACTAACAACGTGGAAGAGTACGAAGGTTTACTAGCCAGCATACGAGCTGCGAAAGCGCTCGCGATTCGATGACTACTCGCGATTCGACTACTAGTCATGAATCAGGTCAGAAAAGAGTACCAAAGGTTCTAACCCAACCATATTTCGGCATTTTATCGAGGTTCAAAGCTTGAAAAGCATTTTTTCAGCCGAGGTACAATTCATCCCTCAAAGGATAATTTCTCACGCATCATTTTGCTCGAATAGCTTCTTCCCCGATCACCAAGCACTAAAAGAAGGCTTTGAGTAACTCGAAGTTGTCTCCAAAGGAAACACCAGAGACATCTTCTATTGAGACAAATTTCTAGAATACGAGGATACTTGGATGGATCCCATTTACAAGTATCTTCAGACGGGTTCAGATTCGGCGATGACGATCTCAAGCGGATCGTTTATCCCGAAAGGCCAAAATGTATACTTTGGTCGAAGGAGTCCTCTATAAAAGAGGTACTCAAGGGGTACTCATGCGATGCATACTGCAGAGAGAAGGACTAAACCTCCTTCATGACATACACGGGGGCATGTATGGAACTCATGCTTCCTATAGAATGTTGGATGGTAAAGCCTTTCGACAAGGATTTTACTGGCCAACAGCCCTCTATGATGCCAAAGAGATGGTTAAGAAATATGTACAATGCCAGTTTCATAATAGGCAAATACATTAACCAACTCAGGCATTACAAATAATTCTCTATCATGGCCTTTTTGCATTTGGGGTCTCGATATCCTAGGACCGCTCCCAAGGACTCTAGGAGGTTTCGAGTTCCTTTTGTGGCTATTGATACGCTCACAAAATGGATCGGGTTTAACACTGTGGATCGATAATAATAGAAGCCGCAAAACGGTTCATGATGAGAAACGAATTACTCGATTTGGAGTCCCAAGTTAAATAATCACAAACAATGGTAAACATTTTGAGCGCAAAATTTCAAGAATTTTATGACAAGTTGGGTACTAAGCTCGTTATTACTGCCGCCCATCCCCAAAGCAATGGGGCAATCGAACGAGCTTAATGGCCAAATAATGCAAATAATTAAAACTCGAGTCTTCGACCACTTGTTAAGCGCCGGGCTTGGGTACAAGAATTACCTCAAGATATGGGCGGTTCACACGATCGCTAGTTGGGCAACAAGCTTAAACACCTTTTTTCCTAGTTTTGGTGTCAAAGCCATGCTTCGCCGTAACTAAAGATCAGTCTACAAGGGTCGAGAGTTTCAAAGACTCAGCCCAAGAACAACTTCGAGCGGATGACATTAACCTGTTCGAAGAGAAGAGAAATCAAGCCTTAATCCGTTCAGCAGTATACCAACAAGCCCTGCGTAAATACTACGATCATAAGGTCCAACCTCGCAGCCTTGCTGTAGGTGACTTGGTATTGAGGAAGATTCAATCCCAGTCTAATCGGAATAAACTTTCTCCTAAGTGGGAAGGTCCTTATACAAGAGTCGGGTTATGCGTCGTGTTCTAGATGACTGGCAATGGAAGACGGCCAGGTTCTCTCTAATTCTTGGAATATCGACCAGATAAGCTTGACTAGGGCATCAATCTCCTCTTGCGAGAGGTCTGTAAAGATAAGTGAACCTTAAATAAAGCCAATTTTGAAATCAACAGAAAAAAGGCTAAAGCTTAATGTTTACTTACCCTCCGCATAGTCCCTCGTCGGGTCCGATGAACTCGAGTACCTCCACATCTGATGAGCCCTCTTCTTCGAGGGGCGATGCCGGCGTTGTGATGAAATCCTTCACCACGTGTTATTCAAGAAGCCCTCTTCCTTCAAGTCTGCAATGGCTTGGATGAAGGGGGTAATCTGCGAAGGTCCTTAGGAATTGCATCCCATGAAGGAACCTTCTCTACCGACTTTCCAATGAAGGAGAGGCTGTCCTCATTGGTAATCTCCCAATAGAACCACCTCTTCTTCCACCCCGGCCACGACGACCTGGTAAACATCTGAATATACTCCCTCGACTTCCCGTCGTGGAGCTTCAGACTACAACTACTGGCGATTCCAACCAATCGAGTCATTCCATAGTAGTATCGGAACAACTCCAGATCAGTCGGAATCCCCAGGTAGGCCTCACAAAGGTACACGAATACTCCCAACATGGTGAAAGAATTGGGAATGAGGTTCACCAACTCTACTTGGAAGTATTCAAGTACTAATGTAAGAAAAGGATGAGCAGGTAATCGGAGGCTGCACTCACAGAATGCTTGGAAGACGGGGATTTGCCCCATCTCCCCTGACGGCCAATGCTGCCCGGTGGCCTCAATCCACCGAACGAACTCCATCTTCGGGATCTTCTCGGAGTCGACCAAAGCTTGAATCTTGGCCGCATCCATCTCCGATTCAGCCCACTGGGAAGCGGCTCCGGCCATTTCTCCCGAAAGCTAAGAGATTGGATGCGGAAGGGTTGGAGAAGAAAGCTTGATTTGGTCGGTGGCGGAGAACTTGAAAGTTTTGAACAGCAAGAGCAAATTGGGGGAAGGTAAAAGACCTTACCCTCACCTGCGGTAAATCTTTATAACCGCACACCCAAAGTTGAAAAGACGTGTCTACCCAACGGTTGCCAACACTTCGGGAACTACTCCATCAGACAAAGGCGAGGGAGTCGATTGGGATTCTTAAATTTGTCTGCTTGAGGAAGTCAGGTCTGTTTTTACACCTCAAGCGAAATTACCTTCTTGACCAAGTCTTTTTCTGGTCAAACGCAACAACGGTAAGAAAGTTTCTACTTCCAACCACAGTACTGCGACCACTCGGTGATCGTTAGATCTCCTACGACCACCCTGTAAGTCACAAGGTTACCCCATAACTTTCTTGGCTAAGTAAATTTCTGGTCAAATGAAATATCAATCGAAGAGTTTTTCATTCGACCACCTTTTCTACGACCATCTACTGCTCCTTCCTCAAGCTAGCTATTTTTCGCTTAAGCTGGGGGGCTAGATGACGAGGATATAACAATCCTCATTTAATCATTTATCTACAATTGGTATTATGAGGTAATAATAACGTCACAAAACTCCTAAGTATACCCCTTAAATATTAATAAGGGAGAAGCTGCAGGTCGTAAGTTCTTCTACGACCACCCTGTAGTCGTGGGTCTTCCTACGACTACCCCATAGTCGTAAGTCCTTATACGACTATCCCATGATCGTAAGCTCTACTACGATCAAGATGCAAATGTAGCTTTCCTCGACCATCCCCGGTTGTAAGACCTTCTACGATCAGTTCTAGTCGACAAGGCTCACGCGAGACATGTGGGCCTAGTCGATAAAGGAATCTTCCGCACCGTATTCAAAATACAGGCGAGAACTACGCCATTATTTCCTAAGATAATGGCACGATTTTAACTCCCTTTATGATAATAATTGCTGGCGGCGTGGGAATGTTTTAACTCTCGCAATAACCTCCAAAGAACGGCACCACGATCTCGAGGGTTAAGTGACCTTTTATTAGAGGTCCAACAGCGCACACTCTGGGGACGGTATAAAAGGCAAGGATCATCAGACCAAGGGGGGACAGAGCCATTTTAAGAAGCACAATATTCTAGTTTTCTAGCTTGATCTTGTAATCCAGTATACTCAATACATACACACAGGAGTAGGGTTGTTATTCTCGCCAGAGAAGGCCGAACTCAGATAAAAATCCTCGTGTCTCCATCTCTGTGTGATCTTGAGCCTAGAGGAACCCCCGAATCAAACAATCTTTACGTAAGTTCGGTCCTAAAACACCGACACATAGAGTTGGTGATCTCTCAGCTTATCCAGAACCAAACGAAGATGCTCTTCATGCTCTTCTTCGCTCTTAGAGTACACTAGAATGTTATCTATGAAGACAATGATAAACTTATCTAAGTACTCCATAAATACTTTATTCATCAAGTTCATAAAGTAAGAAGGAGCATTGGTCAATCCATAGAATATGACTGTGAACTCATAGAGTCCATACCGAGTTGAGAAAGTTGTCTTTGGGATGTCCTCTTGGTGAATTTTCAACTGATGATAGCCTGATCTTAGGTCAAGTTTGGAGAATACTATGGCTCCCATCAGCTGGTTAAACAAGTCATCGATCTTGGGCAACGGATACTTATTCTTAATAGTGACATCATTGAGTGCTCGGTCATAATGACAATTCATTTCCAATCATACCCTGCCTATTCCCAACAACTAACTGTGCATGGTTTCCCACAAGTAATGTCCATGACTGGGGATACGGCTATTCGAATAGATTTAGGACTCTGCAGAGTTTGTGCTGCTTTACCCACATGATATGAATATCTCTCAATGTCGGCCAATGCACTCTTCCGTAGGAGTGTGACTGAGATATCATAACGAGGCCGTTATAATGCCATATGTCAACTATTAAACCAACCCGAGGATACACACCATGGCGCATCGTTTGCCGCTTTGAACCACGGTTACACCTTGTTGTGTAAGTAAGTCCTTGCGAAGCTTTACCGCAAACACAAGCGACCCTTAAAGACAAGTAAGACAAAACTTAACATGCCTCCACTGGATTGACAATACAACAGTAATAATAATAAAAACAACAATTGTCAATCCATTTGTGGTTTGATAGCAAACACACTACAAATTAATAGGCCAAGCCTTCGCCATTAACCCAGCATGTGGATGCACGTAGGGCTTGGTTCAACACCACATAGACTAGTCCTTAATCACTCAGATGAGGCTACATAATTTCATAACAATTTCTCTTACACCCGTCCAAGTTAAAATATACAGAACCCAAGGACCAACATGTCCATATTAACTTAGATTCCAGATATGAACATAACTCACAATTTCAATCATAATTCAATTGTAATCTTGGCCGATGGACTAACTCCATCAACTACATCTACTAGCATGACTAAGCATCGTTCTAAAAATTATTAAACAACCCATATAACAAATAATAATTCAAGGGAAAAGGGGTAATCAATTTTCAAGGAAGGCCAATGCAGCAAGAGGATATAACTAAACTACCCAATTGACATATAGGTAATTGAAATTAAAGCGATGCATGGAATACTTGAAAATCAACATAAATAGTTTTTCAAAGTAATAAGAATTCAACGTGCATCAAATGAAAGAACTGCTTGCCTGTGTTGGTACCACTCATAAATATTCTCAGAAAATACCCTCAGATTGAATTCAATATACGTCAGAATCATCAAAAACCTAACGCAAAGACGATATTACAATGAACACCAAATAAAATCCAACAATAACAAATCATTCAAAAATACATAAAATTCACACAGTAGGTAGATTAACATTTTAGGTGAATTTATGTGAAATTTTTAGTTCATTTGGAGTTAATATGAATTTTCTACAAATTTTACAAAGTTAAAGTCACTAATGTATAATTAAAATAATTACCAAAATTTTCTATAATAGAAACATATTTAAAACCTAGTCCATTTAAAAGTACATTAAAAATGAAAACTAACAAAATGGATTTCATCAAATTTGGAGTTAAATTGAAAAAGTTATGAATTTTCCAAGTTATATGAATTTTTAGTGCAACTTTAACTCATTTCGGAAATACTAACCGATTTAAAAAAACTTTCTCACTCACCCTCTGCTAGCCTTAGGAACAGACAAGTGGGATCGGGGTCAAGGGTTTGACCCGGTCAGCTAAGCTCAAATGAACGCGCAATCTAGATAATACGTTTTCCAATACCAAAAACGTAATTCGGTTTTGAGGTAATAAAGATTACGCTTTCAATAAGAGAAAACGTACTTTCATGTTTTACACGTTCATTTAACCGAATCTATGGCCCACATGTCATAGGCTTGAAAGCTTAAACAAGTTTTACGTAAAGTTCTAAGCATGTTTTAAAATGGTGGGACCTACCTGTCAAAAGCACGGAAGGGAAAATACTTAACCACTAATGGTTTAGATTTAAACCTTCACACGCCGGCGATTGAACGGAGCTCCCGCGCACGCTCACGCGGCATGGACGGCGATTTGGCGAAGGAGGGCAGCTCCGGGTTCGGGATTGAGTCGCACGGGTGTGGAGTAGCCCCACGAACTCGTTGGCGGTGGCGAGGAGGCCGGAAGCTGACGGCGACGAGCTCCCCACGGTCGGAGGCGGAGCCATAGAAGCGGCACTCGAGGGGGGGGGCTCTTAGGTGCTAGAGATGCTTTGGGAATGTGCGCATAAGCGCCGCCTTGTCTTCAAGAACACGACGCCCTCAAAGCCATTGACAGAGGAGGTCCAGAATGGCCGGAACGCGAACGACGGCGGACCACCGCGCTCGGAGAAGAATGGCTTGCACGCCCTCGAGGAAACATCAAAGTCGAATTAATTTCACCCAAATACTCAGTGGGGTGAGGCGATCTTAACGGACAAGGTGTTAAGGAGAAAAACTCACCGGAGCTCCTTATGCTCTACGCGGCCATGGCCACCGACCGCGAGGATGAAGAAATCACACATGGCGATTCGGTGCACGAGGGGGACTTGAATCAGCGAAAATGGGTGCGACGCGATACAAGGAACCCGGTGGTGAGGTCGCGGACTTGAGGGCAGCACCGAAGCGCTCTTTCTCTGGTCGTCTTCTTTCTCAGCGGCGACAAAGAAAAAGGATGGAGAGGGCGAAAGAGAAAGGGAGGGGAAGAGCGGGTTGGCTCTGGGAAATGATGGTGTCCCGGCGATCACTCATAGGTGGTTGGAGAGACACGGGGAAGTGATAGAGCTTCGGTGGCAAGCATGCAAGGCACCAGCGCGCCAACGACCCCGTCGAAGAAGAAGATGACACGCTCAGACGTGGGGCCCGCGAGTTAGCGGTGGAACAAGGTGGTGCAGTTAGGCTCGGGTCAAAAAGGAGTGGCGTGGTCCAACCGAGTCAATACTGTGCCGGGTCCGCCAAGCTCTGTGTCAAGGCGACTAGGGTTTGGAATTAAGTTTGACCAAAATTCTAAAAGTTTGACCGGTCAATTTCAAATAGAAGAAAATGTTGAAAAATTCTAAAACTTTTTGTGAGATTTATAAGAATAAAAAAGAACATAGGAAAAATAATTTCAAGTATTTTTCATACAAAACTTAGTCAGAATTAAATTATTTTCAAAACTGAATTAGTGAAATGGTTTGAATTTTGGTGAGGTTAAAATGACTTCATTAAATTTGTGAAAAATTATATTAATTCATTATAAATAATCTAGTATTTAAATAAATTATTTCCAACAAAATTTAATCACATAATTTTTTTCTGAATTCATAAAAAGGCTTGAATTCAAGTTGAAAATTTGAAATTTCGGGCAAACTTTATTTCAACAACCAAAGTTTTACATTAGTTCATAATTGTGGATATCATGGGGATATGCCTGAGATCTTAGGATGATGTTACAATTGGCAATGTCGTTGACGGTTTGTCGAATCACGTGTTTTCGGCAAAGTTTCAGTTTTGTGAGGCCTCTGGCGGTCTGACCGGCCATGCCTTGATTTGGTTTTTCTGAAATGGTCATTGGCGGTCAGACCGGCCAAAGTGGCGGTCAGACCGGCAGTGGAGCGGTCTGACCGGCGTTGTTTGAGCGGTCAGACCGGCTATTGCAATCTTTGTGGAATTTGGAGCTGGGCCAAAAATAGAAGGTGTAGGCAAGTGAGAAGGTGCTTCTGTACTTGGTTTCATAATTTTTGGAGCTTCCAGGCAAAAGTTCTATTGGTTTGAAAATTCCAGTAGGTTTTGGTTTTTCCAGGATGGAAATTTGGTTAAGTTATGATGGCGGTCGACCGCCTTTGGTCAAGGTCTCCGACCGGTAGTAGAGCGCATCGGCCAAAGTGGCGGTCCCGATCTGCCAGATCCGTTCGTCGTCGCCTTCGGCGGCGATGTTTTCTTGTTAGGTCAAGTTCATGGGTTTCATGGCATATGTGTTGCATGATGCATGTTTTGACTAACGTGGGTCAAGTTGTGAAGAACTTGTTCCGGATTCGATTTCTTTGTCTATTGATGTGCGTGTTGCTTGGAGGTCAATGACGGTCAACGGCGAGGATGATCGGACTAAGCTTGGAGAGCCGAGGTCCGTAACGATCGGGATGCCGGGTGAGGTCAATGGAGTCAAGCATGGCGCAAGAGGGATAAAGGTAACCGAAGGGGATTCAAAGGCGATTGGTTCGATCAAGCGGCGCTGGTCGGTGCAAGTGCCATGGTGGTTTTGGTGGGAGCCGGATGGGAGAGACTTGCCGACATGAAGAGAGCACTGATCAACCTACACGCATGGCGAAGCATGGAGGTGCTTCACGAAGATGGGACTCGGTCTTTGCAAAAGATCGAGAAGGGGTATTTTGGTAATTTCACCAAATACCGCCTTGGTGACCTTTTGCCAACTCACGGCGCAAAGATGGTGCAAGGTGAAGCGGATTAGGTCAAGAGATGAAGATGGCGCTTTAAAACGCGTGCGTATGTGTCCCGCTTTGTTTTGGGCCTTAACGGAGCCCATTAGGGTTACTCTTCTAGAAGGTCTAAGCCTCCACTATAAATAGGGGGTGTGCTGGACAGCCACCCCAACCCTTTCATTTACTTGAAAACCCTAGATTTGTTTTTGTGCTTAGGGAGTTGATAGTTGGAGGTTAGGGTTCTAGAGAGTTGGATTTGATTTCGTGCTCATGTATTGAGTCTTTGTCCTCCATTGATGGAGTGGGCAGTAAACCAATACCATATCAAATCAATCCAAAGAAAGTTCTCTCAAAGATGAGTTCGCTTTTGCTTTCTTTCTCTCTATTTGGTGATTTAGGGTCTTTCTTTGATCCGTGAGTTTTTGCTTGGTTTCTTGCCGTGATCTAACTTGCTGGGACATGTGGGAACCCATCTAGGATCATCTTGATCATCAATCACCCACGAGCAAGTCTCTAGATCATATTTTGCATTTGGCTCGCTTTTTGAACCTCCTTCGCTCAAACTGAAAAAGATAGGAACTTTGGCATGGATCTTTGAAATATTTGATTGAATAGGTTACTAATATCTTTAGGAAGGTGTGGTTCAAATTTCATGAAGTTTGGCCTTACGGATCAAAAGTTAGGTCGTTTTTTGCTTGGATTGCTCGGGCTGATTTTGCTGATTTTCCTGTTCATCGTCAGAGCGGTCGACCGCCCATATCGAGGTCGATCGCTAGGCAAACCGGTCGACCCCCTCGTGAGAGGTCGACCGCCCAACACTTTGAGATTTGAGTTTTGGTTGTTTTTGGGTGTTTTGCTTTGGGGTTTGATTGATTCAATACTAGTCTTCCCACAGATCTTGGTATATTGATCTTCATAGCTTCCATAGCTATTGGAGTGACATTTGTGTTGAATCCATCTTTGTGAAAAAGTGAGCGTGTTCCTATTCATCCCCCTCTAGTCGCCTTTTCGTCCAACAGTGGTATCAGAGCCTGTTAGTTCAATCTTGATCTTAACCGTCAATCGAACTTGGTGATGGATAAGTACTCACCAAGCCGCATGTCTTTGATGGGCTCGACTATGCCTATTGGAAGAATCGCATGCGAGTTTTCCTTGAGAGCAAAGGACAAGCTTATATGGAGGTTGTTCGAGCTCATTGCTTTTGTTCGGTTGTTACGGCCGGCTTCAATGACCCTCTTGGCTAACAACAACAAGGCAAAGAACCTTCTATATCTTCGGGCTTGGTAGGCAAGAGTACGATAGATTTGTAATCTTGCGACGCAAGACATGAGATTTGGCACACCCTCGAAACTTACCATGAGGATCGTCCTGCATCAAGCAAGTGCGCCGTAATGTCTACAAGCGAGAGTACAACAAATTCGAGATGTGTCCCGTGAGAGCATCGATGACGCCTTTACTCGCTTTAACAAGGTAATCAATCGATGAAAGCTGTTGACATTGAGTACTCTCAATCGAGAATGCCACCCACCTCTTGGGTGCAATCAACACCAAGGAGTGGGAGATGAAGGCAACCGCCATAGAGGAGAACGCCGATCTCTAATCTCACTTTGAGCTGCTTTATAGCAAGCTAAAAACTCATGAGATCAAGAGAGGCGTAATCATAAGAAGGATAACATGGCTTTGGTGGCTGATCCTCTCAAAGGACTCGATGATTCTTTTGAGTCTTCTTCTCGGTTTTTCTCTTGCGTGTTTATCTCGCTATTCAAGAAGAAGAGTTTGAGAGTCTTCCGAGGCCGATTTAGCTCTTTTAGCCAAGAAAGTCACGGGCATATAACAATGTCAAAACAGAAGAGAGGTGGTCTGTGACATGCTATGAGTGTGGAGAGCTATATCACATCGGGCCAACCGCCTAAGCTGAAAGGTAAGGGCAACCACAAGAATGAGAAGCCCGCCTCGAAGAAGCCTAAAGGGGCAAGTCCAAGTATGATCTTCGCCAAGCTCATGAAGGTCGCTCACCGAGTCCTTGCCGCTTTTGGAGATCAATCCATGAGCGATGTGGACTCGGGAGCGAGGAGGACAAGGAGGAGGAGATGTCTCAAGACAAGAAGGGAAGGCCAAGGATTTTACCTAAGATGTGTTTCATGGTGACTTGCCGACGCCAATGACGCACGATGAGGTACTCTCTCCTATGATGTTCTTTTCGCTAGATGCGATAACATGTATGAGCAATTGCTTAGTCAAGATAAAGCTTTAAAGTTCACCATGGCTAGGAACAAGGATCTAGAATCACAAGTTGAGAATTTGACATCAGAGATTGTGAATGCTAATAGTCTAGATGTTGATGAATGTTCATCCTGCCATGCTTTGCACTCCGAACTGTCTAAACTGCAATCTGCTCATGATATTGCTTTGCATCAACTTGAAAATGCTAGAACTGAGCTAATTGATGTTAAATCTGCTCCATGTGAAAAATGCTTAGAGTCTAGCAATTTGGATGCTTCGGTAATGTGAAATCTAGCTTTTGCTCTTTTCGCTTAGAACGCTGAACATGAAGTTAAGGATATTCTAGAAGCGATTAGAGCTAAATTTGCTGCTTAAGGACACAATTGATTCTACATCTTGTGCTTCTTGTGCTGCCTATGAGCTTGAAGTTGCTCATCTTAAGGAGAAACATGCTAGAGCCATTAAGGGCAAGACTTGTGAATCATGTGCTAATATTGAAAAAGAGAATGCATATCTCAAGGATACTTTAGAAAGATTCTCTAATGGTGAAAAACAGTTAAACATGATTCTTGATAAATCTAAAACTCCTTTTAAGAAGCAAGGTTTAGGATACAACTCGCTTCAGACATGTCCAAGCCTAATGTCATTCGGTCTTGGAAAATGGCTTAGTTGAATTTAAAACCCAACCCGCAAAACACTGCTTTTAAATCTGCGGGGTTTGTCCAACCTTCTTTTAAGGCAAAAGGTGCTTCTCCCAGTGGTACAAAATACCATTGCACCTATTGCAAGAAGAGTGGACATTTGGTTGAGTTCTCATTGGCGAGGTTGAAGAATGCTAAGAAAAATATTGCTAGAATGTCATCTAATCAACCTAGAGCTTTTATGAGACATGGTCACGCATAAAAGAAGAACCTCGGCCTAGGATTTGTTGCACATGCTCATCACCATGTTCCTAGACAGATGCATCTCATGTTCTCGTTACCATTGCTCATAATAGAACCGCTAATAAAGTCAAGGATAGCACATCCGCTTTGCATACTACTGCAGACGCGAGTGTCTCAAGATCTTGGGTTCCCAAGTCGCTTTTAACTAACCCGATGATTGAGACACATCGCTTTTTGTTCCTTGATTTTCGTGATTGGCGCGAAGGGGAAGAACACATGGTTCGTCGACCGGTGTTCACGCCACATGACCGGAGACTCAAGATGGTTCACCTCCTTCATGCGATCAACAGTGATGCCTTCATCGCCTTTGGAGATGATACACAAGGGCACATTGAAGGAACCTGGAATGATTAGGGTGAACGACAAGTTCATTGTCAAGGACGCCGCGCTTTGTGTCTAAGCTAAGGTACAATCTCCTTTCGTCTCACACTTCTCGATGATGGCTATGAGACTCGTTTAAGAAGAATGCCCGTCAGGTGCTTGATTCTTTGGTGAGCTCGTTTTGGGATTTCTAGAGTTGGTAGAATTTTTGGAGCCGACTTTTTCAATCGCTATCGGATCTCTCAAATGTTTGATTGCATCTTCCTCTCGATATCCGCTTTGCACCGACGTTTGGGGCACATTGGTTTTGATCATCTCGACACGAGTTAGCGGCCTTGATCTCATGAGAGGTTTGCCTAAACTCAAAGCTGTCAAGGATGCTGTATGTGCGCCCTGTAGGCATGGCAAGCAAGTTGCCGCCTCACACCCGTCATTGACTATGGTTATGTAGGACCGGAAAAGCGACTAGAGGGGGGGGTGAATAGACGCTTTCTCTATTTTTCACCTCGATCGAACTCAACACTACTTTCACTCCAATAGCTATAAAAGCTATGAAGATTTGTATACAGCACAGCGGATGACCTGTGTTGAATCCGATCAAACCCCTAAGTAAAAGACTACAAACTACTCAAGACCGCACGCACACGCACACAGCTGTAGCCCACACAGGATGTCCAACATCAGAACACAAAGAGCCGAGCCGACAAGCAATCACAAGAACCAGCAGCCCAAGCACTAAAAACTCAAACAAGAACTGCTGGCAATAAAAATTGCCGATCAAACGCATTAGGCAAAGCAGTGATCTACTAGAACCTGCGACAATCCACAAGAAGCTGTCAGAACTGGAAATAAGCAATTGCAAAACAGCAATAAACAGGAAACTATAAACTCTAGATTAAGCAGCTGGCCCTTGATTTCTTCGGTCTACAGATTAGAGCATTATGAGCAGCCACTGCATCTCTTAAATCCAAGAAGTAAAACAGGGCTTACTACTGCCGCAACAAAAACTTCTAAGCAGCCGCCAGCTCCTAATTCTGCATGGCACAGCATCGAGAGAAACAGAAATTAAGATGCATCAAAGAGCCGTCCAAAACAAAAACAAAGCACACTGCTGCCGCCGCACACACGCAGGAAGAGAAAATGCCGGCCACCACTCTCTAGATTTTCTAACTAGTGATCAACCTACAAGCCGCATATTTCCTCGGTTTTTCTGAGAACACTAAGCAGAGGCAACAGGAACCACATAAAAGCCGAATCCTTGAAATATCAAAGCAGCTAGAGGCGCACAGATTTACTGGGAGCACAGGCCGCCGGCATCATTTTCTTTTTGGTCTACAGCAGCGCTCGGTTTTTTTTTCTTTTCTGTGGATTCAAGCTGCGCATCAAGAAACTCTATTTTCTTGTGGACACAGGCCACGGCCACAGCACTGGTAAAAACTGCAGCTACCGTAATACTACGAGCAGCAAGAAGGCAAAAATCAAATCAAACAGAAAAATAGCAGTGCTCAGATCTTTCTTTTGCGGGAGAGCAGGCCGCCACAGGTGCTTCAATCCTTTTTTTTTTAAACACCAAAGACCGGCCGCCGCAGCTCCTGATTCTCTGGTTATCTACGGCAGCAGCCAAGAAATAACTCGAGCAGCAAAACTGAAGGGCAAAACCAAGGCAAAAAAGCAAAGCTCCGGATTTTTCTATTCTGCTCCACTTCTCACTGGCTCTAGCGACGCACAGCACACAAGAAATAAAACCCCAATCAACTACAGCCAAAAAGATTCGGATTTTGCTGAGCAAAGAGGCGCCGCCGCCTCACTGAATTTGCGGGCGCACAACACAAGCGCCGCCAGATTTTTTTTTCTCAAAGTGCAGGCGCCGCCACACTCGGCTTCAAAAACGCCCCGAATTTTTTCTCTCAGCAGCAGCCTCACAGATTCCTATCTCCTCCTTTTTATAGGGTAGCCATTAACCCTAAAACTCTAATGGGCTTCCGTTAAGGCCCAACATCAACGGAACACATACGCACGCATCTCAAAGCGCTGTCTTCATCGTCGATTGATCTAAACCGCTTCACCATCGGCCGACCAGCGCCTTGCTTAGTCAAAAGGTCACCAAGATGGTATTTGGTAAAATTACCAAAATACCCCTTCTCGATCCTTTCCAAAAGACCGAGTCCATTCCAGTTGAAGCAATCCCATGCTTCGCCACGTGTAGGTTGATCAACGGCTCCATGTCGTCAAGTCTCTCCCGTCCGGATCCCACCGGCACCACTGAGCACTTGCAACGACTCCCGCGCCACTTGATCCAACCAGTCGCACCGAACCATCCGTTCGGTCATCCTTATCCATTCTGCGCCATGCTTGAGTCCTCTGACCTTACCCGGCATCCTTGATCGTTCTGGACCTCAGCTCCCCAAGCTTAGTCCCGATCCTTCTCGCCGTTGACCGTCATTGACCTGCAAGCCACACCACGACAAAGACTAGACAAGCAAACACGAATTAATCCGGAACAAGTTCTTCACAACTTGACCCACGTTAGCCAAAACATGCAATATACAACACATATGCATTATCAAATATGGATATGACCTAACCCATAATCAACTCACCACTTATATCAACATTCAGCACAAAAGCCGGTCAGACCGCCGCTGACCTGACAAATCTGAAACTTTATCGAAAACACATGAAACTTCAAACCAAAAGCCACTTTGCCAATTGTTTCATCATCCTAAGATCATGGGCATATCCCCATGATATCCATTATGTTGTGACCGACGGACCGACAGATTGCTTCATATGGATACTGTTGGTCCTTGTAACAGCCCAAAATTTTAATTTCAGAGAAAATTTAAAATTATTTATTTTTGTGGAAATTCTGAAATTTTTAAAACTTTTCCTAATTAGTTAAAGCTAAAATAAATTTAACTGCAAAATCTATTATCAAGTTTAAGTTGGAAATAATTTTATTAAGTCTAAAATGACTCTAAGAATTTATGTGAATTTTTCTAGAATTATTGGAAGTATTTTGCTATATTCTAAAGCTAAAATGAATTAATCTGAATTTTAAAATGGAAAACCAATTAAAATCCTAAACAGGTTAAATAAAGCTTCCGCCCATTTCTGCTTCACACACGCAGCCCGCTTCTCCCAACTCAAAGAACCGTCCGATATGCATCGACGGCCCTCACGCTGAACACGCCTTACGGTTGCTGTTCACCCTTGGATCGAATCCAACCACCCGCACTCGCTGCTTTCTCCCTTTCTCTCTCTAGCGCCGTGCGCACCGCCGCCATTGCCGCCTTCGTGAAGCTCTTAAACGCGCCATTTACGCCTCCTTACTTGCGCGATAAATGCGCGATTCAAACCCACGCTTCTCGCTCCACTTCGCCTGCTTTCCTCTCTTTAACCCTCTTTAACCTCCACTTCGCCGCCGCCATTGAAGCCGCACACGATCTCCGCCTCCGCTTTGCCCCTATAAAGGAGCCTCGGGCGCCTCCATCTCCGCAAAGACAACGCCGCCACTCACTCACTCCCGCCGCTCTCACCTTGTGGAATTTGGAGATTTCACCGGCCAAGTTTTACATCTTCTTCAATTCCGGCGTCTACGTCGTCGCCGCATCCTCATCTCCGCCACCAACAGCCTCGCGACGTCATTGCGATCACGGTGCGCTCACCCATTTTGCCCAAGACCCTCCAGATCACCTTCTCCGTCGACACCCGTACGCCGTCGCCGCTAAACCTCAACTCCGACGAGCCTCCGGTCACGCGCCGCCGCTAAATTGGTAAGCATCGTGTTCAGCGTCTCCCCCTCTCTCGATAGCGCCCCTCCGCACCCCTCGCCATGGCGCGTAGCGCCGGCGAGGGTGGTCGCCGGAGCCTCGCCGGACTCGGCCTACGTGGCCTGGCCACCTCGGCGCCAACACGGCGCCACGTCAGCTCAGAGTCCGACGTGGCAGCCCGCGTGATGGCCACGTCACCCTCCCACGCCAACTCAGCGCCACCTCCGAGCCCTAAGGCTCCGTGGACTTGGTCCATGTGAGCCATGTCAATGACATGTAGGCCCCACCGTCGAAAATTAATTCAAATTCATTTAAATCCAGGAAAATCATCGCTGACGTCATCATGCAATAATTAGAATTTCCTTTAGGAGAATAATTCGAGAAAATTGTTTAAATAATGATTTGGTTTAAAATTTGTAAAATTCATAACTTTTGCATTATAACTCCAAATTAGATGATTCAAGTTGCTAAAATTTTAGAAAATTATTGTCTAACTAAATAAAATATAATTATTCAACTTGGAGTTCAGTTTTGTTTTGTTTTAGAATTTAGAATTCATTTAAATCTCAAATTTAGGTTAAAATTTGTAAAATTCATAATAATTGAATCCTAACTCCAAATTTAGTGAAACAAATTTCTAAAATTTTATAATTTGATTATTTAGCTCAATAAAACAAAGTTATTATATTTAGACTTGGTTTATTTTGTATTTTTGAGTTTTATTTGAATTCTATTTGATTTGACTTATTTTCACGCTTAGACTTGACGATCCGGAATTAGATACTTCTCAAGACGTAGATTTTCCAGATCGCAACGAAGGCAAGTTATACTTTGACCATTTTGCCCTATTATTTTAAAGTTAATTAAATTCAGTTTTTAAATTATTAAATGCATGCATAATTTTATTCAAGTATTTCAAATTCTGCTTAAATAATTAGTTATTCCTATTATCCTTGTATGCCAAATTTTGGATGTTGCCTTGACATTCCTTTGTCACCTTAGATAAATTATTATGTTTAATAATCAAATGCTTATAAATACTTAGACCATGATTTATGTTTTTGGGAGAATTTTAGCCAACTCAATAAAATTTGTTGAAAATTAAAACTATGGTATTGTTTTACCATAGAGAATTTGTAAAGATGGTTTTATAGAAATAAAATCAAAAGGGTTTGGACTTGGGCGAAAAGGATGAATGGTGGGTGCGAGTTTATGCACGGGCTTAGTCGGTTAAGATTAAGACCTGTGGTTTAAATTGAATGACGCCCAAGTCAATTGAGGACCGGTCTTTGGCGCATTTTGTTATGCCTTATCGTACAACCACATGTCCTGTATGGGCAGGACCTGGCTTAATAATTTGTAATACCTTTTAGTTATTTGTGCTATGTTGTATGTATGGGTGTCGGGTGACAGTTTTCCCATCTGGCGCAAGAGGGTTTTCGGAGGACAGTCGGTCAATGGAAGCGAAACCTTAGCGGGCACAAGTACTTTAAGGTAGAACATTATAACCTTGTGATGTTTGCTTCACACACGCCTTAGGAAGCGTGGATTGGCCGACACAAAGAGTATAATATCTCGTGTGGGTAAAGTTGTACAAACTTCGCAGAGTGTAAACTATTGAATAGCCGCGCCCACGGTCATGGACATGCTAGCAAAGCCACTCAGAGTTAGTTTTGTTTTTGGTTTTAAAATGATTTCAACAGATAATTTCGGGATGGATAGTCACGTGGGAAAATTAGGCGGGTAGCCATTGTGATTGGAGGATATCCATCATCTTTTATGGAGGTTATCCACAATAAACTATTGTTATTTAAAATGGTGATTTAGATTATTGTATAAAATGGCTTTGTAATCTAATATGATTATTTAAAATTAAAAGCCGCTTTCATAAAATAACCTTGCCAAGTATCCTTTGTCTACCTTATGCATGCATATCAATTCCATATTGGTGTAACTTGCGAGCACGGTAGTAGTGCTCACTCTTTGTGAATAATCTTTATTCAGAGAAGATATCTATCAAGACGGTGAGGATCTTGACGCCTAGGTTGCGCCTTTCTGCGATTACTGTGGCGAATCGTTGGGTCTACTACTATTATTCTGCTTCCGCTGTGTTTTACTTTATTTGGCCTCAGGCCCTTTGTAATAAACTCTGAATAAATATTAATAAAATGCGTGATATGTTTTGATTATCACTTTTGTTTGACTGTACATTAGCTATCCCGACTAATGTATGAACACAGAGAATCGGGATCCTTCGCCCCGAGTTCGACAAAAGTGGTATCGAGCCATATCGATCGTAGGTAAATGGCTTTAGAATTTTCTTAAGGATTTATTTTTCAAAAACTAAACATATTTTGAGTCTATTCAAGAGTCTTCTCAACACTTCTTTTTAAAATGGTTATCAACTTATCTTATTCTCTAAATTGTAGATGGCTGAACAACCAACCCGGATTTCCCATGGAATTTTCATGGGACAACGGGTCGCACTTCTATGGAAGATGATGCAACACTTAGGTTACAACCAGAGACCAACTTATCAAGGGTACATGTATAAAGTGGGGAACCAAGAGCGTTGGAGACTTGAAGTAATCCTCACGCCAACCTTCAACCAAACACAAACCACCACATCTTCGACGCCCGGTGAGACGTGATAATTTCGTTGATGGACTTCAGGATGCAGCCGAGAGGCAACACGTCGCCACGCCATATTTACAACAATTATTTTGAGGACTCGAAGTTTCACTACCACCCCATGCACATTCAGGCTAAATTTGGATAGCACCTTTCGTCTCGCTGAGTATGAGGACTCTCTGAGCTTACTCACCAAGTGGACTGTCTAAGGCAATGGATTATGCCTCACGAACACTCGATGAGCTGCGTAATACTCGTAATGTACCGCTAGATGCGTAAGAAAGAAATTTTGAAAGCAATGGAAGAAGAGTGGCTATATACAAGGCAGGAGAGGGTAGTACTTGCGAGCCAGATTATACCCCTCTTACACCTTAGCTGTATCTCATATGATCGTTAGATGCGAATTATGAGCTATCAATGTCTCTTGTGATAGCCATAATCAAACAATAAAATAAAATAATAAAAGGACTATTTTTGGCAAAATTTGGTTCTTTTGTCTTGTGCTTGTTAGTTCTTGGGCTGTTAAAAATATTATTCCCTTAGAACTTTATTTATATACTCTATTCTGAGTCTTTAGAAGATTCCACAGATGGTTACCACACGCGCCGAAAGTGGTAGCGCTCAAGGCCAAGGAAATCCAAACGCAGATTACCAGGAAAACCCTGTCCAGCAACCACCTCCTCCACCAGCAGAAGGGCCTGATTGGCGCCAGATGATGGCCAATCAGACACATCTGATAGACCTGTTAGCTCAGTCCATTAACATCAACCAAGCAAAGACCGGCTCAAGCACCACCACCACCTCCACCGCACAAAGATTGACCATGGCGGAATTTATGCGTGTCGCCCACCGACCTTCTCGAAAGACTGAGCCAATGGATGCCGATGATCGATCCGTGCTATCGGGAAGAAAATGGATATCACTCAATGTATCGATCGTGAGAGAGTCTGTTTGCCTCTCATCACTCACCGGTCCCTTGATCGTAATGGTGGGATAACTATAACATCTCCCATGCCGATGCGCAGACTATCTCTTGGGAGGAGTTTGTGCGGGCTTTTCGCCATGCACATATTCCTTGAGGATAATGACCCTAAAGAAGAAAGAGTTCCAGCGCTCAAACAAGGCAACCGCACGATGGGGGAATACTGCACAAATTCAACCGATTTTGCTCGCTATGCCCCAAAGCAGATGTGGCTAGTGATGAAGAAAGGCAGAAAGGTTCATGGATGGTTTAAACGATGAGATCTCGATCCAGTGGTCTCCAATGACTACACCGACTTCCAGCAGTTAGTGAATAAAGCTTTCGCCAGAGGCCAAACATCCGCAGATGGAGAACCGCAAGAGAAGGATGGGCTCGAAGTACAATGTCGAGGACAACCCAAGCCTCGCGTTACTGACCTCACCACCACGGCGTGGAGGATTTGATCTTCCACCCTCGAGCTCGGTACCAACGCGGCGCCCCAATACTTTAGGCTTCGTAGCAACTCAACTGGAGGTCGGTCTCGTGAGAAGAATCGATTTCATCAAGAAGCTGGAGTGACTTGTTTCCCTTTAGAACGAGACGGGCATTATGCTAACAGATGCCCTAAGAAGTCGCAAGGTGCACCACCGCTAGGCCAAGACCAGAGTTCCGCCACGGTGGCAATCAAAAGCCGGCGATCAAAGATATCTGAAGGGCGTGTGAACCACGTTACCGCAGAGGAAGCTCAAGCAGCACCGGATGTCGTCCTTGGTACGTTTCCAATCAATTCAGTACCAGCATTAGTTCTATTTGATTCCGGAGCATCGCACTCTTTTGTTTCCAATAAATTTGTGGGAAAACATGGGTTACCTATCTCTCCTTTAGATAATCCTATGATAATTCACTCCCCGGGCTCAGAAATGAGAACTAGTTATCTTTGCCCAAACCTTACCCTTGAAATATCCGGAGTAACCTTCCTAGCAGATTTGATAGTTTTGCATTCTCAAGGTTTGGATGTGATTCTTGGAATGGATTGGCTAGCCAAGAATCAAGGACAAATAAATTGTGCCAATAGGTCTATTGCTCTTACCAATAAGCAAGGAATCTCAGTGGAATTCAAGCCCAAGACTAGTATCGAGGAAGATCGGTTCTAACCGACTTGAAAGAGTTAAAGCTTGAAGATATACCGATGGTACAAGAATTTCCGGATGTTTTCCGATGAACTACTCCTAAGATGCCACCCGGCAGGACGTAGTATTTATAATTGACTTAGTCCGTGGACCGCCCCAATCTCAAAGCGACCCTACAGAATGCCGGCCAATGAGTTGGCAGAGATGAAGAAACAGATAATGGAACTAAAACAGAAAGGTTATATACGGCCAAGCTCATCACCTTGGGGAGCACCGGTATTATTTGTCAAGAAAAAAGACAATAGTATGAGAATGTGTGTGGATTACGATCACTTAATGAAGTGACAATCAAGAATAAGTACCGCTACCTAGGATCGATGATCTGCTTGATCAATTAAAGGGAGCAAGTGTATTTTCAAGATTGACTTGAGATCTGGCTATCACCAACTGAAGATCAGACCAGAAGATATCCCGAAGACTGCATTCACAACTAGATATGGACTGTATGAATTCACAGTGATGTCGTTCGGTTTGACAAACGCCCCTGCTTATTTCATGAATATGATGAACAAAGTGTTCATGGAATTCCTGGATAAGTTTGTGGTTGTGTTCATCGATGACATTCTCATTTATTCAAAGAATGAAGAAGAACACGAGGATCATCTCAGAATAATTTTGGGAAAACTTCAGAGAAAATCGACTTTATGCCAAATTTAGCAAGTGCGAATTTTGGCTAAGTCAAGTGGCATTCCTTGGACATATTGTGTCAGCAGGAGGAGTTGCAGTAGATCCAGTCAAAGTTGAAGCCGTAATGGATTGGAAACAACCCAAGTCTGTCTCAGAGGTGAGAAGTTTCCTTGGATTAGCGGGGTATTACCGCAGATTTATTGAAGGGTTCTCCAAGATAGCAAGACCCATGACTCAACTTCTGAAAAAGGAGAAAAAGTTTGAATGGACAGAGGCCTGTGAAAAGAGTTTACAAGAACTGAAGAAGAGATTAGTGTCTGCACGCACGGTGTTATCTTTTGATATTCATAAGGATTTTGAAATCTTCTGTGATGCATCCCGTCAAGGACTTGGATGTGTACTTATGCAAGAAGGTAAAGTAGTGGCTTATGCATCTCGTCAGTTAAGACCACACGAAGGAAATTATCCGACTCATGATCTCGAGTTAGCAGCAATTGTGCATGCTCTAAAAATCTGGCGGCATTATCTTATTGGTAACATTGTGAGATTTTCACGGATCATAAGAGTCGAAATACATTTTACTCAGTCGAACTCAACCTCAGACAACGAAGATGGCTAGAGCTGATAAAAGATTACGACCTTGGAATTCATTATCATCCGGGTAAAGCAAATGTAGTTGCAGATGCCCTGAGTAGAAAGGCGTATTGCAATACCATCCTGGTTCAGAAGAATCAGCCAGAATTGTATGAAGAACTGAAGCATCTAAATCTGGAGATTGTCAACCAAGGATGTGTCAATGCTTTGGAAGTTCAACCCACTCTTCAGAGTCAGATTAGAGAAAAACAGTTAGAAGACGAAGACATCAAAGAAATCAAAAAGAATATGAGAAGAGGCAAAGCCCGAGATTCTCTCGAGGATGAGCAAGGAACAAGATGGTTTGGAAATCGCATCGTGTGCCTAATCGCCAGGAATTAAAGCGATCAATTCTAAAAGAAGCTCATGAATCACCCTACTCCATTCATCCGGAAGTACCAAAATGTACCAGATCTGAAGGAGAAGTATTGGTGGGTCAAGATGAAGCGAGAAATCGCTGAGTTAAATGCACATTGCGATATATGTCAACGAGTTAAGGCAGAGCACCAAAGACCATTGGTTTGTTGCAACCACTACCGATTCCTGAATGGAAGTGGGAAGAAATTGGTATGGATTTCATTACCGGACTTCCTAGGACCCAAACAGGATGTGACTCCATTTGGGTGATAATTGACCGATTGACCAAAGTGGCCCATTTCATTCCAGTCAAGACCACCTATCAGAGTAGCAAACTAGCCGAAATATATGTGGCCAAGATTGTTTGTTTACATGGTGTACCCAAGAAGATTGTCTCTGATAGAGGTTCTCAGTTCACATCCCGATTTTGGAAGAGTCTTCATGAAGCTTTAGGAACCAGACTCAACTTCAGTACAGCGTATCACCCTCAGACGGATGGTCAAACAGAAAGCGTCAACTAAGTTCTTGAGGACATGCTTGAGCACGTGCCTTAGATTATGGAAAAAGTTGGGACAAGAATCTACCCTTTGCGTAATTCTCGTACAACAATAGCTATCAAGCTAGCTTACAGATGTCTCCATTTGAAGCTTTATATGGCGTAAAATGCGTAACTCCGCTCCTTTGGGATGAAGTAGGAGAGCACCAATTCTTGGACCGAATTGATCAAAGACGCTGAAAGCAAGGTTAAAGCAATAAGAGAACGTCTGAAAGTAGCTCAAACCCCGAGAAAAGTTATCTGCCGACAATCGAAGAAGAGAATTGACATTTGAAATAGGAGATTTTGTTTATCTCGAGTTACTCCACTTAGGGAGTAAGAAGGTTTCGAACCAAAGGAAAACTCGCACCAGATTTGTGGGTCCTTACAAAATTTTGGCAAAGAGAGGTGAAGTCGCTTATCCGGTTGGAATTGCCAACCTCCTTGTCTGCAGTACACAACGTCTTTCATGTGTCACAACTAAAGAAGTGCCTTCGAGTGCCAGAGGATCAGACTCTTTTAGAGAGTATCGATCTACAAGAAGACCTCACTTATGTAGAACAACCAATCAAGATTCTAGACGTCGGAGCGTGTTACTGAGGAGCAAGATCATCCGATCATATAAAGTCGATGGAGCCACCACCCGAAAGTGAAGCCACACGGGAACGAGAGGAAGATCTTAAGGCGAGTATCCCCATCTTCTTCTTGGTTAAATCTGAATCTCGGGTCGAGATTCCTTTAAGGGGGAAGGTTTGTAACAGCCCAAAATTTTAATTTCAGAGAAAATTTAAAATTATTTATTTTTGTGGAAATTTGAAATTTTTAAAACTTTTTCCTAATTAGTTAAAGCTAAAATAAATTTAACTGCAAAATCTATTATCAAGTTTAAGTTGGAAATAATTTTATTAAGTCTAAAATGACTCTAAGAATTTATGTGAATTTTTCTAGAATTATTGGAAGTATTTTGCTATATTCTAAAGCTAAAATGAATTAATCTGAATTTTTAAAATGGAAAACCAATTAAAAATCCCCTTGCAGTGTTGGTAAAGCTTAGGCCCATTTCGCCACACGCCGCTGCCCGCTCTCCAACTCAAGAACCGTCCGATATGCATCGAGGCGGCCCTCACGCTGAACACGCCTTACGGTTGTTCGCACCCTTGGATCGAATCCAACCACCCGCACTCGTCGTTTTCCTCCTTTCTTCTCTAGCGCCTTGCGCGTGCACCGCCGCCATTGCCGCCTTCGTGAAGCTCTTAAACGCGCCATTTACGCCTCCTTACTTGCCAGCGATCGTGCGCATTCAAACCCACGTTTTCTCCGCTTCCACTTCGCCCGTTTTCCCTCTCTTTAACCCTCTTTAACCTCCACTTCGCCGCCGCCATTGAAGCCGCACGATCTCCATCTCTCGCTTTGCCCGGCCCCTATAAAGGAGCCTCGGAGCGCCTCCATCTCCATGACAACGCCGCCACTCACTCACTCCCGCCGCTCTCACCTTGTGGAATTTGGAGATTTCTCACCGCGGCCAAGTTTTACATCTTCTTCAATTCCGGCGTCTCGTCGTCGCCAGATCCTCATCTCCGCCACCTTGACCTCGCGGCGTCATTGCGATCACGGTGCGCCACCCATTTTGCCCAAGACCCTCCAGATCACCTTCTCCGTCGACACCAGACGCCGTCGCCGCTAAACCTCAACTCCGACGAGCCTCGGTCACGCCGCCGCCGCTAAATTGGTAAGCATTGTCGTGTTCGTCTCCCCTCTCTCGATAGCGCCCTCGCGACTCGCCATGGCGCGTAAGCGCGGCGAGTGGTCGCCGAGCCTCGCCGGACTCGGCCTCGTGGCTGGCCACCTCGGCGCCAACACGGCGCCACGTCACCTCGAGTCCGACGTGGCGGCCAGCGTGATGGCCACGCCACCTCCCACGCCAACTCGGCGCCACCTCCGAGCCCTAAGGCTCGTGGACTTGGTCCATGTGAGCCATGTCAATGACATGTAGGCCCCACCTGTCGAAAAATTAATTCAAATTCATTTAAATCCGGAAAATCATCGCTGACGTCATCATGCGCAATAATTAGAATTTCCTTTAGGAGAATAATTCGAGAAAATTGTTTAAATAATGATTTGGTTTAAAATTTGTAAAATTCATAACTTTTGCATTATAACTCCAAATTAGATGATTCAAGTTGCTAAAATTTTAGAAAATTATTGTCTAACTAAATAAAATATAATTATTCAACTTGGAGTTCAGTTTTGTTTTGTTTTAGAATTTAGAATTCATTTAAATCTCAAATTTAGGTTAAAATTTGTAAAATTCATAATAATTGAATCCTAACTCCAAATTTAGTGAAACAAATTTCTAAAATTTTATAATTTGATTATTTAGCTCAATAAAACAAAGTTATTATATTTAGACTTGGTTTATTTTGTATTTTTGAGTTTTATTTGAATTCTATTTGATTTGACTTATTTTCACGTTTAGACTTCGACGATTCCGGGGAATTAGATACTTCTCAAGACGTAGATTTTCCAGACTGCAACGAAGGCAAGTTATACTTTGACCATTTTGCCCCTATTATTTTAAAGTTAATTAAATTCAGTTTTTAAATTATTAAATGCATGCATAATTTTATTCAAGTATTTCAAATTCCTGTTTAAATAATTAGTTATTCCTATTATCCTTGTATGCCAAATTTTGGATGTTGCCTTGACATTCCTTTGTCACCTTAGATAAATTATTATGTTTAATAATCAAATGCTTATAAATACTTAGACCATGATTTATGTTTTTGGGAGAATTTTAGCCAACTCAATAAAATTTGCTGAAAATTAAAACTATGGTATTGTTTTACCATAGAGAATTTGTAAAGATGGTTTTATAGAAATAAAATCAAAAGGGTTTGGACTTGGGCGAAAAGGATGAATGGTGGGTGCGAGTTTATGCAGGCTTAGTCTCGTTAAGATTAAGACCGTGGTTTAAATTGAATGACGCCCAAGTCAATTGAGGACCGGTCTTTGGCGCATTTTGTTATGCCTTATCGTACAACCACATGTCTGTATGGGCGGGACACGCTTAATAATTTGTAATACCTTTTAGTTATTTGTGCTATGTTGTATGTATGGGTGTCGGGTGACAGTTTTCCCATCTGGCGCAAGAGGGGTTTTTGAGGACGGTCGGTCAATGGAAGCGAAACCTTAGCGGGCACAAGTACTTTAAGGTAGAACATTATAATGACCTTGTGATGTTTGCTCTGTCACACGCCTTAGGAAGCGTGGATTGGCCGACACAAAGAGTATAATATCTCGTGTGGGTAAAGTTGTACAAACTCTGCAGAGTGTAAAACTATTGAATAGCAGCGCCCACGGTCATGGACATGCTAGCAAAGCCACTCGAGTTAGTTTTGTTTTTGGTTTTAAAATGATTTCAACAGATAATTTCGGGATGGATAGTCTGTGGGAAAATTAGGCGGGTAGCCATTGTGATTGGAGGATATCCATCATCTTTTATGGAGGTTATCCACAATAAACTATTGTTATTTAAAATGGTGATTTAGATTATTGTATAAAATGGCTTTGTAATCTAATATGATTATTTAAAATTAAAAGCCGCTTTACATAAAATAACCTTGCCGGTATCCTTTGTCTACCTTATGCATGCATATCAATTCCATATTAGGTGTAACTTGCGAGCACGGTAGTAGTGCTCACTCTTCTGAATAATCTTTATTAGAGAAGATATCTATCAAGGCGGTGAGGATCTTGGCGCTAAGGCTGCGCTTCGGAGCGATTACTGTGGCGAATCGTTGGGTCTACTACTATTATTTCGCTTCATTGTGTTTTACTTTATTTGGCCTCGGGCCCTTTGTAATAAACTCTGAATAAATATTAATAAAATGCGTGATATGTTTTGATTATCACTTTTGTTTGATGTGTACATTAGCTATCTGGACTAATGTATGAACACAGAGAATTCGGGATCCTTCGCTCCCGAAGTTCGACGATCTGCTAGGGTTCGGTCAGTCGGTGGCAATTGGTACATTCTTGTCATAGTCGATGATTTTTCGAGATACTCTTGGGTGTTCTTTCTTGCTTCGAAGGATGAGGCTTTTGATCATTTTCATGACCTTGTTCTTTGTTTGGCTTCTGAACTTCCTGGTGCCTTGAGAGCGATCCGCAGTGACAATGGCACGGAGTTCAAGAATGCTTCTTTTGCCTCTTTTTGTGCTGAGCGCGGAATTGAGCATCAGTTCTCTTCTCCACACGTCCCTCAACAAAATGGCGTTGTGGAAAGGAAGAACAGGACTCTAGTCGAGATGGCTAGAACGATGCTGGATGAGTATAGCACACCGAGGAGATTTTGGGCCGAAGCTATTGCTACAGCTTGCCATATTTCAAACCGTGTCTTTTTGAGACCGTCTTTGGGCAAGACTTCATATGAGCTTCGTTGTGGTAGAAAACCCTCTGTCTCTCACTTTCGAGTCTTTGGATCGAAGTGTTTTATTCTCAAGACAGGAAACCTAGATAAATTTGAATCAAGGACTTGTGATGGTTTATTTCTAGGTTATCCTGCTCATTCGAGGGGTTTTCGGGTTTTTAATGTTGAAACTAACATTGTCCAGGAGACATGCAATGTTACTTTTGATGAGACTAGCCACGAGCTAGATCCGATGTTTCGAGGTGACTTACAGTGTGAGAGAGCATTTTTGTTGAAGAAGATGAGGATGAACTTGATTTTGCTCCTTCACTGCTGCGATGTTCTGTGCAAGCCGCTCAAGCTCCGAACACCTTCTGATCGCTTCACCTCCAATTGAGGCTCTGCTGCGACTTCTTCATCGCCAGATACTGCGGAGGTTGAGGAGATGCTATCTCCCCCAGGCGCTCCTTTGCACATTCAGAAGCAACATCCTCCGGATCAGATGATTGGTAATATTCATGAGCGAGTCACTCGCTCCAAGTATCATGATCCAAGTCTTTTCTCTCACTCTGCATTTGTAGCTTCTTTTGAACCCAAAGATATATCACATGCTTTATCTGATGCTAGTTGGGTCAATGCTATGCATGAGGAGTTAGAGAATTTTGAAAGAAATAAAGTTTGGAACCTTGTAGAACCTCCTAGTGGACATAATGTTATAGGAACCCGTTGGGTGTTCAAAAATAAACAAAATGAGGATGGTTCTGTGGTTAGAAACAAGGCTAGATTGGTAGCTCAGGGTTTTAGCCAGGTTGAGGGGTTAGATTTTGATGAGACCTTCGCTCCTGTTGCTAGATTAGAAGCCATTCGCATCTTGCTTGCATTTGCTGCATCTAAAGGTTTTAGGTTGCATCAAATGGATGTTAAGAGTGCCTTTCTGAATGGTTTTATAGAGGAGGAAGTGTATGTTAGGCAACCCCCTGGTTTTGAGAATCCCAAGCACCCTGATCATGTTTTTAAGCTATCCAAAGCCTTGTATGGTCTTAAACAAGCCCCTAGAGCCTGGTATGATAGACTTAAGACCTTCTTGCTTAAGAATGATTTTGAAATGGGAAAAGTTGATAAGACTCTTTTCATTCTTAGGCATGGCAATGACTTCCTGCTTGTTCAGATATATGTTGATGATATTATCTTTGGTGGTTCCTCTAATGCTCTTGTTTCGCTTTTTTGAGACTATGTCCAGGGAATTTGAGATGAGCATGATGGGAGAACTCAATTACTTTCTGGGGCTACAAATCAAGCAATGCAAGGAAGGGATCTTCATCCATCAAACGAAGTACACCAAGGATTTGCTCAAGCGTTTTGATATGGGTGATCGCAAGCGATCGCCACTCCCATGGTGACTTCGATCGCTGGATCCGAGATGAGGAAGGAGAAGCCGTGGATCAACGCGAGTACCGCAAACATGATTGGCTCCTTCGTACCTAACGGCTTCAAGACCGGACATCCACTTGTCTGCCTCTGCACGAGGTTTCAGGCGTCACCGAGGGCTTCACATCGCCAAGCCGTTAAGCGCATTTTCGGTATTTACACTCTACCCTTCAAGATGGCATTTGGTATTCTTGTTCTTCTTATTTGTCCATTCGGGGTTTTGATTCGATTTTATGGGTTGTAGACTAGATAGGAAGAGCACTTCGGCACATGTCATTTCTTAGGCACTTCTCTTGTCTCTTGGTCTTCTAGGAAGCGGTCTTACATTGCACAATCCTTCTTTGAAGTGAATATGTAGTCTTTGCTAGTTCTTTGAGTCGATTTTGTGGATGGTCTCCACTCTTAAGGATTTTGGGTTAACCTTTGCTAGTGTTCCTCTTTTCGTGACAACACTTACGCTATTAACATTGCTAAGAACCCGATTGCAACATTCTAGGACCAAACACATAGACATTCGCTATCACTTCCTTAGAGATCACGTTGAGAAGGGTGATATTGTGCTACATTTTGTGGAGTCCGAGGCTCAGTTAGCCGATATCCTCACCAAGCCTTTAGACCCAACAAGGTTTGCCACCTTGAGGAGTGAGTTAGGGTAATTTATCCCTATGGGTTGGTTTGAGGGGGAGTTGGATCTTTTCTGATCTTTCCTTGTTCATTTGATCTTTTATTTGAATTTTTTTTATCCTGTTGATTTTTTAGGCTTTTTGAGCTTTTCTTGCATCTCATTGTATCATATTGCATTCATATGAAAAATCCAAAAAGATGCATTGTAATATAAGCTTTTCTGCTTATCTTTTAAAATTGATGAAGCCTTGCTTATTACCCTTTGGAGCTTTAGTGTTTCAATTCTTGCTCAATGCCATGTCTAGTTCTTTGACTTGCTAGAATCATCATGCTTTCACATGTGTAGCTAAGTCTTTGCTGTATGAGCTAGAACTTGAAAAACAACTTGAACTAAGAAATTAGCAATTTGTGAATTGTTTAGCGATTCTTAATTAGTGCTCCTTTTGTGACATTGGCCCTATCAAAATTGCTTTGTTAGCTCTTGAATCTAGCTTTGACCATTACTTGAGCTTCTTGTGTTCTTGAGAATCTAAAACTGCTCTTGTGAAAAATGAAAAATCAATATTCAAGATTGTCTCTTGCTTAAATTGTGCCAAACTACTCTTACGAGACTGCATGTCAAAGACATGAACTTGGAGATAGTTTGATGATCCAGATGACCTCATGGGGACTGCTTGTCACAACTGACATGAACCTCAAGATTTGTCGCCCTGGTAGAAGCTTAGGAAGAGTTTGTGGATGGCTCCTAGTCCAGGATCTTCTTCACTAAGATATACCTTTAATCAACTTTTGGTCGAAGCTTAGGATGAGTTTGTGGATGGCTCCTAGTCCAGGATCTTGTCACTAAGTTAGACCATTAGTCAACTTCAATATTCATTGCAAATGAAAAACAGTTGAAAAATGGGCGTTTGAGAAAATTGAGCAAAATGATTCAATTCAGGACATTTTTGTCTCTTAATGTGGTCATGGTTAGCTTTTGGATCTCACGTTGACATTTTGACATGGCCAGTTTCATTTTAGGATCACTGTTGATGAACTTGCTAGATTTGAAGCTTTGCTTAAAATGCTAAAAATCATTGCTTTATATTGAGCCTTCTTGCTTAGCTTTGTTATATATGTTTTATCATGATCTTGCTAGCGCTGTTAGGCTTGATATGTTGTTTGTGCAACTTTAGAAATGCTAACTTGTTCTTTTGGGTAATCTCCAAAGCTTCTTGTTTTCAAAAATTGAAAAATACAAAAAAATTGAAGCCACTCCATTGCATTTCATGCATGCTCCATCTTATGCTTTTTCCTCATTCTGCATTTATCATCTCTGGACGAGAGGAAGGCGTGATTCCTTGATGACTCCATTGTCAAAGGGGGAGAAGATATTGTAAAAATGTTAAAAAGGGGAGAAGTTGTTTGGGGAGAAGATGTTTGAAAAAGGGGGAGCTACTTGGAGAAAAATTGAAAATCTGAGGATCATAGTGAGGGGGAGTTTCTTATTTGCATTCTTTTGGTTTTATTGTCATTTCTGAACTTGAATTGCAATTCTTGATCCTCACAATGATCAAAGGTCATATCGAACAATTGTTCTTTCATATGGACCTTAAGTGAGTCCTTTCTGGAATTTGAAGCTTTCGTGCTTTCTTTTGCCGTATCTCACTTGCTGATACTATTCTGGAGCCATCTTGGTCATTTCCTTTGCTTTTTCTTGCATTTGGACCAAGTTGTGCCTTTGAACGAAAACGACGTGTTTTTACTTTTCAAACCTCTAAATTCGCTTTTGTGGAAAATTGCCAATGTGTTCATCAAGGGGGAGATTGTGGATATCATGGGGATATGCCTGAGATCTTAGGATGATGTTACAATTGGCAATGTCGTTGACGGTTTGTCGAATCACGTGTTTTCGGCAAAGTTTCAGTTTTGTCAGGCCTCTGGCGGTCTGACCGGCCATGGTGGTGGTCAGACCGGCCATACCTTGATTTGGTTTTTCTGAAATGGTCATGGCGGTCGGGCCAAGCCAAAGTGGCGATCGAGCCGGCGATGGAGCGATCGGCCGGCGTTGTTTGAGCGGTCAAACCGGCCATTGCAATCTTTGTGGAATTTGGAGCTGGGCCAAAAATAGAAGGTGTAGGCAAGTGAGAAGGTGCTTCTGTACTTGGTTTCATAATTTTTGGAGCTTCGAGCAAAAGTTCTATTGGTTTGAAAATTCCGATGGGTTTTGGTTTTTCGGGATGGAAATTTGGTTAAGTCATGGTGGCGGTCGACCGGCCTTTGGTGTGATCGGCCGTGAGGCCGAGCCGGCCAAAGTGGCGGTCGACCGGCCATGATCTGGTTCGTCATCGCTTCGTGGCGGCGATGTTTTCTTGTTAGGTCAAGTTCATGGGTTTCATGGCATATGTGTTGCATGATGCATGTTTTGACTAACGTGGGTCAAGTTGTGAAGAACTTGTTCCGGATTCGATTTCTTTGTCTATTGATGTGCGAGGTTGCTTGGAGGTCAATGCGGTCAAGCGGCGAGGATGATCGGGACTAAGCTTGGAGAGCCGAGGTCGAACGATCGAGGATGCGGGTGAGGTCAATGGAGTCAAGCATGGTGCAAGAGGACAAAGGTAACCGAACAGGCGATTCGGTCGGTTGGTTCGATCAAGCGGCGGGTCGGTGCAAGTGCCATGGTGGTTTCGGTGGGGCGGATGGGAGAACTTGCCGACATGAAGAGAGCCACGATCAACCTACACGTGTGGAAGCATGGAGGTGCTTCACGAAGATGGGACTCGGTCTTTGCAAAAGATCGAGAAGGGTATTTTGGTAATTTCACCAAATACCGCCTTGGTGACCTTTGCCAACTCACGGCGCAAAGATGGTGCAAGGTGAAGCGGATTAGGTCAAGAGATGAAAGCGGCGCTTTAAAACGCGCGTGCGTATGTGTCCCGTTTGTTTTGGGCCTTAACGGGAGCCCATTAGGGTTACTCTTCTAGAAGGTCTAAGCCTCCACTATAAATAGGGGGTGTGCTGGACAGCCACCCCAACCCTTTCATTTACTTGAAAACCCTAGTTTTGTTTTTGTGCTTAGGGAGTTGATAGTTGGAGGTTAGGGTTCTAGAGAGTTGGATTTGATTTCGTGCTTATGTATTGAGTCTTTGTCCTCCATTGATGGAGTGGCTGTAAACCAATACCATATCAAATCAATCCAAAGAAAGTTCTCTCAAAGATGAGTTCGTTTGCTTTCTTTCTCTCTATTTGGTGATTTGGGGTCTTTCTTTGATCCGTGAGTTTTTGCTTGGTTTCTTGCCGTGATCTAACTTGCTGGGACATGTGGGAACCCATCTAGGATCATCTTGATCATCAATCACCCACGAGCAAGTCTCTAGATCATATTTTGCATTTGGCTCGGTTTTTGAACCTCCTTCGCTCAAACTGAAAAAGATAGGAACTTTGGCATGGATCTTTGAAATCTTTGATTGGAATAGGTTCCTAATATCTTTAGGAAGGTGTGGTTCAAATTTCGTGAAGTTTGGCCTTACGGATCAAAAGTTAGGTCGTTTTTCGTTTCGGATTGTCGGGCTGATTTTGCTGATTTTCCTGTTCCTTTGTCGGGAGCGGTCGGACCGCCCATATCGGAGGTCGACCACTAGGCAAACCAGTCAGACCGCCCCTGTGAGAGGTCAGACCGCCCAACACTTTGAGATTTGAGTTTTTGGTTGTTTTTGGGTGTTTTGCTTTGGGGTTTGATTGGATTCAATACTAGTCTTCCGCTGTACTGGTATATTGATCTTCATAGCTTCCATAGCTATTGGAGTGACATTTGTGTTGAATCCATCTTTTGTGAAAAAGTGAGCGTGCTCCTATTCACCCCCCCGCCCCCTCTAGTCGCCTTTTCGGTCCAACAATAATTTACACACATAATACATGATATGCTGAGATAATCCAACTTAAGTATTTTGAGGACGTTACATAAGTGATAGGACTTTTGTAATTATGATAATTGAAAAGATTGCTTTAGAAAATAAAAGAACCCGAGCCATCCTTGTTTAGCCTTGCATGTATATTATTGCATTGTGTGTTGGCTCGCGAGCACAGAAGTAGTGCTCATTCTCTTTCTTCCCCAAACCCTCCAAATAATATGGATCAAGGAGACTATGCGTACTATGAAGACCCGGAAGTCGACGGACAAGGAAACAATGAATAGTAGTCTAGATTCTGTAGTCTAGGTCTCGCCCTAGTCTAGTGGACTCGTTGGTACTTGTGTACAACCGATATTATCTAGCTCTTGGTTAATATCTGTCGTACATAAGTTGCCCCGATCGTTTACTGTGGTGAGATGAGCTCCACTCCTTTTGATTCATTGTAGTTTACGTTGCTTCATGTAATGTAATCAATTTGGCCTTGTTCAACCCCTTTTGTAAAACTCGACCTGGCGTGGTCTATGTCACTCTGTATTGTAATATATTTGAATGTTTTAGTTCACGGCTTGTATGAATGATTCAGCAATGTGCCTGTGAGTGCTATCTACTGATCCAGGGAATAGCACAGTGTTTTCATAGAGGATTTGAATTCTCAGAATCCGGGTCTGACAGGGCTGGTATCAGAGCATACGATTGTAGGAGCCATAGTTAGACTTGTCGAGCCCTAAGGACTTGAGTCCTATTTTTAAAAACTAAGAAAAGTTTTGTTCAAATATAGCATAATTATTGCTCCTTCTCATCTCTCTTTGTTCTTCACTTACCTTGACTTCACTTGAGTTTTTACTTAGTTCTGCCCCTCTCTTGTTCAAAAATTGTAGATGGCCGGTTCTTCGTCCGATGCTCCGTGGGACTTCTCCACCCATGGAGAGGACTTCGGAGAGTTCGTGGAGATCCTCTCCCAGCTCATGCAGTACCTGGGCTACCGTCGCCAGCCCATCTTTAGGGGCCGAAAGACTCAGATCCTGGACCTTGAATCTTGGTCTACGAAGGTGTACCTTTGCCCGAGGGAAGGCAAGTTCATCACCCACACCTTCAGAGCCGATTATTCCAAGAGCCGCTATTCTGATGCAGTTTAGGACACAGCTCGTTCTGCCTCAGCTAGCCTGTGCCAGATGCACAAGGATGACCTACTGGGATCTCCGTTCCATTTCTATCTGTCTCTTCAGGAAGGATTGCGTTACCCCAAGCTCTTCGAAATCAGAGCAGACGACCCCCGCCTGACTCACCAAGTGCAGCTCACACAGGAAATGATAGCTTCCCTCGTCAGCGCCGTGTACGAGATTGGACAACTTCGGATGCATCTTGCCAGAAGCTACAACCTCTCCAACACCCTCCACAAACAGCTGCTCAGATGGGATGCGGCCCTCTCTGAATTGAAGTAGGAAAGAGATGCCGCCGTCGCAAATTTAGTACAGATCACGGCAGCCACTGCTATCTCTACCCCAGCTCTAGCTGCGCCTGTCATCATCCCCAGCAACCCGGCGCTAGCCCAACATTCAGACCTCGCATCGGGATGATATGCGCAGAGCGTCGACACCCGATCCATGACCGTCATCAACCTTGGAGAGTCCGGTAGTGAGCCTTGACCTCGGTCGTTCGACTCGCCGAGCTTTAGTCAGAGCCATTCTCGCTCTCGCTCCCCGGGCAACTGCACCGTTTGTGGTGGCCTGTACCCCCGTTGGAGTAGTTAGGATTAGTCCAGGTTAGCTAGCAATGCTTGCTTTAGCAGTCTTTTGGTTGCAAGCAGTTTCTGTTTCCTTCTTCTGTAGACGTTGTGTTTGTATCTCGTGTCGTGGCTTAGCATGGCCTATATGATGTGCTTCAAGAGTCATGTAACACCTAATCCCTTAATATAATGCAGCCACTCTAGGCTTTGTTTTGTATTTGATCGCTTCTCCTCGTTGGTTTGAAGTTCTTCTGTGTGTACTCTAGAGGGCTAGTAACCCTCATATATACCCGCCTCCTCCTCGTTCTGAGCTTCAGCGTTTCTTCAGATGCTGCCAAGAAGAGCTGCTGCCCCAAGACGAGGTGCTTTTGAAACTTGCCGAGGAAGAGACCGTGGCACTGGCCGTGGTCGTGGCCGAGGACAAGATCTACCTCCCCCGCCACCAGCAACCCCAACAATGGCACAAGTGATGCTCTAGCAAACTCAGATTCTTCAGGCTTTGCTCAACAATCAGCAGAATGGACCAGCCGATCGCAACTCCAAGCTCACTGACTTCCTTAGGACAAGACCCCTCACCTTTACTCTGACCAATGAACCCCTAGAAGTTGAAGAATGGTTCAGAGATACTGAGAAGAAACTTTGACTTGTCCGCTACTCAAATGAAGACAAGGTGGACTTTGCCACCCACCAACTGAAGGGAGCCACTGCTGCATGGTGGGAAAATTACCTCGCTGCCCGAGGTAATGACAGTCTAGTGTCAGATGAAGAGGAAGAAGAAGTAGCAGTAGCACCAGCAACAGCCCTAGAAGCAGCAGCATCTACAACTGGAGAACAACCAGCCCCCGTCGCCGCAGAAGAAGTTGTTGAAGCACCACTGGATGAAGATGAATCAGCATGGTAGACAATTCCATGGGCGGAATTCAAAGCCTCTTTCAGAACAAACTTTGTACCGTCCAATACCATGAGAATGAAGAAGAACGAATTCAAAGCTCTCAAGCAGAATCAGACGCCAGTTAATGAATATCTAACCAAGTTCAACCAACTTGCTCGCTACACCCCCAATGACGTGGCGGATGAAGAGGAAAAGATTGATTGTTTCATGGAAGGCATGCGAAGACATGCGAGTTCAGCTCATCCTCCATGATTTTTCCAGCTTTCACCACTTGGTCAACAAAGCTCTCGTACTAGAAAATGAGAAAAGCAATGCGGAAGTCGGCCGCAAAAGAAAGATGGCATTTCAGAGGCCTCAGGGTAGCTTTCCACAGAAGTCAGCATTTCAGGGCAGCTCATCCTTCCAACCACCAGCGGCCTCATCTCAGGGAACTCTAGTCACAACCCCGCATTCCAGTGAGAATGTTTCCCACGCTCCTCACTCCGTTGGATAGCTAGCAGCAGTCAATCTGATAGCTCATCTTCACTGCTTTAACTGTGGAGAGAAAGGACACTTTGCTAACAGGTGCCCTCAACCAGCCACCCCGAGGGAGTATAATTTGAGAGCCACACTAGCTCGAGGCCAGACTTCAACTGCAAACAAAAGCCATCAGACCTAGCAGGCATCCAGGGACGTTTCCGCGCGAACCAAAGCCAAAACCAAGGCCAAGTGAATCATGTCACCGCTGCAGAGGTCCAAGCAGCTTCAGGAGTAATGAGAATACGTTCTCTGCCTAATCCGAGTAGCTCGAATCTCGGGGTCGAGATTCTGTTTAAGATGGGTAGGATTTGTAATGTCCCATTTTAGGATGGTAAATAGTGCTTACTATTCTAGTTTTCGGTTTCGTTCGTCGTTCGTAATTCAAATTATCAACTATTTTTGAAAATCTTCTAGCTTTCCTTTTAAGCTCGGGTTTGTGTTTCAAATACCCTTGAATCCTGAAATTCAAATTCAAGTTGAATTTCTTCCCTTTTTGGATTTGGGCCCCCTTTCTCTTTTGGCCCTTTCTCTTTCTTGGGCTCAGCCCAGCCTTCCTTTTGGGCCTGCCCAACCCCCTTGGCCCATTCCCATCTTTCACTTTTGGCCTCCCCTGGCCTTTTCTTTCCCGGCCCTCTTTTCTCCCCAGCCCGCTTGCCCCAGCTGCCCTGGCATTCTTCCCTTCCTTCAGTCGTTTCGCTCGGCTCACCCGGTCATCTTCTTCCTTCTTCCTTTGGTCAACACTAAGCGCCTCCCTTCTCTCTCGCGACTCAGTGCGTTCTGCCCGCTGCTGCTGCGCCTCCCTCTGCCATCTCTGGCGCCCATGCCCTCTGCAGCTCCACGAGCACCGCAACCACTCCCACTGCAACTGAAGACTTCGGAGCCCTCTTCGTCCTGTCATCTCCCCGTGCGTAGCCATGACGCCACCGCCTGTCCTCGCTGCCCATGACCTCCCGATGCAGGCCAGCCTTCTGCCACGCCTTCGCGTGTTCCGTGTCGACGATTGGCCCCAAAGTTGCTGCCCCATCGCATCCGCGCAGAAGCTCGCCCACGTGAAGTTGTCATCGCGCCCCGACGTTTGCTAGGCCACCCATGCTGCCTCGGGATAGCACGCCCATCTCCCTCCCGTTGGCCCTCCACCCCCATGCCCGCGAATAAGAAGGCCCCTATGCCAATTGTGCCCTCCCTACGCCACCCCCCTTGAAGCATCTGGTTAGCTCCACCCAAAGCCGCCACTGTTTTCCCCTTTTCGCCTGTTGCCTCTCTGCCGCCAAGACACTCTATACCGCCCCCGGCATGCCACCCCCGTCACCGCATGCCCCCGACGGCAAGGAACCTCCTCCCCCTCCTGACTTGCCCGATTCGCCGCCGTGGAAGGCCCTCCCCGGCACACCTCCTTCTCTGTTGCCCGCCGCTGCCACCGCACCACCTCCGGCCTCCCCGTCCAGCTCTGTGCCTTCCTCATGGCCGTGCGCAGCCTGTGCGTGCGCCCTCTTCACCGCGGCACCACTCCACCGCCGGCGCCTCGTGCAGCCCGTGACACTGGCACCGCTTTCCTCCGATGCGCCACTGCTCCACTGCTCCACTGCTCCGCCTACCTTGCCGCCGCCTCTCCTAGGGCCTCCACCCCTTGGGCGACCCGTTCCCAGCGTTGCCTGGCATAGCCACGCCTGCCCTCGCCGGCGGCGAGGCCCAAGCTGCACACGCCCATGCCTGCTAGCTCATCCTGACCAGCGCCTTAATGACCCAAATCCCAGTCAGGATTAAGGCAAATGATGCTTAACCATTAAGTGCAATCATTAATTGTTAATAATGTCTTAAGCAACCCCCCTTGTTTCACTAACAGCGGGCCAGCGCCACGATAAACACCCGAAACCCCCCTCCTCTCAATGACAGTGGGCTCCACCCCCTTTTCCTGTTCCCATGCACCGGTGCACCTGGACCATGTACTGTTCATAGGGCCCACGTGTCAGCAGATCAGCCCCCACTCTCTCTTTTCCGATTTAATTCCATTTAAACTTCGGAAGCTCCGTTCTCCTCCGTTATAGCTCCAAAAATTATGAAATTTGTTTCTAAAATTTTGTAAATTCAAGATCTTGCTAATGGAATAGGTCTTGTTTAATTTGGAGTTCATTTGTTATCTCTTTTGTATTTATTTGTTTTATTTGCTTGTTGTTCCTTTTTCTGGTACATTCGTCCAATTAGGATTCGAAGACGCGGAGGATCTTCACTTCGATCAAGCACAAGATTGTCAAGATTCTCTTACCTATAACCAAGGCGAGTCAATACTTTGATCATTTTGATCCTACATTTTATGTAAATTATATTCATTTAAATTACCAAAATTGCATGCTTTAATTCTTTACTCAAATGTGTGTTAAAGCTTAAGGTAGATAAATACCCATTTGATGATTAATTAATTATAATACCATCCTTTGATAATTGTATCCATTATTCCTTGTCACCCAATTAACTATATGGCATTTACTAGTTATAGGTTGTACTTAAGCGACATGCTAGTCTTGCTTAAGTACCGGGACATTAAATGTCCCAATCATCATCTTTTAAACATGAAAATGGTTTTAGGTAGTAATTGGGGGGGGGGGGAAATGACTGAGATGGTTGAGTTGATGTATTTTACTCCTCAAAAACCCTAATTGTTGTTCCTATCTGGGTGGATGATATGATGAATGGTATATTAGTGGGTGCTAATGTAGCCCAAAGAATGTTGGTTGTGAATGGTATAATGTTGATGAGTGCTAATGCATCCCAAGGAGTTCGATATATGAAATAAACCGCCCAGATAACCCCTAAGAACTTAATCTTGTCATGACCTCCAGTGTAAAACAAGTACAACCACAAGTCTGCAAATTGCAACTTGGCTTAGTAAATTTATTGGACCCTGAAAGTCATCTCACTAGTGAAGATGTGCAAGCGTGAGCTGGGAAGGGACACTGATGGTGAAGTGCTTGCTACGACTCGTCATGGGGGCGACATCCCGCACATCTTATGGGACCCACCGCAAGCGCAGCCCATATGGGTGAGATGATGGAAGGGGCAAGGTAATTTGAAAGATTACTATGACGGTCGCTCAACTACATAACTAAGGAATCGTGTAGGGTAATGAGTATGACCATCTCTTGTGGGTACAGTATACACCTCTGCAGAGTCTAAACTGTTTAAATAGCTGTGCCTACAGCCAAAGGCGGACATGGAAACTTTACTTGAGTTTGTTCTATTTCAGAAACCTTCGTGGGTGGTATGAAAATGTGGAGGGCTCACCTAGCCCTGAGATTGGATTTTACCTGAGTCATTGAGTTCAGCGGTGTTAATAATTGGAGGTAGCTCCAATCAAAAGAAGCATAGTGTAGAGTTTCCGATGGAGGGAACCTCTGCTGTACAAGTATTGCACAATTACTCTCTTTAATAAAATGCAATTTGTTAAAATGCTAAGTGATAGGACTTTTGTAATTATGACAATTGAAAAGATTGCTTTAGCAAATAAAAGAACCTGAGCCATCCTTGTTTAGCCTTGCATGTATATTATTGCATTGTGTGTTGGCTCGCGAGCACGGAAGTTGTGCTCATTCTCGTTCTTCCCCAAACCCTCCAGATAATATGGATCAAGGAGACTATGCATACTATGAAGACCTAGAAGTCGATGGACAAGAAAACAATGAAAAGTAGTCTGGATTCTGTAGTCTAGGTCTCGCCCTAGTCTAGTGGACTCGTTGGTACTTGCGTACAACCGATATTATCTAGCTCTTGGTTAATATCCGTCATACACAGGTTGCCCCAGTCGCTTGCCTATGGTGAGATGAGCTCCACTCCTCTTTTGCTTCCGCTATAGTTTACGTTGCTTTATGTAATGTAATCAATTTGGCCTTGTTCGGCCCCTTTTGTAAAACTCGACCCGATGTGGTCTATGTCACTCTGTGTTGTAATATATTTGAATGTTTTAGTTCACACCTTCTATGAATGATTTAGCAATGTGCATGTGAGTACTATCTACTGATCCAGGGAATAGCACAGTATTTTCATAGAGGATTTGAATTCTCGGAATCTGGGTCCGACATGTTTTAATAAGATAATGAGTTTACTTTTCCACCTTGGTCGCCTTTCAAAGCCTAGTTTTTTTTAACCAAATCTGCTTGGATAATGTTGATGTTGGAATTGGGCCCATATGTGTAAAGGCTCATTCATTCCTAAAATTCCAAAGCATGCATAGTATTAGACCAGTGTGGTCGAAGTCTTAGACCAGTGTGGTCGAAGTCTTAGACCAGGGTGCTCGAAGTCTTAGACCGGGGGTCTTAGACCAGGGTGGTCGAAGCCTTAGACCAGTGTGGCAAAGCCATAGACCAATGGGGTCGAAGCCTTAGACCAGTGTGGTCGAAGCCTTAGACCAATGTGGTCGAATCCAAAGACCAGTGTGGTCGAAATACACTGGTCGAAGCTGTAGACCAGTGTGTAATCAGGATCTGATAAACACTGCTTAATTACCATTAATTGGTTTTAAAGTAGCAGTTACCAGTGGTTTAATATGAGCTTTATTAAGAGCAGTTAATAGAGAGTAGTTGACTCGACCTCAAAAAGAGCTGGAGATGTCCAGACCAAATTCTTCCATCTTCCTCTCTGTCCTTCTGTGCTGTAAAACCGAAGCCATCCCTCCTCCTCGGCGTGCACCGGGAAGGAGGGTGAGCGGATATCTCTGAACCATTGTCGCAGAGTTCACCTACACGGGACAGCAATAAGGTTTATGGGCAACGTATCTGCGCGACCACTCATTATGCTGCATCATCTACGACCTGCACTGCTTCAAGACTGCGCTGCTTCCTGTTCTTCATCGAACCCGACTGTAAGTTGGTCGTACGACCACTTTATTATGTTATAGACCTATTTTTGTGTATATTTAGAAGTGCAATGAGTTGCCTGCTGTTGATATCACTTCATACAGCTCTAGTTATTTGTGATCTTTGCCTCATACTAAAATCTGGAATTAAAATATTGTCCACATATCCAACAGTGGACATGTATACACTTATTAGGTTCGGACTCATGTGGACATGTATACACTGATTAGGATCGGACCCTGATAGCCTTGGCCCCAAACTTATTTGCCGTAATCATTCCAAATTACAAACGTGTATATGGATGGATACGTAAGAGAAATAGGCTTGGATTTTCATACAGACATTTATCGATTCCATATCTAAAATCTGTCGTGTAATTTTCTTGCCTAACAGATGAAATCTGCACCATCATAATTTGAACCTACCAAAAAATTAGCGGTGTAGATATCTCCTTTTATTCCGATTAACGTGGTATTAGTGTTCATGTAACATTTAAGACTTCTAATTTGAAAGCATAGCATCAGATACAGATAGAACGATGAGTAACTTACCAGGATGGGGTTGTTTGTTTGATCTTTCTATGCTAGTTCTCACCAAAGAAGAAGCAGAGTTTGACTAATTGCACTACCAGAAACAGGATATTTCCCGAGTGCCAAAAACACTCGGGAAAAAAAGGTAAACACTCAGGAACTTTATTTCCTGAGTGTCACACTCGGGAAATAACACTCGGGATAGTTTAGTCGGGAATATAACAGTTTCCCAAGTGTTACACTCGGGAAATTTGACATTCCCAAGTGCTACTGTTTACACTCGGGAAACTCGCACACTCGGGAAAAAATCTGGTGAGCAACTTACGCACCAGTGCGAAATATTTCCCGAGTGTTGACACTCGGTAAAGCGATGAAAAACACTCGGGAATGTGTCAACGTTTGACCGACGAAACCATCGAAAAGTGACACCTGGCGATGTTCCTGAGTGCCTAGAGAAAATGCCACTCGGGAAATATTCCGACAAATCCGGCTGAGAATTGCCACGTGTCATTTTTTCCCGAGTGTTGACACTCGGGAAAGTTTTGTCGTCTCGCAGAGTGTCGTTTCCCGAGTGTCGACACTCGGGAAATTTTTGGTTTATTTCGAGTGTCGACACTCGGGATATACTAATCAAGTTCGAGTGCGAAACACTGGAAATGCGAAAACACTCGGAAGCGACAAAACAATGAGAACCAAATTTTTCACAAATTTATTTAAAATCCATTCCACAGCACAGCAATCAAATAATCCATCCATCCATTCCACAGCAATCAAATAATCCATCCATCCATTCCACAGCAATCAAATAATACATCTATCCATCCATTCCACAATATATGTATATATATGTATGTATAGACATCATAACAGTTCCGAAGCTCACAACATTCAAGTTCAAGTTCGAAAATGTAAGCATCAGGCATTATACATATGACAGTTCGAAATAGTAATTTCATACTCTTATGTACATAAAAGAAAAGCAAGTATCAGTACAACCATTTGCATACACAGAATTTCCTGCTTCAATCTTCTGCGCACAAAAGCATCATTTTGGGAGTTCTGCAGATAGAGCAAAACTTAATATTAGTGCCATCTTACAACAAAAGTTAGGAATTGATATTACATGAAAAGATAATTAAACAAACTATTGACAAAGCAAAAAAAATTCCTTTAAATCATGATGAACAACCTAATAACATGGCAAATCGGTTAAGAACATGAAAAGCACAGTGCTAAAATGTTAAACTCAACTCTCAATATTTTGTCATTGTGAACTCTTGATCAACATTTATGTCTCAAGCACTTATCATCAAATTCATAGAAAGGAGTGTACATACAAATTATTATATGTTGACACATTTCAAAAGAATTTATGATATAGATATAGAGAATTAGTTATATATGTAGCCATTTTATCCATTTTTAGCAATCACGATTGTGAATGTTTTCTAATATTGGTATCCTTTTAGTGTATCATGAAAATAGCAAGCACTGGTGGTGGCCTCTCGGCGATGGACGTCGTGTGAACATTAGGAGCGACATCTTGACTTGACATTAGCGATGAAAAGCAACCGATCCCGCCGTTCCTACATTTTCATAAGAAATCGCATTATAAGAAATTTGCGATAGCGACCAATAATTACATTGCATGTCATTGCAATGTCTTACGAATCAGCGGTCATAAGAGACTAACAATATAATAATCAATTATCGATTACTAACAGGAGCGGATAAGTGAGGCGTTGGTTCCCCGACGGAGACATTAAGTCGAGTCCCGATCTGAGTGCTGCATATTTGTTTGCACATTGCCATACATTAGCCAAGTATGAATATATATATATATATATATTGCATATTACTTTGTTATTGTACTACCATGCTCCAACTAACCTCGAGGAGCATTTGCTCCAACATTGCCTAGCCTCAATTTCTGTCATGTTGCGCTGGAGCTCGGCGAGGCCGGGAAACATGTGATGGTTGCTGTCGACTTTGAAGGTGTACTTCATCCGTTGATGCAGCACTCGTGGATCGGACCTCCGAGAGGGTTGTCGGTGTGCTAATGTAGCCGGCACCCATGAAGAAACGACCATGTTTCTTCCCCTTCGACCTTGTACCTGACACTTTCGCGTCTAGTGGTGAATTCATGGCGTCGTAGTCCGGGCCATGAATCTCCTTAGCAGCATCAGTATATGCAGCCTGTTGGACAAAATCATCAGGGAGCGAAAATCATTAGGGACAAAATGATCAGAAATCGTACCAAGTTCTCTGTCACGCGCTGGCTGCACAAGGTGCCCTCCTGATCACCCCTCCTAGCTGCTACATATGCCTCCATATCGGAGACAGGTCTCTGCTTCTTCTTTTCCTGCAACCAAAAAAACCATGGCGGTCAATACATATGTATCTACAACATACAATCAATATGAACATGTTAACCTACCAGGTTCTTCTTGTAACGTGCCATGGAGGAGCTGCCTTGACGATGTCTTTGTCCGTCCATCAACAATCTCCGCTCCCTAGTACGCACGAGAGTTCTGTAACCATCGTTCGTTGCACCACTGTCTTGGAGAATCTGCGCCATGCATTTTCACACTTAAGGGCCCACCAAGGTATTGCCTAAATTAACCAAGTGTTAAATATGAATAAACTAGAATTGATTGTAATCAAGGACATCGTTTGTTCGAGTTGGTTACTGCATGTACTAGTCCAAAGTCATATTCGTTCGCAAGTGTCGACCCCTCTGAATTTCTTTGTCCAAGGACTTGTGTGTGGTAACAGATCACCGCTTGGATCGTGCTTCAGTAGAACATCTATGGGATCAGCTTCTTAACACAATTACGCAGCACTCTCCTAGAATCAGCTTCCTGTCCCTCAGCCCATCGAAACCACCACTGTAATCAAAGAATAAAGAATTGATAAAGAATAAGATGATTAAGTTAGTTGATGAAAGCGAAAAGTAATTGATAAAGAATAAGATGATTAAGTTAGTTGACATTTATTACTTGGCTACTAAACATCCAAAAGAAAACACACACACACACACAAAAAGTATCCACCCTTCTAGTAGTTTAGCTCGGTTTTGCTTGCTTGTCCCAAAGCAATTGCAAAGACTCACATATTACTTTGACAATCTGTTGCTTTACATGTTCACTTTTAAGGCAGATAACATTTTTCTGTGATTTATATGCACTCTATGAAATTGTCGATTTTTTCTTACGGTGATAGGCATGGTGCGTTATGAAGTTAAAAGGACCGCATACATTCTAGCACACCTAAGAAAGGATAATGCAAAATACTTGGTAAATTTATAATTATGCTTCTTTCCAATATATACGTGTTGTGCTTTGCATATCAACCTACTATTGTAATAAAGATTAGATGGGTGAGATTGAAGGCTACATGTTCATTGAAGAAGGTGACGAAATATTATACATAAAAATCATTCATTAATGAGACACTAGTAGCCAAGCTAATTGCTTCCAAATTTTTACAAAACCATCATTTTCATGGTTATGCATCATCTAGTTAAATAAATTAGAAACAATGGTTCTTTAAATCAAATGAGTACAACTCATTGCGACTCGAGAGTTGTGACCTAATCAACCCTAACATGCATAGGAACACATAGAAGCGATTTGAATATTGAGTCCTTACCCAAAACTTTCCTCCACCGTTGCAAGCAATTTGTCAAATGGAACCTCTCCTTCAGCGGCGGCGGTATCTTCAGCAGCCTTGTAGTGGCACCATGTCCATGCAGGCTCCCGCCTTCCTCTGTAGGTGACCAACCCAGGGAAGTGCCATCGAATCAACACGCCAATTATGCCATTTGAAGTCTACATTTGTCACCCCCGCCTTCTTCTCGCCATTGCACGCATATTAGTTTTTGAGGTATGCAATTAAGTGGGCTAAATTAGTGAAAGTGCAAAGCAGTTTCTTCGTGTCACCATGAGAACGATGATGATCTTCTCCTCCTCTCGGGTTGCTCGTCGTGGCAGGTTCGCAGGTCCTCGCATCCAAAATTCTTGTGTCTCATGGTGCTCATCCTCCTCACCCTCCGCCGCCTCAGGGTACTCTTCCTCCTCACCCTCCGCCTCACCCTCCGCCTCACGGTGCTCATACTCCACATCATCATGCCCTGAGGCTGAGGTCTGAGGCTGATCTACTAGAGGTAGACCCCGGTGCCCCTCGAGGGGCATGGCTGCCCCTTGCCTCGTCGAGGGGCCGCGGCTGCCCCTCTGCCTCGTCGAGTGGCCGCGGCTGCCCCTGTGCCTCCTGGAGGGGCCGAGGCTGCCCCTGTGCCTCCTGGAGGGGCGCGGCTGCCCTGTGCCTCTGGAGGGCCAGGCTGCCCCGATCCTCCTAGAGGGCCGCGGCTGCCCTCTGCATCTGGAGGGCCGAGGCTGCCCGATCCTCTGGAGGGGCGGCTGCCCTCTGCCTCTGGAGGGCCGTGGCTGCCCTCTGCCTCCTCGAGTGGCGCGGCTGCCTGTGCCTCTGGAGGGCCGAGGCTGCCCTGATCCTCTGGAGGGGCCGTGGCTGCCCTCTGCCTCCTCGAGGGCATGGCTGCCCTCTGCCTCCTCGAGTGGAAAACAAGCGTCGACTCGACTAGAGTATCTTTGCCTCGCCACTCATATTTTGGTGTCTGAAATGAAATGAAATAAAATAAATCAATTAATATAAGCGTAATCAAGTAAGCTCATAGAAAAATGTAATATAACGTAATCAAGTAAGCTCATACAAAAATTAAAAACATGCGACAAATAAATGGAAGACATACAAGATCATGCTCGAAGTAGTCATCTACAATGGGATCCTCATGAGATGGGCCCTCCAAAAGTCATCGTCACTATCATGAGGTGTTGACTCAACCTCATCCCCGTGGTGCCATCAATGTCTAGCGATTAAGTAGTTCCAAGTCCTCTTGGTTTACAACCTCATCGGCATCGATTTGAATATCATCCATGTGATCGTCCTCTTCCCCAATTATTATTTCAAAAGTCCACTGGTAGCCCATCTTCTTGAAAGAATAGGTCAACACCATTGTTGGTCTCCATGTTGTAGTCTGCTCACTAGGGGTAGGTAGTTTACCATATGGTTGCACCTTATGTACTACCCACCAATCCACTAGACTACTCATAGTTTTGCATGGAGTGCGGGATGTAGTATACTTGGGTGGCTTGTTGAGCCACAATAAATGGGTCATTGCTGGTAGGATTGATTGATGCGCAACTTCAACCACCCAAGTGATGTATCGTCGACTCCCTAAGCGGATGGAACCAATGACATTTGAATAACATAAGTTTGAGAGGTTTGCTACCATGGAAATATAGTTCAATTATTTCTTCAATTACTCCATAGTATTCAACAGGTGTATCACTCTCATCTTGTCCTATAGTCACCACTCCTTTGTTAATTGTTGTTGCATTAGGCCGTTCCTCTCATGTGTCGATGTTAGGAGCGGTACCCATTCACATCGTGGGTACTATAGGACTGACACTCGAGTGTGGCATCCTTGAGCAACTTGCTTCAATTCACTACTCATAGACTTGTCCTTGAAACTCTCTGACATAAATAGAATGGGTTTCATGTATTAGTTCCTCTTTACTTAGTAAATATTATGTGCAAGGGGAGTAGCTAATAGAAGTTACTTTACGATAGAACCAAGTCGGAAATTTGGTTTACAATTCAAAGCACCCTTCCTAAGAAGGGTCTTAACGTGTTTTTCGGATGGGTCTCGGCGTTGCTTCCACTCGCTCTAACAAATTCCTATAGGCAACAAGACAAGTAGATTAAAACACTCATACATCAATTATTGGAAAAAATAATTGTTGCATACCTAATGTAATCATCCACTTGAAGAGGTTGGTAAAGACATACAACATCACAGTCAACCACTCATCCCGCGATAAAACTTTGGGAGTACCACCACTTGAAGTGTCACCTCTTCGGTGAAGAGGCTAAGTTGGCAATTATTTTGAGGATGCCAATATTGTATCGTGAGGTTTGATTGTGCCGTCGCGAACATTGTCGACAAAGTATATTGATGTGAAATGGGAAATTTCCTCAATTATATGCGCCTCCGCTATGGATGCTTCAACCGCGATCGATTTTTGCTTTGCCTCGTAGTTCCTTTTGTTCCTCTCAATTGGATACATCCACCGGTTTTGCATTGGTCCCCCCATCCTAGCTTCATAAGGAAGATGGAGAATCAAATGTTGCATTGGATTGAAGAAGCCAGGTGGAAAGATCTTTTCCAACTTACAAAGCAACACAGGTACTTCACGCTCCATAGTTGACATTACCATGGGATCTATCTCTTTCGCACATAGCTGTCGATAAAAGAAGCTCAACTCCGCCATCACTTGCCAAACACACTCGGGGACATAGCCACGGATCATCACAGGCAAAAGGCGTTCCATGAATATGTGGTAGTCATGGCTCTTTAGACCATTGATGCGCATGGTAGCTAAATTCACTCCTCTCCTTAGATTTGCTGCATACCCATCAGGAAACTTTAGGGTCTGAAACCATTCCAAAATCTCCTTCCTCTGAACCCTAGTTAGGCAATAACTAGCTCTTGGCTTCTCCCACTTGCCAGTAGCTGGCTTATGGATCATATTCAGCGAGGGCACATTGCAAAGCTCCTCTGATCAAGGCGAGCCTTCACATTGTGCCGTCTTATGCGGAATGTCAAAGAATGTGCTAAATATGGCCTCTGCAACATTCTTCTCATTATGCATTACATCTATGTTATGGGGAAGAATAAGCTTATGGAAGTATGGCAACCGCCACAAACTTGAAATGTGAGTCAATTGTGCTCCTCACCATATTTCTCGAACCCATCACCATCATCAAGAGGCTTCAAAGCATCTAGCCGTGCACGAACCTCCTCACCGCGAGACGGCGTGGTGGTCCCGCTGCGGACAGCAATATTGGCCCTAAATCCGGTTGTGTCACTTCGAATTCGTGGTCAATTGGAAGGAATTGACGATGACAATCGAAGAAGGAGTGCTTGCGACCATGCTTTAGCCAATGACCCGCATAGCGTCTCCTCTGATTGGGCATGGCATCTTCCCATGTACAGACCACCCACGAGAATATCACATGCGCAGGAAGTCATGCATGGATGTGTGTACGCGACCCTCATGGTGAAGTTCTGTTTCAATGCCCGATTATATGTCACTATGCCTTGTTCCCAAGCATGTAACAATTCATCCACCACCGGCTCCATGAATACACTCATATTCTTCCACGGGTACTCGGGACCGAGGATTATCAAGAAAGGAATATGTCGCTTACGCATGCAAGCGCCGGGTGGGAGGTTAAGGGAATGACAAACACAGAGCCAGCAATTGTATGGCGCAGACCCCATACCAAATGGGTTAAACCCATCGAGTTGCAATTGCAATTGAGCGTCCGAGGCTCATGACAAACTCTACATAGTCTCGGTCAAATTGCTTCCATGCTTCACCATCAAATGGGTGGACCATCTTGTCATTATAGTGCAAGCGACCATACTTGTGCCATACCATTTGTTTGGCAGAAACCTCAGACATGTATAACCGTTGGATTCATGGCACAAATGGTAGATAGCGAAGTATTTTTCTGCCAATAGGAAGCTGCCTCTTCTGACCATCACCGGAGTCAACCTCAACAAACCTAGACTCACCACACTTATCACAGTGATCTTTGTCCACATTCTCATTCCTAAATAGCATGCAATGATTTGGACAAACATCTATCTTCTCATATGGCATATTTAGTGCGCTTATCAATTTCTTGGCCTCATACAAGTTAGCAGGCAGTTTGTGACCATCACGGGAGAAGGGTGCTAAACACGCTTAAGAATGCATCAAAGCAAGCAATGCTTGTCTTTGAGCCGAGACTTGAATGACAAGTAGTCGGTGTGATGGCATCTAGTTGGGACACTGTGTGTGCCCATGAAGTGGTTGACTTCATTGCGGACAACATATCAAAAAAGCCCTTGTTGCAGGCTCGGTTCTTCCTCGCGAGATGGCCCATATGCATGCGCACATCATCTAGCATGTCTTCTATCCTACTCTCATTGTGGCCGCCATCGTCCGTTTCTTCCCTTAGCACATCGATCTGCTATGTTGTGACTCGCCGTGATACACCCACTGCGGTATAGCACGCCCTAAATCCGTACTTGCATAGGTGTGCGATCATTGTGGCCCTCATTTGTGGCCGTGTGTTGAACAACGAGAACAAGGGCACAACACACCCGTCCATTACTCTAGCAAATGCTCGATCCACAAAATCATCGACTTTTCCATCCATTCTTGGGTACGATTACCCATCATTTGACGCCAGTGTACATCCAACTACGATCCTCGGCCATCCTAGTGTGCAAAACATAGCATATTTTAATCCAACTTTTATTTATGTCAAAAATTACAACTACTGAGCTAGCTAGAAGCTACCCTATGATGCATGCCCTATATATGTACACTAAAAGCAGTTGACATGAAGACAATATACATGATCAGCAGACATAAAAACACTTTCTTTCAATATATATGAATGCCTTTATTTATAAATAAGCAAACTTTATTTATTTTCCACTTATCCATTACCTTCTGATTACTTCTTGGAGTGAGGGAGCCGAGGAGCTGCGGTGGGGAAGATGGCTGCGGTGTGTGTTGATGGAGGCGGTCGGGGGAGGCGGCGACCTTTGTAGGCAAGTAGCATGAGCTATATTAGGACAGAATCGGCACTTAAGCATCGAAATTTAGACAAAACAAAAATTTTTATTGAAGTGAAGTGTAGATGTAAGTACTGTTGGACATACTTAATCTTATGGACCTTATACAGTACATATAATACAGTAAAAACCCTAGAGCTCATTCTCTCAAGGAACCAGTGAGGAAATTAGGAAGAAGAATATTGTTAATTCTTGTGAGGTATCAGATTAACTATATTGCACCCTTTCTATACGCTCTTTTCATATGATTCTGTGGTGTGTTTCTACTTTCTACTAATAGGCAAAGTGAGAGGCCTTCTTTTTGAGTTTGAGTTTGTCCCCATCCATCATTTATTAATTCCCTTTAGGAAGCGACCAAGGCGTGTAATTTTGTTCTCATTGCAGATTTGAGAATTATATTCATTGATCAAGTCTCCTCTGTAACATACATACATATATATATATATATATATATATATATGCAAGAATTTGATTTCTTACAAATTATTTCTCTTGGATATTTTCTTGCCTTGGATCAAGAATTTTCAAAATGGTTAAATGTTGTGGTGCATGCCAAAAACAAGGGCATGGCATGGGCACACCAAAATCAAAAGAGAGGACTGAAAAAAAGAAGAGGAAGAAGAAGAAGAAGAAAAGAAAAGGAAAAGGTAGGATTCTTGCGGTATGGGAAGAATGCATAGTCGATGCAACTTGATGAGAATTGCAGGAAAGGAACAAAGATAATTTTCTTGGAATAGACTAATAATGGAAGAAGCTACGCATGGTTGATTGGTTGGTTCCAAGATCTTAAATTCAAGTACCAATTCTGTAGAACCAACAGCAATACATATACATGCGTGATTGAGAAACCTTAGAAGTATGCATCAAAGCATACATGAACAACTAATAATTAGGGATCATTTAAAAAGCGAAACAATTCTTGCGAGGAGCAAGTGCAGGGAAGACTTATGCATTCGAAGTAATCACGAAGGCAGTATTAGTTTAATTTTTTTTATTTGTATAGTTACAAGCAGTATGTACTACATACTTGTGTATATCTAAAAAGCGAGGAGTGTCTCTGAAAAGAAAGTACATCTTGGAGTATGTATACTAATCTCAAATAAAAATCCAAAAGGAGAACATATGTCTTGCTCTCTCAACAAAATGGAATATAGCTCAACAAATTATGCAGCGGTATCATTTTCTAGTACTATACCCATTAATAACCCAAAAGGGGAAGAAAATATCAGCTCATGAGTACTTAACTTTCTATCTCTATTCCAATTCCTACTCAAGTGATCTTTTTCCCTAGTAGAAGATCATCTACAATGAATACTTATTTACTTGGTACACTATACTTGCACACAACTATATATATACTACCGACTAGTAGTATGTTTGAGAAATCACGAGTTAAACAAACTTGATATATAGTTGATATTCCCCTAATTAATATATAAGACATGCGATTAATCGGACTAGCTAATTAAACCACATTTTCTTTCAAAGACATTAGACTAGAACTATCTAATTTTAGAGACAACTGATCGATTGCAAGCTAGCGTGCCAACACAAAACTTATCAACACACCCCGATCACTCACACAACAATAAGCCCCCGGCCGGAGCTCTAATGCAAGGCACCATCCCACAGTCCCACTAGCTAGCTAGGCACATGCATGAAAATGAAGCTCTATTGCAAAGTCTCATTAGTTAAAGAAAAAAAGGATGTCGATCAGGTTGAACAAGAGCATGTGCTAATTAAGGGTCATATCAGAGACAGGCTTATAGGCAATGCTGGGTTAACAGCTAGCACACGTCAAATTAAGGTCACAACTTGCCGACCCTACCATTTATTCTTTCACATATAATATATATGGGCCGCTAGTTGTTATTGTACACACTTTGTTCTAATGGCATCTAGCAAATAAGTGCAGTTTTAGCAAATAATCAACATTAATTTCAGCAAAAATAAATGACAATGAAGCATAATCTAACATGCACTTAAATGACCAAATCAACATATATATATGAAGATCCTCAAAATCATTTAAGCGACATAATATGCCCATCACACACGATAAGTGTACAACTAAAATCTGCATTAAGCTAAGATTTAGAAGTTTGTATATTAAGCTCATTGCAATGCTGAGGAGGTTCCAATCTTTGTGTAACATTTTTACCATATGTATGTACATATAAGCATGAGCTCCCCATTTTCTATCTTAGAATAACCCATGCATCCGGCATATATCTCGTTGCAATGGCTAGCGACTTTTAGGAGTGGTCCAAACCAAGGAAATGTCGATTATATATACATGAAAAGCAATACAACATACACAAAAAGACATGTACAAGTGGCTAGGTCACAACTTTATATATTTACCAAATTTGATGGACATGCCTTGGCTCTATGTTAGATTTTTGCAGTTTATTCACAGTTAGTGATGATTGAGGAGAACACCTCAGCGAAAACAACTAATCAAACTAATTGACTTACATTCACTGAGCGAGGGTGGCGTCGGCGTTGGATGAGACGGAGGCGAGGGTGGAGGCCGGGCGCGGGTCGGATCCGAGAGGAGGGGGCGGGAGGTCGGGATCGAGAGGAGGTGGAGGGACGGGCGGCGGGGTTGGGATCGGAGAGGAGGTGGAGGGTGGTGGAGGTAGGGGTGGCGGCTGGCGTGAGGTGGGGAGGAGACGAGGGGAGGCGGCGCCGCTCACGGACGTGGGGAGGAGACGCGAGGGAGGCGGCGCTCGTGACGTGGGAAGGGAGGGAGGCGGCGGCAGACGAGGAAGCGGCGGTGGCGGAGGCGAGGAGGAGGGGGAGACGGCGGCGGAGGCGGCGCAAGGCGAGCGCCGGTCGTGGGGAGAAGAGGGAGCATGAGCAAGCCAGGCGGATTGGGGAGAAGAGGCGGGAGCGTGGCAAAGATCGACAGCGAATGGGGAAAACGGGTTGGGAGGAAAAAACGGCGGGGGTGAAAAAATGGCGCGCCCTATTTTTTTTAGCTCCCGAAAGTGTCTATAACGAATGACACTGGAAATAATTTTCCCCGTTGCTCCGTCAAAGTTTCGAGTGTCGCTCGGACACTGGAAATAATTTTCCCCCGTTGCTCCCGTCAATTTCCCGAGTGTTTTATTCGTTTCCCGAGTGTTTTGTAAGGCACTGGGAAGTTCCAGTGTATTATTAAAACACTCGGAAACTTATGAGCACTCGGGAAATTAGTCGATTCTGGTAGTGTTGCTTGCTCCTTTCCGTGTAGACCTCAAATTGAGCGGACGGAGTTTCTTAACTATTCGATGCATGCCGTCGGGACGTTGGACACCATGCATATGCATGATCGTGGCTAATTCCACCATGAGACAATTTGGTTTCTTATTTGTTCAGTTGCATGCCGTCGACGACGTTGGACACCATGCACATGCATGACCGTGGCTAAGTCCTCTCGATTTAATTCATCATAGTCCCATCTAGTCCATCTGAAGCAAGACTCACACGTTGGCGATCAGAAGTCTCTCACTATGGCGTGCACGAAGATTTTTAAGTTACATGAGAGAACCAAACTAAGGTGATGTGCTAGCTTAATATAAGAGTTGTATTCATATAGAAGGTGTATTTTTACAAAATTCTTGTGTATATGTATATTTGATACGCACCATTATAATCTGGACCCACCGTTGAGCCCACCGCAATCAGCGGTGTACATATTTATTTTCTTTCACGGATTAATGTGGTAATTTCTGGTCCTTGAGAGGGAACAACCTTTTTTTTTGCTTTAATAAGATAATAGATGTTACGACTTAATTTTAAATTTTGAATTGTTATAAGAAGTGTTTTTTTTTCTTCTAAATGTTCGATGCAATAGAGTATGGTATTTGAAACATGGTATCGATACATGGAGATATTCTGACTACGAATTCTAGTGTTGGAAGCGATGGCTGGCGAGTCCCTCTGACAGCAGATTGAGACATAGATTGAGCCTTGAGAATCTGTTGAGCCTTCATACAGAGTGATGGAGATGACCCTTCATACAGGAGAAAGATTGATTGTGTGATTTCGCTTCTAACACTTGGAATGTCTTGCTCTCATGAAACGCCATCGAGTAGAATGCTAACTGCAGAAATCGTCAAGGAATTGCATTGTGTGGTGGGGAAGTAGAATAATTTCTTAACCAATCTGATGCTTTGGATCGAGAAGATTGGACAACTAAAAACGATTGGTGGGTACCTAAAAGAGCTCTATATTTAGATTAGGGATAAGAAAGAATGTTAAATGAACAAGAAGACGGGTCATCGTGTGGGCACTTCTTTTTTTCTTTTTTTTTCTTTTGTTTTTGCAATTTCAATTACTCGGTATGGGTAGAAATCATGTTACTTGCTTATTCGTGAGTTTCCATATAGTCCTGTAGTCATCTTTAACAATTGTTATAACCACACAATATCGTAAGTTTAGTACAAAATAATTTTTGTTTACAATATAAGTGCCCTTAAAGAGTTGACCCGGTGAAAATAGGCAAGATAATTCAAATGGAATAAGTAGGATTTGAGTACAATTGATTTTTTATATCATTATGAGAGTTGTATATCGTCGTACTAATATCTAATTAATAGGAATAAAAAGTCATATAACCTCCTCAAAAAATGAAGAAGCACCTCAGGTGAGAAACAAACTGAACACATAAGCTAAAAAAACACAACACACCAAATACCTACGGTGAACAAGATGCAACCAAGAGAGAATATAATATCTGCATTAATACCGAACACATCCATGCTTACACTAGCATCCGATGAGAGTTGGTCTGAATCATAACTCACCTACATACAGATATCAGTGCTTTTTTAGATAATGGAAGAGAAAACTCTCCCGGCCTCTGTATCATGGATGCACACAGCCTAGTTTATTACAAAGTTCCAAGTTCAAAAATAACCATAAAGTTGAAAATGGCTTGAAGCCTTACAACCAAAAGACGACTGAACTTTAAATTCAATCATTACAAATCCTGTGACTAAACCGCCACCCATGGTTGTTGTAAATTTGCTTCGCCACATATTCCATCCTGGCACTTCCACTCATCATGGATTCCTTCTGGGTTGGTTTCTGCATACTTGCCCAAGCCCTCATCCATTGCCCACTCAGTAAGATAACTTGCAAGGGATTAGTAACATCCTTTTTATCAAAAACTGCATCATTCTGACATAACCAAATAGACCAACATAAGGCACTGGCTCCTACAAGGAGTTGTGATTTTAAAGTTTTTGGAATACCGGCTAACCAATTCCCAAACATGTTGGCCATATTCATAGGAGGGGATAAATTAAACGCACATTGAACAGCCCACCATGCAAGACGTGCAAAGGGACAATCTATAAACAGGTGCTGAATTGTTTCCTCTGTAATACAGAAACAACACTTTTTACTTCCCCTCCAATTTCTTTTGTGCAGATTATCCTTAGTTAGGACTACCCCTCTTTTGAGATACTAAAGGAATATTTTCACTTTTAATGGAATTTTAAGTAACCAAATAAAATTCCTACTGGGGGCTCGACAATTTCCAATAAGTGCTGCATAGAAAGACTGTACCGAGAATAATCCGGACTTATTCAAATTCCATCTAAAAACATCTTTTTGAGAGCTCAATTGTAAATTAGAAATTCTCAAAATTAACTCATTCCAAGCCTGTAACTTAGGTCCAATAATAGGTCTTCGAAAAGAAATATTTATAGGAGCCAATCTCATAATATTTGCTATTGTATCATCCTTTTTCCTCACCACATGGTAAAGGACTGGATATTGACTTTTTAATGGAGAATCTCCTAACCAAATATCTTCCCAGAATCTAGTTTGCATTCCATTTTTAACCTGGAATGATCCAAAGCGGAAAAAAAGATACTTAACTTTCATTAAACTCGACCAAAAGTGGGAAGTCCCAGGTTTGTTAATCACCTGCGAAAGGCTCTTCTCACCCAAATATTTCCTAGTTAGCAAAGTTTGCCATACCCCTTCTTCATTAAGCAACTTAAAAAGCCATTTCCCCAATAAACTTTTGTTTTTTGCGTCTAAGTTCTGAATGCCTAGACCACCCTACTCTTTAGGAGTACATACTAACCTCCATTTAGCAAGCCTATATCTCCTTCTCTGACTGTCACTCTGCCAATAAAATCTAGATCTATAGAAATCTAGTCTTTTGAGAACCTCCCTAGGGATCTCAAAAAAAAGACAACATAAACATAGGTAGGCTACTTAGCACCGAGTTAATAAGTACCAAACGACCACCAATAGACATATTCTTTCCTTTCCAACTACTGAGTTTCCTTTCAACTCTATCTTCAACCCCTTTCCAATCACTATTCCTTAATCTCCTATAGTGAATTGGAATACCTAAGTACCTGAAAGGGAAGACACCCACTTCACAACCAAATAAATGAGTATACTGTGATTCAACTTCTTTGGCTTTGCCAAAACAAAAGAACTAGTGCACTCTTGTGAAAATTAATCTTTAAACCTGATAATTGTTCAAAGACACACAGAAGAAGTTTGAGATTTTTTGCTTGCTCTATGTCATTATTCAAAACAAGGATAGTATATCAGCATATTGTGATATTGACAACCCATCATCAATCAAATAAGGAACTACACCCGAAAGAAGACCTTCTTCCTTGGCTCTTGAAATAAAGATGGCTAGCATGTCCACAACAAAATTAAAAAGAATTGGGGACATAGGGTCACCTTGTCTAAGACCTTTCTGAGTTTGGAAGAAAGAACCTAAGTCATCATTAACTTTTATTCCAACACTCCCTCCTTTAACGAAACTTTCCACCCAGGAACACCACTTAGCTGAAAAGCCTTTCATTCTCATAGTTTGGAGTAAAAACGGCCATTTTACTTTGTCGTAGGCTTTTTCAAAATCAAGTTTGAGAACAATCCCATCCAACTTTTCTTTATGAAGTTCATGAATGGTTTCATGAAGGATAACAACTACATCAAGAATGTATCTTCCTTGCATAAATGCTGTCTAGGATGGTCTAACAACCTTCTGCGCCACATTAGTAATTCTATTAGTTGCTACTTTAGTGAACACTTTAAAACTAACATTCAGAAGACAAATAGGTCTATACTGTTGAATTTGTTTAGCTTCCGCTTTTTTAGGAAGCAGTGTAATAATCCCAAAATTCAAGCTAAAAAGAGGCATAGAGAAACTATGAAAATCATGGAACGTGGCCATCATATCATTTTTAATAACTTCCCAAAACACCTGATAAAACTCAGCAGAGAAGCCATCTGGCCCAGGTGCTTTGTTATGCTCCATCTGAAAAATTGCATCTTCCACCTCCTTCTCATTGAATGGCATTGTAAGTAAATTGTTTTCAGTATCGGAAACTTGAGGTATATCGTTCCTGAAACCGTTGACCATGGATAAATTATTAACTTCAGATGGTCCAAAAAGACCTTTGTAATAATTGGTGATATACTTTTTAATTGTACATCACCCCAAATTATCCCCTCTTCTTGATCGAGATGAAAAATTCTTTGTCTTCTATATTTACCATTCGCGATCAATTGATAGAATCTTTTATTCCTATCTCCCTCCAAAAGGAATTTCGCTTTAGACCTTTGGTACCACTTAATTTCTTCTTCTCTTAAAAGTTGTGCCAATCTCTCATTAGCAAATCTTTTAAGATTAAGGTCCTCATCAGATAAACTCAAAAGCTCAGTTTTTTTTATCCAGCTCATCAATTATCAAGTTGAGTGCTATCTTTTCCTTTTTATAAGTCCCACTGCAATTTTTAGCCTAACCGTGAAGATATTGTCTAAGAGATCTAACTTTCCATTGCCAAATTTGTAAGGCACTTCGACCTCTATGTTCCTTTTTCCACACATCATTCACCATCTCCCTAAAACCATCCCTACACAACTAGCCTAATTCAAATTTAAATAAAGGTTGATTCCCTCTATGAGAGGTCGCTCCCATATTTAAAAGCAACAGCGTGTGATCAGACAGAGACCGTTCAAGAGCATTGATCGTGACCAATGGAAATTTTTGCTCGATCAGTACTCATTAAAACTCTATCCAACTTTTCAAAGGTTGGATTATTTAGCTTAATTGGCCCAAGTATACCGCCTTCCAGATAAATCAATTTCCCGTAAATCCAAATTATTAATCATAGCATTAAACAAAAAAGGCCATCTAGAATCAAAATTATTATTATTATTTCACCCGAATGCCTAATGATATTAAAATCACCCCCAACTAAAATGGGAAGTGATTCTTTACTACAAACATGCATAAGTTCATTGAGGAACTTCTCCTTGAATTGAGCTTGAGCTGCACCGTAAACAACCACAAGAACCCATTGGAAATCATCTTCTCTATTTTTAAGATGAAACTTTACATAGAACTTGCCAGCATCAATAGATCCAATATCATAAACCTGAGGGTCCACTCCTAAAAGGATACCCCCCGACCGACCTTGTGGCAGAGAAAAATGCCACAAAAAGGCCCGTCCACCACAAAGATGATTAAGATTAAATACTGAAAAATCTTTTTAACAATTTCAAGAATAGCCACAAAGTCTAAATGCTGCTCCTTAACCACCTCACAAATAAATCGATGCTTAGCCAAGTCTCCTAGACCTCTACTATTCCAAAAGAGACCTTTCATTTTAACTTTAATGTGATTGGCTTATTATAATATCTATTACCTTTCTTCTTTCCTAAGCTAGACAACCTCTTTTTATTTGTTACTACTGTAAAATGAGAGTCATCTTCCACTAACGAATCACCATCTAAATCACTACAAGAATGATAAAGGGATGAGATATCAATGTAATCCTGGTTCTCATCCTCCAAATTCTCACTTGTCTACAATTCCTTTATTTTTTGTCTTCCTAACTCAAGGTTCTTGATACTTTTAACTGAACTAGCAATCTTTGTACTATTACGTCCTAAGGAAATTCCAATGCTAGCAACTTTTTCAATAATTTGCTCATCTGAAAAAGATAAAATTGAATATTTATTACTAGACTTACTTGGATCCAATTCGATATTACGAATTTTTGAACATCGTGCAGCCTTCTAGACCGAATCCTCATCACCGCCCTGCTGTCTTTTGATGCGTTCACTCTGCCTAGGCTCCACCATGTCAACTGCAGCTGGACTTGAACTTGTGGCCACCTTGTTGTTTATTGTGTCCGCCTTAACAGACAACAAAACCACCTCATCCACTCCTCGGCTTGCCGCTAAATTCACCAAATCACGGTCAGTGGGACTTGAACTCATTGCCTCCACTAGAACTTCACTTAATTCCGGCAATACTTTGCCGCTAAGAGCATAAAGGTGTGGATGCTCCAATTTCGGCACCATTTCGACTTGAAAACCAAGAGGACTCATGAGAGTGATAGACTTGCGAGCACAATCAATTTGACCATGGTTATTGGAAAACCAATTCATTCCAAGAATAACATCAAGGCCCGTTGAACTCATCACAATAATATCGGCCGAAAACTTCACCCCTTTAATCTCAATCTCAACTTCACGACATTCATGAATGCTTCTCCTTTCTGAACCAGGTGATTGAATCATCATAGGTGTAGGCATAAAGCTGAGTGAGATGTTGTGGAGTGTAGCAAAACCTCTTGACAAGAAAGAATGAGAGGCTCCAGAGTCGAACAACACGGTTGCAGGAGTCGAGTTGACTAGAAATGTGCCCAACACGACGTCGGGTGCTTCATGCGCTTCCTTGGTAGTGACATGATTCACATGAGCACGATCGGTGTTTTGAGAAATGACATCGGACCTCTGATCAAAGGAGTCTTCAAGGTCTTGGCGGTGATCGGAAATAGCTTGGTGCTGCATCGGGCAATGACTCGCAAAATGCCCTGGATTGCCACAAGTGAAACATACAGCTAACAGGCGTTGTCTGTGTCAGTTTCTTAGCTTCTTCCCAGGCTGCCTTTGCTGGGTTTCTTGTTGAGGTGGTTGAGACGCTTGCATGGAAGCTCTCGGAGGTGTCGAATCTTGAAATTCAGGAAAGCGGGCGGCCAAACACCGGTTCTTGAAAATTGCAGCTTGCTGAAATTTGTGCAGCCTTCTTGCGCTTTCGCGATTCTACAACCGCTTGCATCTTATTCTCCACCACAGTAGCCTTATCAACCAATTGCTAGATGTTGCGGAAGTGATGTACAGCGAGTGCTAGCTGCATCACTTCCGAAAGCCCATTCAAGAATTGGTCTTGCTTCCTTGCATCAGTAGAGACATCGTCCGGAGCATAATGAGCCAATTGATTGAACACGTTGAGAAACTCCAATACGGACTTATCGTCTAGCTTCAGCTCGAGGAACTCACGTCTCTTGATACTCACGATGCTTGAAGGAACATGTGCCTCTCGTAAAGCTATTCGAAACTCGTCCCATGATGGAACGTGATTGGCGGGCTGCATGGAGCAAAAATTATCCCACCATGCACAAGCGGCCCCTTCAAGCTGGTTGGAGGCGTAGAAGACCTTCTCGTTGTCAGCACATTGAGTGATGATCAGCTTCCGTTCAATGGTACGAAGCCAATCATCGGCCTTGAGAGGATCCTCCGAACAAGAGAACATGGGAGGCTTCGTGCTTAGAAAATCGGCAAATCAGGAGCCATAAAGATCGGATCCTCTCACTGCCATTTGAGCACCTTGGACACTGGCGGTGTTCTGAGCAATTTGCTGCAAGATCAGAGTCTGGTCTTGCTGACTTTGTTCCATCTGGGCCAACACTTCGATCACGGATGGCTGAGGTGGAGTCACTTCTTCTTGCCAACCCACGTGCTGAAATTGCGGGTCGGGGTGCTCCGGATTGCGCCGTTGAGGATTCGGGGGCTGAACATCAGTGATTCGAGAACCCATGGGCCGTGAGTCCTCCATTACCTCCGACATCAAATGAGTTTTAATACCCAACATCCTGTTGCCACACAACTTGTTAGCAATTGACAAAAAAGAACGAGGGAAAAAGCATAAGGTAAGCAGTTGTTAGCAGGGGGTAACTTAACCTAGCATGAATGCACAATAAGAACACAATTATGCAACAAGAAAATAGGGTGCTATGGTCCATGTGGACAGCACAAGATACAAATGAAAACGCGGTTAGTTTTTCAACATAGTTGCGATACCCCGCCCGTAGGCGATGCACAACTACTAGGAACAAAAGAGAGCAAATAATCTTCACAAAATCCAGCATCTACAAGCTAATGAATGTAATTAGGGTGTATAATATCTAAGGATAATCCCTAACATAATCTTAAAATCGCAGCAAGGCGTTGTTTTCTCTTTCTTCCACAAATTCTCTTTACCGACGACTATTTAACGTTTCTAGTGTTGGAAAAGAGAGACGAGCAATAGAGAAAAATGATTTTTCTCAAATCAAATGAATAGGGAGATAAGAAAATAGATACTAGGATGGGTAAGAAAGAAAGGAATTACATTACTTGCATTTTTGCCGAACGTTTGATAGTTTGAAAATATTCTTTTGCAAGTCAAAATCCTAATAACGTCCATTGCTACGGCTTTAACCTACAGTCAGTATGGCTCTGATACCAACGTTGTGGGGACCCCGAGATCGGATCCGTGTCAAGCTAAGTAATTAAGCTGAAAGAGCACAATACTTAACATGAAACAAAAACGATTCCGAGTACCCAGATAGGTGTCTCATGTTAGCTCCCAAGGATCAGTGACTAACATGCACATATCCAAACCCAACATTGTATTCACATCCATACACAATATACAAGAATAAATGGAAATGTAAATACAACATCATTGAATAGAACATAATGTACAAGTTTGCATAAGAGGGCCAATCGGCCAAAAGTAATTATCAAATAATAAATCACAGCGGAAGACAAACTTAAAATAAAAAGGGAATAACCAAGTTGGCATGCCCACAAACAAGCAACCAACTGGGATTAAAGTCGTAGCGTCTGAAGTACTTTACCCAATTTGAATGACTTCTCACTTGAATAAATGGACAATTTTTAAGTACAAAGTTGTACTCGCGAGACTTTTCAAGAAAAATAAAGATGCATGTAAGTATCAAAGGAAGGCTACTATACTAGTCAATTTTCGGCATAAAGCAAGTTTTGCAATTAGATAAACAATATAGATTCAAATTGCCATTTCTAAAACATTTAGAAAATATTGTATAACAATAAGTAATGATCAACAACAGTATAACCTCCAAATATAATCAACACACGAACATCTCATTCGTGACACAATTTATTCCATAACAAATTAACACGCGAACATCGCGTTCAAGATATCATTTCAGATTTGAACAAACTAACATAATGACACACATTTTTAACCATAACCCAAACTTAATTTCCCAAGAGCTAACTGTGCATGCTTTCCCACAAGTGATGTCCATAACCGGGGACCTTTGGAGTGTGACTGAGGTAGCATAACGATGCCATTACAATGTCATGTCCTAACTATCAAACCACCTGAGGATCAGAATCCCATAGCAGACTAAGTGCTTGCACTACAGGTGAACCCCGTTGTGTAAGTAAGACCCTATCAACTAGAGACCCTTAAGGGAAAGAAAGAAAAATATAACATGGCCCCACCAGATTGACAAGAGAGTCATCAAAACCAAACAACAACAATTGCCAATCTGATTGTGTTTTGATAGCTAACACACAACAAATTATTAAGCCAAGCCTTCGCCATTATCCCAGCGTGTGGTTGTACGTGAGACTTGGTTAATCACACCACAGACCGGTCCTCAAATACCCAGACGGGGCTACGCGAATCCGGGACCACCCCTTCATCACCGTATCACCCGTCCAAGTCCAACACACAACAACAACCCATCAACAAGTTCATAATAATCAGATACGAAGATCTGGACATTTTCCTCAAATTCAACATAACCAAATCCATATAATCCTCAATTTTCATTAAGATTCAATTTGATTCATCGGCCGATGGACTAGCTCCATCAACTGTTATCGACTACAACTACTAGCATGACTAAGCATCATTCTACAAATTAGCAAACAAACCCATATAACATATAGCCTTCATCATTCAAGAAAAAAGGGTAATCAACATTCAAAGGAGGGCCAATACAGCAAGTAGGGAATTAACTACTTCTACCCATGAACATGCATTTCAAAATAGCATGCAATTGAGAGATTAAAACCATACAAAACATTTTAAAATCAATAGGAGCAATATGATCAAGAGGAGGGTGCTCGCACCTTTGCTGTACCACATGTTCAATCTCAGGCTACACTGATGAATACATGTTTGTATCGTTGAGATATCTATCAAAAGAACGATATTGCAATTAACACCAAATAAGCCAAAAATTCAAAATGCTCAAAAATGCATGAAATTTATACAGTAGGTATATTATGATTTTATATGAATTTAGGTGAAAGATTCATTCCATTTGGATTTAGCATGTGAAAGTTATGGAGGTTTGAATCTCAGTTTTCGGAAAATCCAAAATAAATGGAACAGATTACGGTTCATACTAATTTAATTATTTGGCCAAAATTTGTAGAGTAGTAGTGGTAAAAGGATTACATAGGTAAATATATAATAATTTTATAAGACCAAAATAACTGAGTTTATCTCATTTGGAGTTTTTATGAATTAGTTATACATTTTTAAAGTTATCGCCTTTTTCTATTGTAAAAATAATAGAGTTATGGATCATTTTACAAAACTATATTCTCTTCTATAGAGACATGTTTGAAACCTATTTTAAAATAAATTTCTCTTAAAATGAAAGTTATCAAAACTGGTTTCATCCATTTTGGAGTTAAGATGAAATAGTTATGAATTTTTAAAGTTAAAGGCATTTTCTAGTGTATAAATAAATGGGTTTTGGACCAATCTCCAATAACTATATTTTCTGTGATAGGGACAAGGTTGAAACCTATTTTCATATATAGTTCATTTAAAATTAAAAATAACAAAATTGGTTTCACTGTTTTTGGAGTTAAAATGAATTAGTTATGCATTTTAGAAGTTATTCAATTTTTCAGTGCATAAATTAATCATTTCGGAATTTCTATAAGCATATATTACTTTTTCTACTAGGGCTGAGCTAGCCAATGCCTATGATGGTGGGGTCTGCTAAATAGTGTTGTCTTTCATTTTCTAATTAATTTTCGGTTAAAAACCGACAGGTGGGACCCACAAGTCATTGACTTGGTGCACGAAATAGAGTATGGACCTTCGGTCCACAGCACAGTGCAAGATGGTCTATAGGGGAAGGTTACTATGCACTTAAAGTGCCTGGCCCACATGTCATTCAAACATTAGCATATTCAAACATTAGCATGTTAAGACAGATATTAACTACTCTAAGCAATGATTAGCGCCAAAACAAATGAGATTTGGTTAATAAATGGTGTGAACAGTGACGGTCGGAGTGTGACCCGCGCGTGTGCACGGCGGGCGAACCTCGCCGCCGGCGCGGCTGTGGGGCTCCGAGCTCGACGGCGACACGAATAGCTGCGCAATGAGCTGGTGAACTCACCCAAGGTGGCACGAGCTCCAATGGTTGCCGGAGGCGAGCGTGCGGTGGCCGGAGGCAGGGATGACGGGGCAGCTCTCGTGGACAAGGCGCTACGGACGCCGAGGGAGCTCGAGGAGGGGTGCGTCAGTGTTGCCTCGCTACCAAGGACATGAATCCGAGCTCCATTAGGGCGGAGAGGCACTGCGGTGGCCGAAACACGGGTGGCGGCGGCTCACTGCAGATGAGGAAGACGATGGTCATGGGGGCTAAAGCCTGCACCAAAACCCAATTAAATTGGTGGAGCTACTTGTTGGGGCAACGTGAAGCTCCTAGACATGGTTAGAGGGCTCGAGGCTCATCGGAGCGCAAAATGGCGCGGCGGAGCTCCACGGAGCGTGCACCGGAGCTGAAGAGGACACGTCGACGCCCCGAGCTCTACAAAGTGAAAGAGGAGCTCGAGTTGAAGAGGTGCCGAAGGAGGAAGAGAATGCACTGCATGGCGGCGCTACAGTATGGAGAGGAGCTTTGCTTCCTTCTCTCCCACGACCGGAAAGAGAAGTGAGGAGAGAGGAGGCAATCACGGTGGTTTTGTCTTGGGACTACGGACGAAGGAAGAAGCGGCGTGAAGCGATCTTGCCACAGGATAGGCCGGCGCGGCGGTGGAACAGCGTCGCTTCGCCGGATGGAGCCTGCGGCAGAGCGTGGGCGCCGCGTGGAGCGCTGCCTCTGCCCGAGGAAGAAGATGGCCCTAACACGCGGGCCTGACGCGTTAGCTGCACAGAGTGGTTCAGCGGTGACTGGGTTCAACCGAGTCATGTGGGAGCGGTCCGAAACAGATCTAGGCTCAAGCCGGATGAGCGATGGATCGATTTGGCCGGTGTCGATCGGACCGAGGTTCTGGATCGTCTGATCTGGATCGGACGGTCCACGCGCTAGCTGGCCCAACTGAGTCAAGAGAGAGGGGTGTGGTCCGAGTCGGTCAAATAGAGGGTGGCTCGGGTCGGTGCAACAGTGTGAGCCCGAAGCTTAAAATCAGTTTGACCAAGAAAAAAAAGGTTTGACCGGAGCTCAAAAAAAAGAAATAAAATTCTAAAAATTCTAAAATAATTAAGAGGGTTCTGGGACAACCTATTACTCAAATAAATCTTAAACTTCACTGTTCAATATTTAATGTGAATAATTTAAATTCAAACTTAGAATAGGTCTTGATTTGAGTTTGAATTTTCTAAGGGTAAAAAAATTGTTCCACAAATTTGGGAAAAATTATATTTATTCATGATAATTATTCTAGTATTTGAATAAATTAGTTCTAGATGATAATCAAAATTTTTTATTCTTGTTTTCTTTTGGAGTTAAATCTTGAAGTGTAGGTTTAATCTTGTTTTGAGATTTTCCAAGTGCAATAAATGATGCAAATGTTTCCAAAATGTCATGCATGCTGATAAGATGCATACTAATTATCATTAATTAACTTGGGGATGTTACAAACCTCCCCCCCCCCTTACAAAAGATCTCGTCCCTGAGATCTGGGTAGGTTAGAAGTTGGAACAGGAGGATTCTACAAAAGATACAACATCTGTTGTTTTTATTTCCTTCAAAGATAGTGCTAAGATACCTTACAAGGTTACAAGAAAATTCTATTACATTTTCCTTTCCATTGCTTTGTTTAACCTTGCCTTTCTTGATTCGAAGGCACTCCATGTAGAAGGAAAAAGATCTGGATATTCGGTTCGCATCCGGTCTTCACGTTCCCAAGTTGCTTCATCTTTAGTATGGTTGCTCCACTAGACCTTCAAGAACTCGATGTTCGATTTCTTGTCTTGCGCTCCATTTCTTCAAGAATGCGAATCGGATGCTCCCGATAAGAAAGATCGGGTTGCAAATCAAGGTCTTCTAAGTTAGTTGCTTCGGTAGGGACTCGAAGACACTTCTTCAGTTGAGAGACATGGAATACATTGTGCACATCTGAAAGTGATGGTGGTAGCTCCAACTGATAGGCCACCGATCCTCGCTTCGCTAGAATTCGGAAAGGACCGATGTAGCGAGGAGCCAACTTGCCTTTAACTTGAAAGTGTTGCATTCCTTTCATCAGGGAGACTTTTAGGTAAACATGATCATCCACCTCAAAACTCAATTCGCGTCGACGACGGTCGGCATAACTCTTTTGACGGGATTGAGCCGTCCGTAGTCGCTCTCGGATCACACGGACTTGCTCTTCGGCTTCATTGATCAAGTCCGGTCCAAAGAATTGTCTCTCCCCGGACTCAGACTAGTTGAGTGGTGTCCTACACCTTCTCCCATAAAGCACTTCAAAAGGTGACATTTGGAGGCTTGCGTGATAACTATTGTTGTAGGAGAATTCCGCGAACGGCAAGCATTTATCCCATTTTTTTTTCCATAGGACAGCACACATGCTCTCAACATGTCCTCCAAAATTTGATTCATCCTCTCGGTTTGGCCTCCGGTTTGTGGGTGGTAAGCAGTGCTAAAGGATAGTTGAGTTCCCATTGCTTCATGGAGGCAATTCCAAAAATGCGAAGTAAATTGAGTACCTCGATCTGAAGCAATTATCCTCGGCACACCATGGAGACATACAGTTTTGGAGATGTACAACTCTGCCAATTGGTTTCCCGAATAAGTGGTCTTGACGGGAATGAAGTGAGCAACCTTCGACAATCGGTCAACAATTACCCATATGGAGTCATACCCTTGCTGAGTCTTTGGAAGCCTGGTGATAAAATCCATCCCAATTTCATCCCATTTCCACTCGGGAACGGGGAGGGGTTGAAGCATACCCGCTGGTCGTTGGTGCTCGGCCTTCACCCGTTGACATATGTCACACTCTACAACAAAGCGTGCAATCTCCCGCTTCATCCGAGTGCACCACAATTTTTGCTTCAAGTCCTGATACATCTTGGAGCTTCCCGGGTGAATGGAGAAAAGAGAGTTATGGGATTCTTGAAGGATTGATCCTTTAATCTTTGGGTCATTTGGCACAACCAAACGCTTTCCGAACCACAAAACACCTTGATGGTCTTCGGAGAAACACTTGGCTTTGCCGAGCTTCATTTCATCCTTAATTCTTTTCATACCCTTGTCATTCTTCTGGGCCATTTTGATCTGGTCCTCTAGGGTAGGTTTCACTTCCAAGGCAATGAGAAAACCCTCGCTAACCATCTCCAAGTTGAGCCTTTGAAATTCGTTGCATAAAGCCTTCGTTTCCGGTCGAACCGAAATACAGTTGCATTGCGATTTTTGGCTCAATGCATCGGCAATGACATTGGCTTTCCCTGGATGATAATGAAGTCCTAAATCATAGTCTTTGATCAACTCAAGCCATCTTCTTTGCCTTAGATTCAGATCGGCCTGAGTGAAGATATATTTCAAACTCTTGTGATCAGTGTAGACTTCGCAACGGTTGCCGATAAGGAAATGTCGCCATATCTTCAAAGCATGAACCACTGCTGCAAGCTCAAGGTCATGAGTGGGGTAATTCATCTCATGAGGTCTCAATTGCCTTGATGCAAACGCCACAACTCGGCCCTCTTGCATAAGGACACAACCAAGACCAAGGCGAGATGCATCGCAGTAGATATCGAAGTTTTTATGAATATCCGGCAGGACTTGCACGGGTGCAGTGGTTAGATGATCCTTCAACATCTGAAAGCTTGCTTCACATTCCGCTGACCATTCATACTTCTTTTCTTTCTTCAACAATTGGGTCATTGGTTTTGCAATTTTTGAGAAATTTTCGATGAATCGACGGTAATAACCTGCAAGACCGAGGAAACTGTGAATGTCGGAGACGGACTTGGGCTGTCTCCAATTAAGTACATCTTGAACTTTGCTTGGGTCCACAGCAACTCCTCCTTCGGATAGCACATGACCCAAAAAGGCGAATTCTTTTAGCCAAAATTCACATTTGCTGAATTTTGCATAGAGTCGATGTTCTCGAAGCTTGTTCAACACAAGCTGAAGGTGTTCTTCATGCTCCCTTTCAGATTTGGAGTAAATGAGAATGTCATCAATAAAGACAACTACAAATTTATCCAAACACTGCATAAACACTGAGTTCATGAGATTCATGAACATGGCTGGTGCATTTGTCAAACCGAAGGACATGACGGTGTACTCGTACAAGCCATAACGAGTTGAGAATGCCGTCTTGGGAATGTCTTCAGATCTGATCCTAACTTGATGATAGCCCAATCTCAATTCAATTTTGGAGAATATACGGGCACCGGTCAATTGGTCGAACAAATCATCAATTCGTGGAAGCGGATACTTGTTCTTAATGGTGACCTCATTCAATGGACGGTAGTCAACACACATTCGCAGACTGTGGTCCTTCATCTTCACAAATATAGCCGGGCATCCCCAAGATGAGGAGCTCAGCCTAATGAAACCCTTCTCTTGAAGTTCTGCGAGTTGCTTCTTCAATTCAACCAACTCATTTGGTGGCATTCGATAAGGCCGTTTTGATATTGGAGCAGTTCCGGGCTGCAGCTCGATCACGAACTCAACTTCTCGTGCGGGTGGCATGCCCGGTAGTTCCTTGGGAAATACATCCAGGAACTCACACACCACTAGAACTTCACTTAATTCCGGCAATACTTTGCCGCTAAGAGCATAAAGGTGTGGATGCTCCAATTTCGGCACCATTTCGACTAGAAAACCAAGAGGACTCGTGAGAGTGATAGACTTGCGAGCACAATCAATTTGACCATGGTTCTTGGATAGCCAATTCATTCCAAGAATAACATCAAGGCCCGCTGAACTTATCACAATAATATCGGCCGAAAACTTCACCCCTTTAATCTCAATCTCAACTTCACGACATTCATGAATGCTTCTCATTTCTGAACCAGGTGATTGAATCATCATAGGTGCAGGCATCAAGCTGAGTGAGATGTTGTGGAGTGTAGCAAAACCTCTTGACAAGAAAGAATGAGAGGCTCCACGAATGAACAACCGCGGTTGCGTGAGTCGAGTTGACTAGAAATGTGCCCAACACGACGTCGGGTGCTTCCTGCGCTTCCTTGGTAGTGACATGATTCACATGAGCACGATCGGTGTTTTGAGAAATGACATCGGACCTCTGATCAAAGGAGTCTTCAAGGTCTTGGCGGTGATCGGAAATAGCTTGGTGCTGCATCGGGCAATGACTCGCAAAATGCCCTGGATTGCCACAAGTGAAACATACAGCTAACAGGCGTTGTCTGTGTCAGTTTCTTAGCTTCTTCCCAGGCTGCCTTTTCTGGGTTTCTTGTTGAGGTGGTTGAGACACTTGCATGGAAGCTCTCGGAGGTGTCGAATCTTGAAATTCAGGAAAAGCGGGCGGCCAAACACCCGGTTCTTGAAAATTGCAGCTTGCTGAAATTTGTGCAGCCTTCTTGCGCTTTCGCGATTCTACAACCGCTTGCATCTTATTCTCCACCACAATAGCCTTATCAACCAATTGCTGGATGTTGCGGAAGTCGTGTACAGCGAGTGCTAGCTGCATCACTTCCGAAAGCCCATCCAAGAACTGGTCTTGTTTCCTTGCATCAGTGGAGACATCGTCCAGAGCGTAACGAGCCAATTGATTGAACACGTTGAGATACTCCAATACAGACTTATCGTCTTGCTTCAGCTCGAGGAACTCACGTCTCTTGATACTCACGATGCTTGAAGGAACATGTGTCTCTCGGAAAGCTATTCGAAACTCGTCCCATGATGGAACGTGATTGGCGGGCCGCATGGCGCAAAAATTATCCCACCATGCACAAGCGGCCCCTTCAAGCTGGTTGGAGGCGTAGAAGACCTTCTCGTTGTCAGCACATTGAGTGATGATCAGCTTCCGTTCAATGGAACGAAGCCAATCATCGGCCTTGAGAGGATCCTCCGAACAAGAGAACACAGGAGGCTTTGTGCTTAGAAAATCGGCAAATCGGGAGCCATAAAGATCGGCTCCTCTCACTGCCATTTGAGCACCTTGGACACTGGCGGTGTTCTGAGCAATTTGCTGCAAGATTAGAGTCTGGTCTTGCTGACTCTATTCCATCTGGGCCAACACTTCGGTCACGGATGGATGAGGTGGAGTCACTTCTTCTTGCCAACCCACATGCTTAAATTGCGGGTCAGGGTACTTCGGATTGCGCCGTTGATGATTCGAGGGCTGAACATCGGTGATTTGAGAACCCATGGGCTGTGAGTCCTCCATTACTTCCGACGTCAAATGAGATTTAAGACCCGACATCCTGTTGCCATACAACTTGTTAGCAACCGACAAAAAGGAACGAGGGAAAAAGCATAAGGTATGCAGTTGATAGCAGGGGGTAACTTCACCTAGCATGAATGCACAATGAGAACACAATTATGTAACAACAAAATGGGGTGCTATGGTCCATGTGGACAGCACAAGATACAAATGAAAATACGGTTAGTTTTTCAACATAGTTGCGATACCCCGCCCGTAGGCGATGCACAACTACTAGGAACAAAAGAGAGCAAATAGTCTTCACAAAATCCAGCGTCTACAAGCTAATGAATATAATTAGGGTGTATAATATCTAAGGATAATCCCTAACATAATCTTAAAATCGCAGCAAGGCGTCATTCTCTCTTTCTTCCACCAATTCTCTTTACCGACGACAATTTAACGTTTCTAGTGTTGGAAAAGACAGATGAGCAATAGAGAAAATGATTTTTCTTAAATCAAATGAATAGGGAGATAAGACAATAGATACTAGGATGGGTAAGAAAGAAAGGAATTACATTACTTGCATTTTTAACAAACTTTTGATAGTTTGAAAATATTCTTTTGCAAGTCAAAATCCTAATAACGTCCATTACTACGGCTTTAACCTACAGTCAGTATGGCTCTGATACCAACGCTGTGGGGACCCCGAGATCAGATCTGTGTCAAGCAAAGTAATTACGTTGAAGGAGCACAATACTTAACATGAAACGAAAATGATTCCGAGTACCCGGATAGGTGTCTCATGTTAGCTCCCAAGGATCAGTGACTAACATGCACATATCCAAATACAACATTGTATTCACATCCATACACAATATACAAGAATAAATGGAAACGTAAATACAACATCATTGAATAGAACATAATGTATAAGTTTGCATAAGAGGGCCAATCGACCAAAAGTAATTATCAAATAATAAATCGCAGCGGAAGACAAACTTAAAATAAAAAGGGAATAACCAAGTTGGCATGCCCACGAACAAGCAACCAACTGGGATTAAAGTCGTAGCGTCTGAAGTACTTTACCCAATTTGAATAACTTCTCACCTGAACAAATGGACAATTTTTAAGTACAAAGTTGTACTCGCGAGACTTTTAAGAAAAATAAAGATGCATGTAAGTATCAAAGGAAGGCTACTATACGAGTCAATTTTCGGCATAAAGCAAGTTTTGCAATTAGATAAACAATATAGATTCAAATTGCCATTTCTAAAACATTGTATAACAGTAAGTAATGATCAACAACAGTATAACCTCCAAATATAATCAACACATGAACATCTCATTCGTGACACAATTTATACCATAACAAATTAACACGCGAACATCGCGTTCAAGATATCATTTCAGATTTGAACAAAATAACATAATGACACACATTTTTAACCATAACCCAAACTTAATTTCCCAAAAGCTAATTGTGCATGCTTTCCCACAAGTGATGTCCATAACCGGGGACACGGCTATTCGAATAGATTTATTTGACTCTGCAGAGGTGTACAGCTTTACCCACACGATATGCATACCTCGTAATATCGGCCAATGCACTCTTCCTTTGTAGTGTGACTGAGGTAGCATAACGAGGCCGTTACAATGTCATGTCCTAACTATCAAACCACCCGAGAATCAGAATCCCGGTGTGTGGTTGTACGTAAGACTTGGTTCATCACACCACAGACCAGTCCTCAAATACCTAGACGGGGCTACGCGAATCCGGGACCACCACTTCATCACCCTATCACCCGTCCAAGTCCAACACACAACAACAACCCATCAACAAGTTCATAATAATCAGATACGAAGATCTGGACATTTTCCTCAAATTCAACATAACCAAATCCATATAATCCTCAATTTTCATTAAGATTCAATTCGATCCATCGGCCGATGGACTAGCTCCATCAACCGTTATCACTACAACTACTAGCATGACTAAGCTTCGTTCTACAAATTAGCAAACAAACCCATATAACATATATCCTTAATCATTCAAGGTAGAAGGGTAATCAACATACAAAGGAGGGCCAATGTAGCAAGTAGGGAATTAACTACTTCTACCCATGAACATACATTTCAAAATATCATGCAATTGAGAGAGTAAAACCATACAAAATATTTTAAAATCAATAGGAGCAATATGATCAAGAGGAGGGTGCTCGCACCTTTACTGTACCACTTGTTCAATCTTAGGTTACACTCATGAATACATGTTTGTATCATCGAGATATCTATCGAAAGAACGATATTGCAATTAACACCAAATAAGCCGAAAATTCAAAATGCTAAAAATGCATGAAATTTATACAGTAGGTAGATTTCAATTTTAGATGAATTTAGATGAAAGATTCATTCCATTTGGATTTAGCATGTGAAAGTTATGGAGGTTTGAATCTCAGTTTTCTGGAAAATCCAAAATAAATGGAACCTTCATTGTTAATACTAATTTAATTATTTGGCCAAAATTTGTAGAGTAGTAGTGATAAAAAGGATTACATAGGTAAATAAAGAATAATTTTATAAGACCAAAATAACTGAGTTTATCTCATTTGGAGTTTTATGAATTAGTTATACATTTTTAAAGTTATTTGCCTTTTTCTATTGTAAAATTAATAGAGTTATGGATCATTTTACAAAACTATATTCTCTGCTATAGAGACATGTTTTAACCTATTTTAAAATAACTTTCTCTTAAAATTAAAATTATCAAAACTGGTTTCATCCATTTTGGAGTTCAGATGAAATAGTTATGAATTTTTAAAGTTAATGGCATTTTTAGTGTATAAATAAATGGGTTTTGGACCAATCTCCAATAACTATATTTTCTATGATAGGGCAAGGCTGAAACCTATTTTCATATATAGTTCATTTAAAATTAAAAATAACAAAATTGGTTTCACTATTTTTGGAGCTAAAATGAATTAATTATGCATTTTAGAAGTTATTCAATTTTTCAGTGCATAAATTAATCATTTCGGAATTTCTATAAGCATATATTACTTTTTCTACCGGGGCTGAGCTAGCCAATGCCTATGACGGTGGGGTCTGCTAAATAGTGTCGTCTTTCATTGACTTGGTGCACAAAATAGTGTGTGGACCTTCAGTCCATAGCACAGTGCAAGATGGTCTATGGGGGAAGGTTACTATGCACTTAAAGTGCCTGGCCCACATGTCATTCAAACATTAGCATGTTAAGACATATATTAACTACTCTAAGCAATGATTAGCGCCAAAACAAATGAGATTTGGTTAATAAATGGTGTGAACAGTGACGGTCGGAGTGTGACCCACGCGCGCTGCAGAAGTAACCTCGCCACCGGGCGCGACGCTGGGCCCGAGCTCGAGCGGGCGACACGAATAGCTGCGCAATGAGTTGGTGAACTCACCCAGGGTGGCGTGAGGTCCGATGGTTGCCGGCGGCGAGCGTGCGGTGGCCGGAGGCGGGGACGACGGGGCGGCGCTCGTGGACAAGGCGCTACGGACACCGAGGGAGCTCGAGGAGGGGTGCGTCAGCGTCGCCTCGCCACCAAGGACATGAATCCGAGCTCCATTAGGGCAGAGAGGCACTGCGGTGGCCGGAACACGGGCGTCGGCGGCTCACCGTAGATGAGGAAGACAATGGTCGTGGGGGCTAAAGCCTGCACCAAAACCCAATTAAATTGGTGGAGCTACTCCTTGGGGCAACGTGAAGCTCCTAGACATGGTTAGAGGGCTCGAGGCTCACCGGAGCGCAAAATGGCGTGGCGGAGCTCCACGGAGCACGCACCAGAGCCGAAGAGGACACGTCGACGCCCCGAGTGCTACAACATGAAAGAGGAGCTCGAGTTAGCAAAAATGGAAGCGATCTTAGAAGGAGGAAGAGAACGCCTTGTCATGGGCGCTTACTGAGGCGGAGAGGGAGCTTTGCTTCCTTCTCTCCCACGACCGGAAAGAGAAGTGAGGGAGAGGAGGCAATGCGGTGGTTTTGTGCGGGACTACGGATGGAGGAAGAAGCGGCGTGAAGCGGTCTTGCCATGGAATAGGCTGACGCGGGTGGTGGGGGAACGGCGTCGCTCGCCCGGATAGAGCCTGCAGCGGAATGTGGGCACCGCGTGGAGCGCTGCCTCTGCCCGAGGAGGAAGATGGCCCTGACACGCGGGCCCGGCGCGTCAGTGGCACAGAGTGGTTCAGCGGTGACTGGGTTCAACCGAGTCATGTGGGAGCAGTCCGAAACAGAGCTAGGCTCAAGCCGGATGAACAGTGACTGGTTCGGTCGGTGCCGATCGGACCGAGGTTCTGGATCATCTGATCTGGATCGAACGGTCCACGCGCTAGCTAGCCCAGCTGAGTCAAGAGAGTGGGGTGTGGTCCGAGTCAGTCAAATAGAGGGTGGCTCGGGTCGATGCAACAGTGCGAGCCCGAAGCTTAAAATCAGTTTGACCAAGAAACAAAAGATTTGACCGAAGCTCAAAAAAATAGAAATAAAATTCTAAAAATTCTGAAATAATTCAGAGGGGTTCCTGGGACAACCTATTACTCAAATAAAATCTTAAACTTCACTTTTCAATATTTAATGTGAATAATTTAAATTCAAACTTGGAATAGGTCTTTGATTTGAGTTTGAGTTTTCTGAGGGTTAAAAATAGTTCCACAAATTTGGGAAAAATTATATTTATTCATGATAATTATTCTAATATTTGAATAAATTAGTTCTAGATGATAATCAAAAGTTTTTATTCTTGTTTTCTTTTGGAGTTAAATCTTGAAGTGTAGGTTTAATCTTGTTTTGAGATTTTCCAAGTGCAATAAATGATGCAAATATTTCCAAAATGTCATGCATGCTGATAAGATGCATACTAATTATCATTAATTAACTTAGGGATGTTAGAACTTCACACAGCATACAAAGCCTATGTTGTGGGGCTAACTACAAAGAACAACCCTCCGGTCCTTTCTTGTGTAAAGAAACCCACCTCCAACCTCCAAGCCGACAGCTTCGGGCATTTCCTATCCCAACTCCACCGCTTGACTATCCTGATCAGCGCCAATGCTAGCTACCACGCCTGGGCAAAGAGATTTTTCTCCGATTGAGCCTGCTAAACAACCAGCAAGCTCTCCTGGCAAAACCCCACCTCCTAACTACCCTGACCCAACAGCTTCTACCATCGCAGCACCAGTCAGTACCTCAATCTCACAATGGCAGCCACCCGGTGCAACAATTAAATCCTCCATCTTCTCTGAGATTACACACTTTTTGTCTAAGACCAGACTCCTGCCCTGGACCATCAAGTCAGACACCCCATCCTCTCGAGCCTCAAACTCAGACTCCTTAACCTTGTCGCCCTTGACGTAACCCAGATGGTATCTGAAGCCAACAGCCCCAAAGTGTTCCCCTTAGAGCAAGATGAAGACTGCCCCTTACTGCTCCCAGGCTCAAGTGCTTTATTATCCGAATTATTCTTCGGCCTCTTAGACTCTCTATCTTCTATCTCAACATCTTTTCCCCTATCTGATTTGTCTCCCTCCTCATGATCATCACCATGATTGACTACTTCGTCAACCACACCCACCACAGTATCTTCGATTTTGAAAAAAAATATGTCGTAAACAAATTCACCAACCACAATCTCTATACTAGAAGGTATGGCATCTACATCTAGGACACCCACCAGCAAACGAACCAAACCATTCTTACACACTTTTAACTCATGATATCAGTGTTAAAATCAGCAAGGATATACTATTTTGCCACAGGTCGTGCATTAATCTATCTATTATTATATTGTGAAAAATAAGGCTAAAACAAGGTTCCTCATTCACTCCAAGATCAAGAGCTAGAAAACCCATACGAAGAAAAGAAAAAAAAGAAAGATGTACACCACTTATAGTGCAGATTAATTAAATACAGGGGCGGATCCAGAACGAAAATGACCGGGTGTCCCATACATATCACACATGTCTAATTATGAAGCAATGTTGTATAGAAATTAGAATAGTAATGTGTCAAACAATTCAACATGACGGATGAAAAAATAGCCATCAAAGTGCTTACCAAAACAAAGAATCCGACACTCCTAGTAGTAGTTTTGGTTAACTGTGGCACATTGAATAAATGATGGATAAAATTCTAAACCATGGACAAAAGATGGTCGGCATCGGCAAAAAACAACATCCGACCTTGATAGCCTAAAAAAACTAGAAGAAATCACTTAGTAAAATTTTAAGTAAAAGAATCATGAATTTGTCGAAACAAAGATAAGTATATTACATTTTATAATTTCTTTCTACGCTCCCTTAAGTTCTGGAAGCGATGAATTACAGCATCATTGGTAACTTTCCCCATTTCGCATTTCTCCACATAGCAAATAAGGCTATCTCTCAAGAAGTCATCGCTAATGCGATTGCACAAATATGTTTTCACAATTTTCATGATGAAAAGCATCTCTCAACTGTAGCAGTGGCAACAGGCAAAACTAGTGTTAGTTTCAAAAGTCGATAAACCAAAGGATAGCAAATATGTACCAATTATTTGAATACTCCGTTAGATATTTGTACTATAGAATAATGAACCATACATTCGTAGTCATTTATTTAAAATTGTAAGGCTTACTTACTTGACATTGTGTCTCAACTCTCAAGTCTCAAGTAGTCAAAAACTCAAATCCAAATCTTGACACATCACCGAGTTTGAGAAAATCCTAGGGTTTGAGAAAATATACCAACGATTAGCAAATTGGAGTTCCGGTGATATAACAGCACCGAGTGTCGAGTGATCTTGTCATGTACAAAGCAAATATCTGCAGTTGATCGATGGGAAATAAATTAGGATAGTAAATTAGTAAATTTGGAAGATTGAGTCACTAATCGCTTATACAGTTTCAATTTGTGTATAGAAATTAACACATAATTCCACTGAAGTCGCCGGGCTAGTGCCCATCTTCTGCAGAGAAGAGATCTGAAAGGAAAGCCTGGAGCAGTCATGACTCACGAGTATGACCGGCGGCTAGAAATTTTTTCTATCTCATCTCGATGGTTCGACCGACGGGCGACGGCTGGAATTCTAGAAGACTGAAGACAGGAAGTCTCGAGCCTTGCCTACTCGCGCACACCAGCCCGCCCGTGTCGTGCTCGCGACACGCCCGCCATTACTGGGCCAGCCACGTGCCCATGCCCTCGGCCGTTTGCTTCTTGCGGTTCGCTTCATTGGTCGGGCACTGGTCAGGCGCTTCGCTCTCCTCGCTCGCGACTCAGCAGAAGCGACCCACGCTACCACGCCGAATGCGCTCGAGTCGTGGTCCGTCGGTGTCCTTCATTTTTCCAACGGTGTCGATTACTAAATATTTCCATACCGGAGAATATGAGATATATACATATACTAGTAGGGTGCACGTGCGTTGCAACAGAATCTCAAAGGAAAGTGATACATATTAGCAAACGAGATCCTAAACCGCATAATAAATATCAAATTTCTTTCACATATATAAACAAAAACATTAACTCCGCCTATAGCATCACCTGCTACTATTACTACCCGAAAAATAAAATTTTGAGCTCATAGATTGTCTACCTTTGGAAGTTGAAAATGATTGTCTTGGACCTAAATAACAACAAGAAAAGGGGAGATTGAAAATAAGAAAAATTGAAGCTGCCAGAGTACTGGAGTACACATCAAAGGTATTAAAAGAGTTGCAACTGTTGGTCAATTAAATGGCATTCAACAAGTGAGATATATATAAAACAAATGAAAAACTAAATATCAACACCACCTGAAATTTACACTATAAATTCTAATTCAACTTTCAATGAAAATGATGAAAATAAAAGCATGGCCTTGCTTAATTAATCTTCTTTATCACTCATCAATCTTGTGAAAGAAGGTGAATACTTCTACAAGAAAAAAAGTTACAATATATATAGTAGAGATAAATAACTTTGTTATAATGTGATTATCTTTGTGGCTTGTGAGATAGAAGGAAAAATATTTAATATGAATAAAAAGTGGAATGCAGTATGCACATCACATCAATTGGGATTAAGAGGTACTCACATCACTTGCCAAAATGATTTGGACCGGTGTCCTGTGCACCTGGTGGATCTTCTTGGATCCGCCCGACAGGCAAGGTGTGCACGCCTTGGGGAGATGACGAGAGCGACGACCCGGAGAGCGGAGCGATCGGGCGCTTGATGGGACGGGCACTAGCGAGGGGCGGCGGGTGCGTCGAAAGCAGAGTGGTGGCGAACGGGCGGGCTTCTTGGCGCAAAGCGGCGGAGTAGGGCAGCGTAGGCATGCATCGAAGCGTAGTCGCAATGGGCGCAGATGACCTGGACTGACGTGACGAGGCACGCGACAAGCGTCGAGGCACACCCTGGTGGCAAGGAGGCTCGGGGTTGAGCCGGGTGAAGAAAAGGGTAGGGGGAAATGGGCCAAAGGGAGGATGGGCCGGAGGAGAGGTGGGCTGAGCCCAGGAGGAAGGAAATGGGCCGAGCCCGAGAAGAGGGGAAAGAAAATTCAAAACCAAAATTCAAACCGAGCTTCAAATTGAGGTCTGAAATTGAAATTTAAAATGAGGTGGAAGCTAGAGAATTTTGCAAATACACACTAACTTGAATTAGGGTTTTTGAACTCAAACGACAAACTGAGAATACTATTTCCGAACTGAAAACGGGATGTTACACTCCTTTCCGTGTAGACTAAGGATGAGTAACTTACCTGGATGGGGTTGTTTGTTTGATCTTTCTATGCTAGTTCTCACCGAAGAAGCAGAGTTTGACTAATTGCTTGCTCCTTTCCGTGTAGACCTACACCATGGACAATTGGTTTCTTAAGCATGTCCGATGCATGCCCGTCAGACGTTGGACACCATGCATATGCATGACCGTGGCTCAGACGTTGGACATGCATGACCGTGGCTAAAGTCCTCTCGACGAATTCATCGTAGTTCCATCTAGTCCATAGAGAAGCAAGACTCACACGTTGACGGTCAGAGGTCTCTCACGATGACGCGTACACGAAGATTTTTAAGTTACATGAGAGAACCAAACTAAGGTGATGTGCTAGCTTAATATAAGAGTTGTATTCATATAGAAGGTGTATTTTTACAAAATTCTTGTGTTTATGTATATTTGATACGCACCGTTATAATCTGGACCCACCGCTGAGCCCACCGCAATCAGCGGTGCACATATTTATTTTCTTTCACCGATTAATGTGGTAATTTCCAGCCCTTGAGAAAGATCGACTTTTTTTTTTGCTTTAATAAGATAATAGATGTTACGACTTAATTTTAAATTTAGAATTGTTATAAGAAGTATTTTTTTTTTCTAAATGTTCGATGCAATAGAGTATGGTGCCGGAAACATGGTATCGATACATGGAGATATTTACTGCTACGGAATTCTAGTGTTGGAATTCTAGTGTTGGAATTCTGACAGCAGATTCAGACATAGATTGAGCCTCCGGGAATACGCTGAGCTGGGCCTACATGACAGAGTGATGGAGATGCCCTTCATACAGGAGAAAGATTGATTGTGAAATTTCGCTTCTAACACTTGGAATGTCTTGCTCTCATGAAACGCCATCGAGTAGAATGCTAACTGCAGAAATCGTCAAGGAATTGTATCGTGTGGTGGGGAAGTAGAATAATTTCTTAACCAATCTGATGCTTTGGATGGAGAAGATTGGACAACTAAAAACGATTGGTGGGTACCTGAAAGAGCTCTATATTTAGATTAGGGATAAGAAAGAATGTTAAATGAACAAGTAAGAAGACGGGTCATCGTGTGGGCACTTTTTTTTTTTTTTTTTTTTGCAATTTCCAATTACTCGGTATGGGTAGAAATCATGTTACTTGCTTATTCGTGAGTTTCCATATAGTCCCTGTAGTCATCTTTAACAATTGTTATAACCACACAATATCGTAAGTTTAGTACAAAATAATTTTTTGTTTACAATATAAGTGCCCTTAAAGAGTTGACCAGTGAAAATAGGCAAGATAATTCAAATGGAATAAGTAGGATTTGAGTACAAATGATTTTTGTAATACGCATGAGAGTTGTATATCGTCGCACTAATATCTAATAGGAATAAAAAGTCATATAACCTCCTCAAAAAATGATGAAGCACCTCAGGTGAGAAACCAACTGAACACATGGCTAAAAAAACACAACACACCTAATACGTACGGTGAACAAGATGCAACCATGAGATAATATAATATCTGCATTAATGCCGAACACATGCAAGCTTACACTAGCATCCGATGAGAATTGGTCTGAATCATAACTCACCTACATACTGATATCAGTGCTAAAATCAGCAAGGATATACTATTTTGCCACAGGTCGTGCATTAATCTATCTATTATTATATTATGAAAATAAGGCTTAAAAGGAGTTTCCTCATTCACTCCAAGAGCAATGGCTAGAAAACCCTACGAAGAAAAAAAGAGAAAGATCTATACAACTTATAGTGCAGATTAATTAGATATATATAATTAAGAACTGTGACAATTGTGTAAAGAAAAAGACTGTATTTCCAATCATAACAATTATATAGCAAATACTACTCTATTTTTAAAACATAAGAGTGTATGTAGTTTAGTATCTAGCCCTGCAATTGCGTGGGCAATTTTGCTAGGTATAGATTAAACGTCGATGAAAGGTGTTTTTGGCGTGGAGCGCAACCGCCGAGCTGCTCGAGCATAATCACCTTGAGTGTTCTCCCTTCGTTGCATGTGGCCAGCCTCTGACCGTGGCTTACAACCAATCACTTGATTTTGTAAGCTCACAAGAGTAAAATACTTACGAATACATATTTTTTATTTTTAATGTATACATGAACACACTAGCCCGCGCAATTGTGTGAGCCACCGTGGGGGACCCGGATATCGGCAAATATCACGTCGATACAACACATAGATAAACGATACTTAAGTATTATTACAAAACAAGGTAAATGGGCCTTAAAACCAAAGTTTACATAACGGGCTGACAGGTCAAATAGTTCAAAGTAGTAGCGGAAAGTAAACATAGCGGTGGAAAGAATGTCATAAGAGCGTGTGGCATCTATGCATTGCCACAGGCAACTGACTAGACTAGGACCTATTTAACATCGTCTCCATAGCCGGATACATAGAAATATCCATATACCGGGTCTTCAGCTCCACAGTCTAACTCCACATGTTTGAGTAACCATGAGTACAAAAGTACTCAACAAGCCCCTACCGCAAATGTAATTATATAGATACAAGGCTTCCAAAGGATGGGTTGTATGTTTATTTTAGTAGAAAACCAGTTTGCTCAATTACTATAGATATTTTCCAAACATATGACTCAGCATGTTTAACTTCAAAACCAAAGTTGTTTTGTATAAGCAACTGTTATCACGACCGCTTAAACCAGTATGACCACATCCCTAGCAACCATGCATAAACCAGCATGTTGCAATTCCACCCAACATATATATCTTGAATTACCAACAACCATGCTTAAACCAGCATGTCCCATACAAAGTGACCATTCTTAAACCAACACATCGCAAACCACAGAGACCATGCTTAAACCAGCATGTCCCAACTCCGACGACCATGCTTAGACCAGCATATCCCATTCACAATGACTGAGCTTAAACCAACACGTCACACATCACAACCACCATGATTACCCAACATATTTTAGTTCACGATTTTAAGTTAATAAAACTAACCAGTGTGACTTTCTTCACAATGCCCGTGACTGAGGGCACGACTATTCGAATAGATTTTAAAAACCCTTTGCAGAGGTTGTATAGCTTTACCCACAAGATCGGCCATGACACGCTACTATAGACGTGCGATAGAGACGATCATAACAAGGCCTTTACAATAACTCACCATAATACTAAACCATCCAATGGATCAATCTTGGTGTTTGCTCACACTAACTCTGAAGAAACTCTTTGTTGGGAGAATACGATATCGACTTAGTACCACCACAATACTCAAGGGTGAGTACACAGAGATAGGCCCCCTCCAGCCCAGGTGCAATGGCCTAACCCAGACTACCCACTGTTGACGATCGAGTCGCCGATCTTACAAAATAAAAAAGAGGAAAATAGTAAAAAATTCTTGGATGAGAATGAGGCTGCTCTTTATTGCAATGAACTGGCTATTACAGGGGTTCCCTTGAAAAGGTAGTGGACTAACTCTAGTACACAGAGTATATTGCTATTCTAATGCTCCAATTGTCTTTGGATCACTATGTAACACCCCGGCCCAACATTGAGCTTGGAATGCTACTAAAATAAAATTAAACAAAACTAAGCTAAGACTATTTACCAAATTTCGGCAGAACCCCCTTTGTATAGTTAACTATATGGAGGTTCTAGCAATTAAATATATTAATAACAATACCTCAACTTCCAAATTCATTCAAACATGCAAGATAATCGATTCAGCTAAAGCATTAATAAGCATAATCAAAATTTGCTACTCTCACTATTACAATTAATCCAAAACATTCAACCAAAGCCATAACTAATTCTCAATCAGTTTGCTTATTATTAGAATGTAAACTAAATGATATTCTTCTTTTAAGACGAGTGGTAGTGAGTGCATCCATGCAAGACTACTCCCTCCCATGCATGCTGTTTTTGCCAGTGGTACCTAAAAACACAACAAAGCAAGAGTGAGCCCAAAGACTAAAGCAAGTATCAATAAAGAAACACTAAGCTCACAGTTATAGCATCAACATACCAAAAGAAGCATTACACTAAAGACAACTCCCATGCTTATGTAATGCGAACATGCAATGCATCATTTTCTTTTTTCTCTTTTCAGCATTTTACGTGTAATGGGGTATACAACCGTTGATGTATACCCTTGCATGTGCCCTCCAAGCACAGGGACCAAAGCCTATACTCCACAAGTATAGGACCACGACCCATCATCTTCATGATGGGGACCTCTACTCAATGCCCACATTCCATGAATGTGGGGACCACAAGCCCATCATTTACATGATGAGGACCTCAACTATATATACTTGGTCACCACATGACCAAGTCTCAGGTATGCTCTCAAAATTCACATGTACTAGAACTCTATCTTTCAACAACATGTGAATCAACAAGTACATACCAAAATCTCAGACCTCAAATAACATGTAGGGCATTAACAACATACATAAGTAATCTTTAGCCATAATCAAGCATTCACCAATTTTATTCATACTCATCACACTATCATCTATGCATAGCTAATATGAATAAAACGCAAGCAATCATATTCAAACAATCATTATTATGCTACAATCAGGATACTTGCCTCAACCGTGCGGGAATGGTGGACGCGAAGAGGGCGCTGCCCCTGGGACCAATCCCCCACCTGAATATAATTATAAACCATGCTAAGACAATCATACTGGACCAAAGACATATTTAATAGCACACACGAACTCGCTATACTATCAAGTGCCTTCCAAACTTCCAACTTCTAACGACCGATCTGTCCCCTCTGTGGACAACCAACTTCTAAAGTACATAACTTTCAATAAAGGGGTCCAAATAAGGTGTTCTTGGACTTTCTAGAAAGATAATTAAATTCCCCAACTAAACCTAGTTGAGGGGCCCTTCTGAATCGGCCATATAGTACCCCTACCAAGCCAATTTAAAAGACATCAATTTCACGTCGGGTTCTCTGGACAGTACACTAAAACCACCATAACGTTTAGTGTGAGTGTCCAAATCTTGCGTTCTTTAGTTTTCTGGAAAGCTGTGGCAATTACCTACATTTTGCGTTATATCAAGATCCTCTAATTTCTTCTTTAGCTAATCGCTTAACCCAGATTTCTACAAACTGTCAGGATGCTGACAGATTAGCAGGACAGCAACACTATAAAAATCATATCTCGCTGACCGTTAATCGGAATTGGGCGTTATTGGCGGCCACGGAAATCTAAGGACATAACCCAACTATCTCTAAGAGATGGGATCCACAGAATTTGCTTCTAAGGACATGAAAACCGCCGTTCAAACTTCTGGACAGAATGGAATCTAAACAACCGATCTACTAACGAATTCATACACGCTTCAAATATGAAACATACAGCGAGGGAGGATCTTTGTTACCCTTGAAGAACACAGGAAGACGATGAACTACCCCCCATGAAGATGTTCTCCTCCCCTCACCTTCTTCTCCCTCCTATGGCCGGCAGCAGGGAGCTCCGAGGCGAGAAGGGGGCAACACCAATGGCTGGTTCGGCTCGAATGAAAGGGGTGATCTGGCCAAGGTCCTTGGGAATCGAATCCCAAGTGGGAACCTTCTCGGCATGCTTCCCGGCGAAGGAGAGGCTGTCCTCGTTGGTGATCTCCCAATAGAACCACCTCTTCTTCCACCCCGGCCACGACGACCGGGTAAATATCTGAATGTACTCCCTCGATTTCCCATCGTGGAGCTTCAGACTGCAACTACCGGCGATTCCGACCAACTGAGTCATTCCGTAGTAGTACCAAAACAACTCCAGGTCTGCCGGAATCCCTAGGTAGGCCTCACACAGGTACACAAACACACTCAGCATCGTAATTGAGTTGGGAACAAGGTTCACCAGCTCCACGCCAAAGTATTCGAGCACCAGTGTGAGGAAAGGGTGAGCGGGCAATCGAAGGCCGCACTCACAGAATGCAGGAAGATAGGATTTGCCCTATCTCCTCGACTGACCAATCTTTGCTCGGGCGGCCTCAATCCACTTCACGAATTCCTTCTTCGGGATCTTCTCGGAGTCGACCAAAGCCTGGATTTTGGTTGCATCCATCTTCGATTCGGCCCACTAGGAAGCGGTTCCGGCCATTTCTCTCAAAAGTCGAAGATTTGGATGTGGGAAGATTGGAGAAGAAAGCTTGATTTGGTCGGCAGCGAAGAACACAGGAGTTCGAACAGCAAGAACAACTTGGGGGAAGGTAAAAGACCTTATCCTCACCCATGGTGAAAATTTATAACCCGCCGCACTCGAGTTGAAAAGGCGTGGCTACCCAACGGTTATAGCAGCAGAGCCGCTCCAACAGACAAGGGTAAGGGAGTCGATTAGGATTCTTAAATGTGTCTGTTCGAGGAAGTCAGGTTTGTTTTTACACCTCAAGCGAAATTACCTTCTTGACCTAGTCTTTTTCTGGTCAAACGCAACAGGGATTGGAAAGGTCCTACTTCCAATCGTAGTACTGTGACCGCTCGGTGATCGTTAGATCTCCTACGACCACCTTGTAGGCGCAAGATTATTCCACAACTTTCTTGACCAAGTAAATTTCTGGTCAAAAGAAACACCAGTCGAAGAGTCCTTCCTTCGACCATTTTCCTACGACCACTTACTGGTCGTAAGACCATCTACAGCTCCTTTCTCAAGCAAGTTATTTTCGCTTAAGCTGGGGGGCTAGATGACGAGGTCATAAGTTCTTCTACGATCACCCTGTAGTCATAAGTCTTCCTACGACTACCCCATAGTCGTAAGCCCTTCTACGACTATCCCGTGATCGTAAGCTCTACTACGATCTATGGTTGTAGGCTCTCCTACGACCACCACCGGTCGTAAGTCCTTCCACGACCGATCCTTAATCGACAAGACTTACGGACATGTGGGCCCATCGATCGTGGAAACTCACATACCGTATCCAAGGATACGAGCAATCAATACGCTGTTATTTCCTGAAATAACAGCACGACTTAACTCCCCTGCTATGATGATAATTGCCTAGCGACGCGGGGACGTTACAACCCCCGTAATAACCTCCAGCAACGGCTCCACGATCTAGTGCGTTAATATGACCTTTATTCCGAAGATCCAACGGTGCACCCTGGAGATAGTATAAAAGGCAAGGATCATAAGGGTAAAAGGGAGGGGGCCGAAGATCATTAGAAGAACAATACTCTAGTCTTTGGTTCTACTTTTGTAATCCAGCATACTCAATACATACACACAGGAATAGGGTTGTATTCTCCCAGGAGAAGGCCCGAACCTGTATAAAAATCCCCGTGTCTCCAGCTCTGCGTGATTTTGAGCCTAGAGGAACACCCAAATCAAACAATCTTTATGTAAGTTCAGTCCTAAAACACCGACACTGTTCATCACAAGTACTGTAGCGAGGAGGTCTTTAGAGTTACTGTAGCAAGGAGGTCTTCTAGGTGCTGCAGCGAGGAGGTCTTCGAGCTACTGTAGCACGAAGGTCTTCCGAGGTACTGTAGCAAGGAGGTGGTCTTTGCGAAAAGACATCCCTGGATATTTATAAAGACGACCGTGGAGATTTACAAAGACAACCCTGGAGATTTACAAAGATATCCCTGGATATTTTCAAAGACGACCCAAGAGGTCTTTGAGGAGGTCTTCCAGGACCTCCCAAGAGGTTTTTTAGGAGGTCTTTCAGGACCTCCCAGGACGTCTTCGTAGGACCTCCCAGGAGGTCTTTTAGGATGTTTTCTAGGACCACTCACGAAGTCTTTCAGGTTGTTTTCCAGGACCACTCACTAGGTCTTTCAGGACCTCTCAGGAGGTCTTTTACGAGGTCTTGCAGGACCTTCCGGAGGTCTTCTCAAGACCACCCGGAGGTCTCCACAAGACCACCCTATTCATTCCAAATAATGTATGCTTCAAGTGCTACGGTGCTGGTGAGTGGTCGTAGACTTGGTGAAAGTGGTCGTAGACGTCGTGGATGTCTTGGAGGTGGTTGTAGACCTACTGGAGGTGATCGCAGATTATTGTTGAGGTGGTCGTAGACTTCAAGGTTAATCTGGTTAGTGTTTATTGATGGTTGAAAGTGTGTTATGCCTGTGTGAACTAATATTGGTCAAGTTGGAGAACTTGTGCTGAGATATGTTCTTTGGTCTTTGCATGTGCAAGTTGAGCGTGAAGTGAACCATGGTCGATGACAAGGAGGACTGGGATTAGGATGGGGAAATCTGAGGTCTAGGAGGTCGAGGATGTCACGAGATGGTCGGGCTTGCACTAGAGCACGTGGAGATCAAGGTGGTTCTTGATGCTGAGAAGTTTCGGAGGTGGAGTCACGAAGGCTTCGGCGTGTGATGAGATATGGAAAGCATTCAAATATCTGGAAGGTTTAGAGATATTGGAAAACCCGTGTTTGGAAGGGTTTCAGGTCCCTTGATTCTCGGAAGACATATGATTTTGTGTCCATGCCGTTTAGGACACAGATTGGTCTCTGCCTATAAAAAAGGCAGAGGGGAAGTGTTTTCCTGTGGCTTTTACGGGGGGCTATTTGTTACGTAGCTTTTGAGGTAGAGCTATAGAGGTTTTTCGGTTGAAAGCTTTAAGGGTGCTTGTTGAGCACTTTGTAGACACAAAACACTACTGAGAAATAAGAGATCAGATCTATTCGACATCGTCTCAAGGTTGTTTGTGTTCAACTATGCGTAAGAGGTCTTCTCAAAAGAGATCCTTGAGAAGGTCCTGAAGAGGTCCTCGGAGAGGTCTTCGAAGAGGTCTTCAAGGAAGTACTGAAGAGGTCCTCGAAGAGGTTCCACAGAAGGTCGTGAAAAGGCCAGCGCATGGGAGAAAGGTTTAAGTAGTGAGCAAGAAATCGATAAAATCATTTACCCCCCCCCCTCTGATTGTGCCATACGATCCTACGAGTTGTATCAGAGCAAGGTTACTATAGCATCAGAAAGGTATGTGAACCGACCTCCCATGCTAGAAGGTACTGATTTTGCTTTTTGGAAGTGTCGTATGCAAGCTTACATTGAGGCTCAAGGTAATGATGTTTGGAATAAGGTGTCTAGACCTTATGAGGTTCCTCTTACTGTTACAAATCTGAATAAACCAGATGTTGATCTAAATGCTCAAGCTCGTAACTTGTTATTTCAAGGAATCTCTCGCAAAGAGTTTGATCGTGTAGCTCACATTACTTCTGCTCACTTAATTTGGAAGACTCTTTGCGATTATCATGAGGGAACCACTAAAATCAAGAAAGTTCGTAAAAATCTTTATCAAAAGAATATTCTGATTTTGCTATGAAATCAGGTGAATCTGTTGATGATCTTTTTGCACATTTTGAGAAGATACTAAGTAGTTTGCGTGGTGTTGATGTTATTCCTATTGATGAAGATAACACTTCTAAAATTCTAAGATCTTTAGGCTCTGAGTGGTTGATGGTTGTCACAACGATCAATCAAACTATCGATCTAGATACTTTAACCATGGATGATCTCTACTCTAGATTGAAAACTTATGAGATGGATGCTATGTCATCCAAGATTGAGAAGTCTTCATCTTTAGCGCTTGTGACTAATCCCATGCAGCTGTTTCTTGAGCTCTTCTCTTGTATATGCCTTGTCTTCTTTTTCAGATGAACAGCTCGAACATCTTCCTGAAGAAGGCTTGATATTGATATCCTCACGAACATACAAGGCACTCAACAACATGAGAATGAGGAAGCGAGGAGGCTTCTCAAGTTCGATCAAGTGCTACGAATGTGGCGAGCCAGGTCACATTAAGGTGGATTGTCCCAAGCTCAAAGGAAAGATGATCAAAGAAGACAAGAATAACCGTGCTCGGCATTCAAGAACAACAACACCAAGGGTGGTAATTTCCGTCGAAAATTTGCAGAAAAAGTTCTCTCGGCTATCGAGCAACTTGGTTTAAGTGATGTGGAATATGAGAGTTGCGATGATGACGACCACGGTAATGATGATCCTAAAGACAAGAAGAAGAACAACAATGACTTCACTGGCATGTGCTTCATGGCAAGAGACGACAACGACAATGACGGTGACAGTGATCCCGATGAGGTAAGACCATCCTATGATGAACTTGAAGATGGTTTGATCAAACTTGCTATTGAGTTAAAAAAGACGAAAAAGAAACTGAGAGAAAATAATGATCTTGTTGAAAGCTTAACCTCTGAAATTGAAAAGCTAAAGTTCAGTGCTCCTACATGTTTAGAGTCAAGTATTTTAACTGCCCAAACTGAAACTTGCTCTAATTGTGGACTCCTAGAAGCTAGACTTAATTCATCTCAAGAATGATTCAAGAGATGCTTTATCATAAGATAGCTTCTTGTTCTAACTGTCCCAAACTTACAATAGAAATAGAAGTTTTGACCAGACAACTCACTGATTTTGCTGAAAAAGAAAAGTTGGCTATGTCTAGTGCTTCTAAGAAAATTGTGAACGAATCTGTTAAATGCACAGCTTGTCCTACTGCAGTTAAAGAAAATGAGTATCTCAAAGACACATTAGAGAGATTTTCTTTTGGGAAGAAAATTTTGAATATGATCTTAGACAAGTCAAAAGTTAGTGTTAAACATCACGGTCTAGGATTTAACTTTGTTGAGCATGCCAAGAATAATCCTCCTAAGATTGTTGAGCTTCTTGAACGTGGAAAATTTGCAGTAGAACCTGAACCGAAACAAATTGTTTTTAAATTTGTTGGTGTTACAACAAACTTATCTACCAAAGTGAGTGATGTAAATGCAAGAGATACAACTTCTCATAAATTCAAGTATCATTGCACTCATTGTGGTAAAGAGGGTCATCTGGTTCAATTCTGTTTTCGGAAAGCAAAGAAAGAAAAGAAAGACAGGTTAAGAAAAATGTTTCATTCAGGAATGGAGGTTGGTCAAGCTCTGTCGGTGTTTTAGAACCGAACTTACCTAATGATTGTTTGATTCGGGGGTTCCTCTAGGCTCGAAATCACACAGAGATGGAGACACGGGATTTTTAGGCGTGTTCGGCCTTCTCACAGGAGAATAACAACCCTACTCCTGTGTGTATGTATTGAGTATCTTGGATTACAAAGAGGATCAAAGACTAGAGTATTGTGCTTCTAATCTTCGCATTGCGAATCCTAATGTTACATCTTTCCCTCCCTTTTGCCCTGTTGATCCTTGCCTTTCATATCATCCACGGAGTGCACCGTTGGATCTTCAGAATAAAAGTATCCTTAAAGCGCCAGATCGTGGAGCTGTTTCCGGGAGTTATTACGGGGGTCTTAACGTCCCCATGTTGCCAGGCAATTATCATCATAACAAGGGGTTAAGTCGTGCTGTTATTCCGGGAAATAACAGCGTAATTGATTACTCATATCATGGGATACGGTACGTGATGTTCCTTTATCGGATAGGCCCACACGTCTGTGAGTCTTGTCGACTGAGGTCTGGTCGTAGAAAGTCTTACGACCAGTTAGTGGTCGTAGGAGGGTCTACGACCATGGACCAATCGTAGTAGAGCTTATGATTATGGGATAGTCGTAGGAGGGCTTATGACTATGGGGTAGTCGCAGGAAGACCCACGACTACAGGGTGGTCGTAAGAAGGCTTACGACCTCTAGCTTCTCCCTTAAGAATGTTAAGGGGTATACACAAGAGTTATATGACGTCATTAATACCTATAATATGAATTACATATATATAATAAAATAAGGATTGTTATATCCTCGTCATCTAGCACCCCAGCTTAAGCGAAAGTAACTTGCTTGGAAAGGAGCTATAGATGGTCTTACGACCAGTAGGCGGTCGTAGAAAGATGGTCGAAGGAAAGACTCTTTGACTGGTGTTTCATTTGACCAGAAAATAACTTGGTCAAGAAGATTGTAAAATAATCTTACGACTTGCAAGGTAATCGTAGAAGATCTCACGATTTCCAAGTCATCGCAGTACTAAGGTCGGAAGTAAAATCTTTCCGATTGCCTGCTGCGTTTGACCAGAAAAGACTTGGTCAAGAAGGTAATTTCGCTTGAGGTGTGAAAACTAACTCGGCTTCCTCGAGTAGACAGAATGTGAATCAGCTCTTACAGATCTATCTGTTGGAGTAGTTCCCGAGGCATCGGCAACCGTTGAGTAGCCACGTCTCTTCATCTCTAGGCGAGCGGTTATAAATATTCACCGCGGGTGAGCATAAGGTCTTTTACCTTCCCCCAAATCGTTCTTGCTGTTCAAACTTTCGAGTTCTCCGTCGTCAACCAAATCGAGCCCTCTTCCTCAATCTTCCTGAATCTCGACCTTCTTTTTTCGGGAGAAATGGCCAGAACCACTTCCCAGTGGATCGAATCGGAGATGGATGCGGCCAAAATCCAAGCTTCGGTCGACTCCGAGAATATCCCGAAGGAGGAGTTCGTAAGCTCTACTCGGAGTCTTCTCTTGTGTCTACTGGATTACAAAGAGGGATCAAAGACTAGAGTATTGTGTATACCCTACTCCTGTGTGTATGTATTGAGTATTGTGTATAACTCTTGTTTATACCCCTTAACATTCTTAAGGGAGAAGCTAGAGGTCGTAAGCCTTCTTACGACCACCCTGTAGTCGTGGGTCTTCCTGTGACTACCCCATAGTCGTAAGCCCTCCTACAACTATCCCATAATCGTAAGTGATCGACACAAGAGTTATATGATGTCATTAATACCTATAATATGAATTACAGATATATAATAAAATAAGGATTGTTATATCCTCGTCAAGCTCTTTATCATCAGTCTGTAGATTTGGGAGTTTTTGTGGGTGGATCGGGCAGATTGAAATCTTTGTCACGATCAGACCAACGGGCGGTAATACCGGTGTCTTACTCTCGGTCATACCGTCAGGAGGTCAGATCGGTTTTTCAACAAAGAAATAACCAGCTGTGCCCAAAAACCAAAAGTGCCTTCTTCTTGCCTACTATTGCTCCTGTCCGTCGTGTATCTCAGTACTGGTTACCTAAATCATTATTCTCTAACCCCAGTACTAAGATACGGATGATTGTTCGCTCTCTATAGGCTAAATGCAAGAGGAAGGAGAACATTTGGTTCATTGACTCGGTGCTCTCGGCATATATTTGGAGACTCACAATGGTTTCCTCCTCACTCATGCCACGGTGATGAGATGATCACTTTGGGGACAATGCGCAGGGGCGAGTTCTTGCAAAAGGAACTGTCTTGTGTCAGCGACAAGTTCATTTTGAAAGATGTGGCTCTTGTCAGTAAGTTGAGCTATAATCTGCTTTCGGTCTCGTAGTTGATTGATGACAATCTTGAGGTAAGCTTTAAAAAGCACTCTTGCTGTATTTTAGATGCATCTGGTGATCTAGTTTGTAAGATTACTCGAGTTGGTCGATTGTTTAAAGGTGATTTTTCATTCTCTTCATCTTCTGATCTTAGGTGTCTTATTTCATCTGATTCCAAAGATTTGTTTCACTGGCATTGTAGATTAGGTCATATTGGTTTTGATCATATTGCTCGCATCAGTAATTTGAATCTTGTTAGAGGCTTGCCTAATCTTAAAATTGAAAGATCTATGAATTTTGTGTGCTCTCCTTGTCATCATGGTAAGATGGTTTCAGCATCTCATCCTCCTCTCTCTCTTGTCATGACTGATGCACCTTGTCAATTATTGCACATGGACACTGTAGGTCCTGCCAGAGTACAGTTAGTTGGAGGTAAATGGCATGTTCTTGTTATTGTTGATGATTACTCTAGATACTCTTGGGTCTCTATCATGGCATCTAAGGATGAAGTCTTTGGTCACTTTAGAGAGCTTGTCCTTAGACTTGCCACTGAACTCCCAGGAGCACTTAGAGCAATTAGAAGTGATAATGGAACTGAATTCAAGAACACATTATTTGCTTCTTTTTGTACTGAAAGAGGCTTAGACCATCAATTCTCTTCAACTCCTGTGCCTCAACAAAATGGTGTTGTAGAGTGTAAGAATAAAACCTTGGTTGAGATGGCAAGAACAATGTTGAATGAACATGCTACTCCTAGGAAGTATTGGTCTGAAGCTATTTCCACTGCCTGCTATATTTCTAATAGAGTTTTTCTGCGTGGTAAATTGAATAAGACCTCTTATGAGCTTCGCTTTGGTCATTCTCCTAAGATCTCTCATTTGAGGGTGTTTGGTTGTTGGTGTTTCATTCTTAAACATGGAAATTTTGATAAATTTGAATCTAGATCCTGAGATGGTATTTTTCTTGGATATCCAGCTCACACCCGAGGCTATCGTGTACTCAATTTAGAAACTAACAAAATTGTTGAGACCTGCGAGGTCACCTTTGATGAGGCTAGTCCAGGTATTAGAACCGACACTGCAGGCATACAAGAAAATGAGGCACCCGAAGACCTCTTCTATGATTCAGACGACAATGAAAGGGTTACCCCGATTAACATTACACAAATAGAGACTACATCCAGTGGCTCTGCTCCTACCTCCAATGAGGTAGAGGCCACTAATGCTACAACTATGTCACCAACGACTACACAGGCTCCTCTGCATATTCAACGATGTCATCCTCCTGAACAAATGATTGGTGAGTTAAGTGAGAGAGTTCTTCGCAACAGGTATAACTCCAATACATCATATGCTCATGCTGCTTTTGTTTCCTCCTTTGAACCCCAAGATATAAATCATGCTTTATCTGATGAGTCTTGGATTAATGCCATGCATGAGGAATTAGAAAATTTTGGCGCAACAAAGTCCGGTCCTTAGTCCCACCTCCTCTTAGTCATAATGTTATTGGAACTAAATGGGTTTTAAGAATAAGCAAAGTGAGGATGGTGTTGTTGTTCGGAATAAGGCAAGACTTGTGGCTCAGGGTTTTACTCAGGTCGAAGGTCTTGATTTTAGTGAAACTTTTGCAACTGTTGCTCGTTTAGAAGCCATTAGAATTCTTTTATATTTTTTGTTGCTTCTAAAGGTTTCAGGTTGTATCAAATGGATGTTAAGAGTGCCTTCCTTAATGGCTATATTGAGGAAAAGGTCTATGTAAGACAACCACCTGGGTTTGAAAATCCAAAATTTCCTGATTCTGTCTACAAACTGTCCAAAGCTTTATATGGTCTAAAACAAGAACCGAGAGCATGGTATGATAGGCTTAAATCTTATTTGCTTAAGAATGACTTTCAAATGGGCAAGGTAGATAAAACTTTGTTTACACTCAAGCATGGCAATGATCTCTTACTTATCTAGATTTATGTGGATGATATCATCTTTGGAGGTTCCTCTCATGCTCTTATTTCCAAGTTTTCAGATACTATGAGCAGAGAATTTGAGATGAGCATGATGGGAGAACTCACGTTTTTCCTAGGTTTTCAGATCAAGCAATCAAAGCAGGGTACTTCTGTGCATCAAACCAAATACACCAAGGATCTCGTTCGTCGCTTTGAAATGGGGACAAGCAAACCAGTCTCCACACCAATGGGATCCACTGCAGTGTTAGACCCTGATGAGGATGGAGAGTCTGTTGATCAAAAAGAATACAGGAGCATCATTGGTTCACTTTTGTATCTCACTACTTCAAGGCCAGACATTCACTTTGCTGTATGTCTATGTGCTCGTTTTCAAGCTTCCCCACGTGCTTCACATCGTCAAGCAGTCAAACGAATCTTCAGGTATCTTCAGTCAAGTTTGGAATTTGGTTTGTGGTATTCTTCTTCATCATGCCTTACCCTTAGAGCTTTCTCAAATGCTGATTTTGGGGGTTGTAGAATTGATAGGAAAAGCACTTCTGGCACTTGTCACTTTTTAGGCACATCTCTTGTGTCTTGGGCTTCTAGAAAACAATTGTCTTTTGCACTTTCCACAACTAAGGCTGAATATGTTGCTGCTGCTTCTTGTTGCTCTCAATTGCTTTGGATGACTTCTACTCTTAAGGATTTTGGTTTAAATTTGAATAGTATTCCTCTTTTCTGTGATAACACTAGTGCTATTTGTATTGCAAAAAATCCTGTGCAACACTCAAGAACAAAACACATTGATATTTGGTATCATTTTCTTAGAGACCATGTGGAAAAAGGAGATGTTGTTCTGCATTTTATTGATACAGAATCTCAAGTTGCTGATATTTTTACGAAACCACTTGATTCTGCTCGGTTTGCTCTTTTGAGAAGTGAATTTGGTGTGTTACATCCTATGGGCTTATTTTGAGGGGGAGTTTGGGTTTTAAAAATTCAGAAGCTTTGTCTTGCCAAACAGTTCATCAAGTCCAAGCCATTGAAATCAAATGAGTTGTAGAGCTTTCTTTATCATATATATTCATGTGCTGTGTAACCTTGATCTTTACTGGTTATAATTAATTTACTACATAAGAACTAAAGCTTGACATGGCTGAATTCTTTGACTAGATTGATTATTGTGATCACTTTGTAGTGTTCATCGAAAAGGATGAGCTTATTTGTGAGTCTTATTTTAAATTATGGATTTGAAGCAAGTATGTCTCTCATTGCAATCCTGTGATGCTCACTCATTTTGGCATGTTATAAAGTATTAAAAAAAATAAATGAAAAAGATACATTTGAAAAGATGTATGCTTCAAGCATACCATTCGATCTATGTATTCAAAAAAAAAATAGTTAAAATTATGCACACAAAAGTGCTCAAATGAAAAGAAGTATGCTTCAAGCATGCCAGTAGTGAAAAGAAGTATGCTTCAAGCATGCCACCTTGAAAAGAAGTATGTTACAAGCATGCCACATGCATAAGATTTGAATGTGAAGCAATATGGTGCTGATATGAGACTGATGGCTCATCTAGATTTAACCTTTGCCTCACTATTAGGCTTTAACTTTTCATGGTGATATCTCTTTGTGGTCGTATAATCGTTTTAGTCATTGTTTGAGATGCCATGTCATTGAATTAAAACTGCTTAATCACTCTACAAACTTGTTTTGACCTTGTTATATGATACATGTTTTTATATGATCATGTTAAGCTCTACTCAAAAATGGCTTGGTTAATCTATTAAATTGAATTGAAAAATCGGCACAGCTTCTGGCTTTTTATTCTCCTTGCTCTTCTCTCTGATGTCTTCTCTCTCGGAAATTCTTGCTGAAGTACATCACCAAAGGGGGAGAAAGATGGAGAATTTCATTTGGATTTGTGCTTGTGCTGAGGGGATTTGTGCTTGTGTTGAGGGGGAGTTTAAAGTTTCTTGATTTGATGCCTTGAATTTTAGAAACCTTCTTTTCGCAAATTCTTCTCTCTTTTTGAAGTGTTGTCAATGTATTCATCAAGGGGGAGATTGTTAGACCATGCAGCCTTGTTAAGGTTTTTGCTGATGAATAATTGATTGTTGGTTGCTTGGAATTTGTGGTTGTGGAAGTTTCGGTTGTTCCTTTTGGGTGGTTGGTTTAAATGTCTTCCAAGACCTCCCCAGAGGTCTTTACGACCACCCCAGAGCTTTTCCACGACCATCACAGGAGGTTTTCGAGGTCTTCCTCGGGTGGACTCATCCAGGCCATTTAGGACCTCCCCCAGCATAAATCTGTCCATCTAGGACCTCCTCCTGGAGAACCAACGCACATCAATCACGTCCGTCCAGGACCTCTCCAGGAGAACTAATGCACATCCATTACAATCGTCCAGAAGAACTAATGCGCATCAATCGCGTCCGTCCAGGACCACTCAAGAAGAACCAACGCGCATAAATCGCAACCGTCTAGGTCCTCCTCCAGAAGAACCAATGCGCATCAATCTGGACCGTCCAGGACCTCCTCAGGATCAATCTGATCCATCCAGGTCTCTTCCCAAGGAGCACCAATGCGTGTCAATCGCAACCATCCAGGAACTCCTCAGGATTAATCTGGTCCATCCAGGACGTCTCCCAGGAGAATCAACGTGGATAAATCGCATTTGTCCAGGACCTCCTTCAGGAGAATCAACGCGCGTTAATCACGACCGTCCAGGACCTCCCCAGGATCAATCACGTCCATTCAGGACTTTCCTCAGAAGAACTAACGCGCTTTAATCGTGGCCGTCAAATACATCCCCAGGATCAATCTTGTCCACTCAGGACCTCCTGAGGAGAATCAACATGGATTTATCTGGACCGTTCAGGATCTCCTCTAGATCACCAACATGGCTCTATCTGGACCACCCAAGACCTCCCCCTGGAGCCATCTGGATCATCCAGGACTTCTCCCTTGTGAGGAGGTCTTCGAATCTTGTAACCGAGTCTTGTAGCAAGGAGGTCTTCGATTCTTGCTCATCACAAATCTCAGAGCGAGGAGGTCTTGATTCTTGTAGCAAGGAGATCTTCCAGGTGCTGCAGCGAGGAGGTCTTTGAGCTACTATAGCACGAAGGTCTTCCGAGGTACTGTAGCAAGGTGGTGGTCTTTGCAAAAAAAAGACATCCCTGGATATTTATAAAGACAACCCTGGAGATTTACAAAGACAACCCTGGAGATTTACAAAGACGTCCCTGGATATCTTCAAAGACGACCCAAGAGGTCTTTGAGCAGGTCTTCCAGGACCTCCCAAGAGGTTTTTCAGGAGGTCTTAAAGGACCTCCCAGGACGTCTTCGCAGGACCTCCCAAGAGGTCTTTCAGGATGTTTTCTAGGACCACTCACGAAGTCTTTCAGGATGTTTTTTAGGACCACTCACAAGGTCTTTCAGGACCTCTCAGGAGGTCTTTTATGAGGTCTTGTAGGACCTTCCGGAGGTCTTCTCAGGACCACCCGGAGGTCTCCACAAGACCACCCTATTCTTTCCAAATACTATATGCTTCAAGTGCCACGGTGCTGGTGAGTGGTCGTAGACTTGGTGAAAGTGGTCGTAGACGTCGTGGACGTCTTGGAGGTGGTCGTAGACCTACTGGAAGTGATCGCGGATTATTTTTGAGGTGGTCGTAGACTTCAAAGTTAATCTGGTTAGTGTTTATTGATGGTTGAAAGTGTGTTATGCGTGTGTGAACTAATATTGGTCAAGTTGGAGAACTTGTGCTGGGATATGTTCTTTGGTCTTTACATGTGCAGGTTGAGCATAAAGTGAACCATGGTCGATGACAAGGAGGATCGGGACTAGGATGGGGAAATCTGAGGTCGAGGAGGTCGAGGATGTCACGAGGTGATCAGGCTTGCGTTGGAGCACGTGGAGATCAAAGGTGGTTGCTGATGCACGGAGAAGTTCAGGAGGTGGAGTCCTGAAGGCTTACGACGTGTGATGAGATATGGAAAGCATTCAAATATCTGGAAGGTTTAGAGATATTGGAAAACCCATGTTTGGAAGGGTTTCGGGTCCCTTGGATTCTCAGAAGAGATTTGATTTTGTGTCCGTGTCGTTTAGGACACGGATTGGTCTCTGCCTATAAAAAAGGCAGAGGGGAAGTGTTTTCCCGTGGCTTTTACCAGGGCTATTTGTTACGTAGCTTTTGAGGTAGAGCTATAGAGGTTTTTCGGTTGAAAGCTTTAAGGGTGCTTGTTGAGCACTTTGTAGATACAGAACACTACTGAGAAATAAGAGATCAGATCTATTCGACATCGTCTCAAGGTTGTTTGTGTTCAACTGTGCATAAGAGGTCTTCTCAAAAGAGATCCTTGAGAAGGTCCTGAAGAGTTCCTCGGAGAGGTCTTCGAAGAGGTCTTCAAGGAAGTACTGAAGAGGTCCTCGAAGAGGTTCCAGAGAAGGTCGTGAGAAGGCCAGCACATGGGAGAAAGGTTTAAGTAGTGAGCAAGAAATCGGTAAAATCATTCACCCCCCCCCTTCTGATTGTGCCATACGATCCTACAGAAGACCTCCAGGTGGTCGTAGAAGACCTCCTGGGTGGTCGTGGAAGACCTCTGGGTGGTCCTGGAAGACCTCTGGGTGGTCCTGGAAGACCTCCTAGGTGGTCGTGGAAGACCTCCGGGGTGGTCGTGGAAGACCTCCGGGGTGGTCCTGGAAGACCTCCTGGGTGGTCGTGGAAAGAACATACTCCTTTAGAGGTTTCTCTTGGACTTCTTCGGGAGATCCTCTTGGACCTCCCTTGGAGAACGTGGTCAAAGCTGTGGACCAGAGGTCCTGGAGGAGATCATGCTATCTCTGGAGGCCAAATTGGATTTCAGAACGTGTCCAACTTGAACTCTTGCTTTGTATGTGGAGTAGCGGTCGTATCCAGAGGGTTGATGTCCTCATCAGCCGCCTCTCTAAAAATTTGCATGTCATTCGCATATCATCGATGCTAAGTAACTAACATTTCATATCATCTCTAGCACATACTGTACATTACGCCAACATGCTATAAAAATTCACTCTATCTATTCACTTTACCAAAAAAAAATAAGACCGCTACAAACGCATAAAAAAATCATGTGGATAACTGCTTCCTAGGACCTCCTCTGCGGGGAGTGGTCCTAGAGAGGTCCTAGAGGGAGGTCCCGAGGAGGTCCTGAAGACCTCCGGGGTGGTCCTGGAAGACCTCCGAGGTGGTCCTAGAGACTTGGCTGGCCTGTGTATGTGACGTAAGAAATATGAGTTAACTGGATAAGAATGCAATAGTAGCAAACAGCTAAAGTGTATTTTATCCGAGACTATAACAGGATGACAAAGAAGACCTTTGAATGCTTTTGGTAGAGTTCCTACAAAATTGCAACCCGCAGTTATTTAGCACCAATCATCTCAGATTGTATGACCATCAAATCTTGCAAAGGCATTCACCCCACATATCTAGTATGTTTTCGCTATCACTAAATTTGAAAGAAGAGTAAGATTACGTGATACGGAAAGATCGGGTTGATTCCAGGTCAATGTTTAATAAACATTGTAATGCGCTTACCTGTGTCAAAGAGCTAAAAATTTTAGTAAACACGATATTTTTAGTACGGGAACCATAGCTCCCATCATCGTTTTCGACTAAATTTTTTAATGATTTTCGAGATGTCACACGGGAGACAGCGACGTATAGCTGGCCATGTGTGAAAACAAGTTTTTTCAGGTAAACACTGACAACTGCTAGAGTTTGTCCTTGGCTTTTATTTATGGTCATCGCATATGAAAGACGAATTGGGAATTGTTGTATTTGGAGCACAAAAGGGCATCTGGAATCTCGATTTGTTAAAATAATTCTTGGAATATACACAATATCACCGGTATGTGAACCTGTGATAATGACCGCTTCGATGACATGATCAGCAAGGTTTTTTATAATCAATCGGGTACCATTACATAAGCCATTAGGTTTTCTCAAATTTCTAAGAAGCATGATAGGAGAGCCAGTCTTAAGAATCAATTTATGTTGAGGAAAATTGTTAATACGTATTGTGTTAAGGAATTCAGTTTGGTAAAACATGTTGGCTTCACGATCAGTCGGTAGAGCTTGCTATGGAATCACAACTAAGGTATTCAAGCGATCTTGGGAGCTATTGAAAGAACATATGAATTAATATCATCACTAGCTCATTTGTCTATGTCAAAATAGCGCCACGCAAATATGTTGGTTCTCGATAGTTTTGTGCTAAATTGTAAACAAATTGAAACGATCGTAGATATTTTATTGGCATCAGTTTGGATGAGCAGGTCATCTGGAATATCAATTAAGCTGTCGTCAGTTTGGTCTTCATGTGTAGTAGTTGGTAACGTGCCGTTTCCAAGGTCCAAAATCCATTTTGAAAACTCTGATGCGTCATTTTCTTGGCCTAGCTGTGTTAAACTGTTAGTAATTCTCATGTTGATTGTTAGGTGTAAGATCTTGAATGAATGCCAAAGTGGAGAATTTATTATTGGAGTGTCTATAATCTGTGCTCGAGTACCTCCTTCAATAACCGGTAAGATTTGTCGAAGATCACCACCTAGTACGACAACCTTACCACCGAACGGGGCTGATGCAATAGAAGGGTGGTCAATTGCTAGAAGGTCTCGAAAGGTTCTATCTAGAGTCTCAAAACATTGCCGATGTGTCATTACAACCTCATCCAAAATAACCAAAGAAGTTTGTGTAATCAGTTCGGCGAGCATTGAACCTCTTTTGATGTCATGAACAGTTGTTTCGCTAACTTCAAGAGGTATTTTAAAGCGGGAATGAGCTGTTCTACCCTCCCCAAGAAGAGGAGAGATGCAACACCTAATGACACAACAGTAAGAACAATTTGTTTTGCGATCTTAGAAAGGTGATGATTGCATTCCAAAGGAAGGTTTTCCCTATTCTGCCATAGCCCAACACAAAGTACAAATCAGGTAGACCACTTAAAATAGAACTAATAATGGCCGTATAAGCAGCGCTTTGATCAACGTTGAGTTGAGCAAATAAAGACGGTGCTTCATGTTGAAGATGGATGACATCATATGATAGTTCTTCGTTAATAAGCTTATTCTGAAGGGGTATTACAACGGAGGCTATTTTTTTAGGAAGATTATAGCTTGCCATGCTCGCTCCATTTCTGTTGAAGACGATTTCAAGTTCTTCAAGAAGCATGTTTTGAAGAACTGTAAGAGGTACTATATAATTGGGGTTATGTAGAGCAAGTCTTGTACGGTACTGTAAATTGTCTGCAAGGTCATTCCAATATCGATTATAGAACTTATTTTCGTCTTGAACATGGCAGAAAATAATAATAGTAACAAAAAGTTGTCTAAGCTGTGGTCCGGCTGCTGAGTGCAAAGATTCTTCCATAGCGTGGTACCATTCATTATCGTCACCAAGTAATCCTCGAGCAGCACATGCTTGTTTAAAAGTCTCAAAAATCTTAGCAATATATGTTCTAACATCGGCATAGCATGTAGCACCTTTAACAATCATGAGCAGCATTCTTAGATAGTAGAGGTCACCGCTCGAAGGATGAACGTAACAAAGATGGGCTATCTTACAGCCTCTCTTTCGAGGCTCCCATGACCTAGCGCCGCTGTCCCATGACCATTTAGCCGGAAACTCGCAATAAGTCAAAGATCGAGCATGTGGATTTCTTCGATTAACTACGAACCACTCGGTCAGCTTTGTTCGTTTCATGAAATTGTTTGATACAATATTCTCTAAATTAGAAGCGCAGTTGAACTGAACAAAATTCATGTTTGGTAGATGCACTGGGAGGCGTTCAACTGCAGGGGTCTTACTATGTATGTCATAACCGTAGATTCTCCAAAGCGCGTCTTGTTTGCAGATATATCGACATTCTAGATATTCTTTTATTTCGTCTATAAAAGGAGCATCAGCACTCCCATTACCGTCAACGGCCAATTGGATCTTCTGAAAGAACATTTTTGATCGGTCAGGTCCCTTGGTAATGTACTTAAATACCTGAGTGTAATATTTGATGGAAATGCATATATATCTTGACTATCTGACGAAACAGTGCTATCATTGGGATGACTATGTAGTTCATGTAACAGACGGTACTAAAGGACGTGTAGTACTCATCCCTTGCTAATTCTTGTGACTGAGATTTGGACCTGACAAAAGATAACCACAAAATATAATATCTGAACACGAAAACCCGACTGTGAGTTTCTACACTTTTGAAGAATTGCAAACTTAAAGACCTGACCAAGTGCTTGAGGTTCCATTTGATAATATCTTTGGTACCTCCCACGAAGTTGATTCAACCAGTAAAGACTAAACTCTAAAAAATACTATAAGTAAATTTGATAGCGTGCCAACTATCTTGTAAAAAATATGACATTAATCACACAGCTTTAGCATAATCTAGTATATGAACTACGAAAAGTACATGCAAGGAAACTGACTAAACTTAAGAGCTACAATTGTAGGGTGTAGTAAAAAACTAGTTGTATTCTCAGGGCTTGAAAGCAGCAGAAAAGTAAAGTTTGGACAATCAATATCTCAAAAAAGGGTTGGTTATCTCTGACAGACTATCCCACAATACCAATTAGCTGAACATGATGTAAACATTTTCATGGCAAATAGCAGCTCAATAATCTAATTTAGAAATCGTGCTTGCAAGGAGCAGAGGTCATGTTCAGAGCCACCCTAGTTGCAAGAACCACCACAGCTGCACAGGAACAATGTTTCTACTGAATTTGTTGTCCACTACACATCTTCAGAATATGATCATGTCTGAAGGTGTGTGCGTATGCATACCTAGTGTGTAGTACTTTGTGCATGAATCGATCACCATTGTGTCTTTGACTCTGCGTTGTTCTGCGGCTCCTCCACCAAACCTTTCCATCTTAGCCATCGTGGAGTTCTCGGCAAGAGCGGCGTCCTCACAAACAATGTAACACCAAAGTGGCAGAGTACCACATGAATGTTGTTGCATTTGAGGATCTTGATGTTTGAGACTTTTGAAGTTTGCGAATGTACTGAAAAAGGCGGTTTATTACCGTTGAAGTTAAGTGTGCCGGTCGAACTCTGATTGCGGTTGCTTCGCTTTGGGAAGGACTCCTGGTGAGGCTCTCTCGTCGATGTCGCTCTGCCGTCGACCACCACACCGCCAATGGGACCACCTCCCGGCCACAGCAAATGATGGCGGTACCCTCACGCCGATGTCGCGACGCTGACAACCTCCCCCGTCTCCATTTAGCGACCACCTTCGGTGGGATCATGCTCATCAACGCAGCGACATCCTTGCCTACTTTGCACTCACAATGTGTGACGACTAGCCATATTCAACAACTGAATTCTCATCACTCATCGGTGCAAATTCTTGTCAAATTCTACAAAAGATAAACTACTGACCATGGCAGGTAAATGCATCATCCCAAGATTTATAAAATTCTACACGATAAAGTATTGATCATGGCAGGTAATGCAGGATTGCAAGATTGCTGAATTCAATTTATGAATTCGACTCAATACCTTACTGCAAGCCAGGGCCTCGACCCATTCTGCGGTGGTGAAGAGGAAGACGATGACGCCTACCTCCATGTAGTCGTTGAGAGCGACCACGATGAGCATGAGGATGTTGATGTCCGGGGTGAGCCTGCTGGCCATGGCGAACCCACGGAGCAGCATCGGCGGAGCACCAGCGCAGGCCGCCGCTAGGAGAGGAGAGGGAGCAAGCGGAGGTGCTCAGAGGGGGCTGGATGCGCCTAGGAGAGATGGTACCGGAGACACCGAGCGCCATCCCCTACCACCAAGCGCAGCAAGCAAAATGGGGGGGAGGGAGGCGGTGACTAGGGAGGAAGATGGACCGAGCGGCAACGGAGGAGGGGAATCGAGCGTGCGGCGAGACAAGAAGAGGGAGGGACCGGGAGGGTGAAAAGAGCGAGGGTAGGCGGGGGCAGCGTGGGGAGGAATGGAAGGAAAGGGAAGAGAAGATGGAGAGGAGAGGGAGGAAGCGGCGGTGCTCGGAGCGCCTAGGAGAGAGGGTACTAGAGACGTCGAGCGCCGTCCCCCGCCACCAAGCGATCGAGCAAAATGGGGAGGGCGGGTGGCGCCGAGGCGCGCACTGAGGAGAAAGATGGACCGAGCGGCGGCGCCCTCGGAGGGGAATCGAGTGTGCGGTGAGAGAAGAGAAGGGAGGGAACGGGGAGGGGAAAAGAGCGAGGGGAGGAGCGCGGCGCAGCCTGAGCGAGAGAAGAGAGAGAGCCTAGGGCGCAAGCTATTTTCAGGGCGATGTGGCCGCGCGAGGGCCGCCCCTTCGCTGCAAGCGCACCGCCTCCGATCTGACAGACTGGACGCGATTGCGGCGCGATCCGACGGCGGCCCTTTTCCAACCGATGTAGCTAGTGCGAGAGGAGGCCAAAGCTAGCAGCCTTTAATGTTAGTAATGATCAGGGTGAGCATATGGATGTTGAGGAGGCTCAGGGATCTGAAAAACAAACATGCTCACACAGAGAGAGAGAGAGGTTCTTTCTTAGTCACAATTTTTCCTTTTCACATCTGCATTTATGTCTACATAAGCAATTGAAGAGGCCAGGACTCAAGAGCAACTCTTTCACTTAGGAGTTCGCGCACACACATCCATTAGGATTATATATTCGTTTCCCCTTAACCACGGCTTTATGGAGCGGCCCTAATCGAAGACCGTCATGCTAACGATTTAAACGGAACTCTACTGACTCCATGCATGTTTGAAGGAACAAGAATCAAGCATGTAGCGGCGCATAAAGAATTTTGCTTCTAATTTAGCCCATATTTGCTCTGCGAGGCTAGGAATTCCCATGATACACAAAAGTAAAAGAAATGGATTTGCGACACTTATTCGTGGGTCCAAATTAATTACATAAACCGAATGATTAAAGATGACCTTGGCTAAAATATCTAAAGATGATAACGCGTCACCTGGCGAGATGGCACCTACCGTGTTCCTCACTTGCTCGACCTTTCGGTGAAGATGCCACGGCGGTGATTCCTACCGACCTAACCTCGTTCGAAGCTTGGATGCTCGATGCTGTAAAATTGCGCTTTTCGTGTATGCACACGAGGTGTTGATGAAATGTTTACTGAGTAATTAGCTCGCTAATTTGAAGTGCTTCCTTGCCGCTCAATCACACGGAGGTTTTCACGCGTCGTGGAAGTGGAACACCACACGAGAAGTAGAAATGGGAATCGGAGAACTACTACTAGATTGTCTAGCTAACGCATTCTTGAGACTTTGTCCTTACGCATTGCAGAAGGAAACATTTCGCTGCGTCGTCAAGTCGATGGGTGTCTTCTTGAAAATCTTCTCCGTTTTAGGATTAAGAACACGAAACAAAAGCCCGCAATCAAATTGCTCTTTAAGCTTCTCATGCAAAGAGATTAGTGCCTAATCCTCCAAAGCCAACAATAAGGACTATTAGAGATGTATTCCATCTAATAGAGATAAGTTTCCTTAAAAATAGAGATTGTTTCTTAAAGATCAAGTCGGGTTGTCCTTATAAAAGGGATATCATGTATCCATTATCAATCAAGCAAGAAAGATGAATTAATCTAGTCTCCCTCCCATGGTTCTATCATCCTAGTCTATAGTATAATCTCTCATCCCACCAAGCCGACGCCGCTCGGCCTTCTTCCTGAAAGTGTTTACCCCGCTATGAACTAATGTTCATGACATTTGGTATCAGAGCAGTCGATTCCATCCCACGACTTCTGCTACTATGGTTATGGCGACATATCATACTATCAGATCTATCGCCGAGTCATTGGCCATGATAAAGGCTAATGTCAATAAGATGACCATGAGTAACAATGACAACGACAGGAAAATGGCAGCCATCTTCTTCGACATGCATGCTACTTTAGAGAAGATGATCGCGGATCAGAAGGAGAAGAAGGTGCAACAAGAGGCGGTGGTGTTTCCAGCAACCACAGTGACGCTGTCGAAACTTGCCGCACCGCTACCGCATCTTTCCATGGTGTCGCCGAAGCCTGTCGTGGTCCTGTCGAAGTACGTCGTGGCCACCACAGCACTGCCAGAGTTGCTACCATGCCTGCCGCAGCAGCCGATGAGTTTGCCGCAGCAACCGATGAGTTTGCCACAGCAACCGATGAGTTTGCCACAACCACATGTGGAGGCAATGATCTCCAAGGACTCATGTAGCCATCACAACCACTCGTCAACATGGGGTTTCCTAGGGCTTTAGCCATGGCTGCCACCACAGATCGAGGATAGGTTGTCGCGAAAGGATGGGAGTAGTGTCATGGTTTGGGTACTATTCACGCGTGTGAACAGTACACACGATGCTGTAGTGCTGTGCACTATTCATGTCGGGCCCACGGATGCATTAGTGGTTGGAAATAGAGATAAGAATAGTTAGTTTCCTTGTTAGCTGGGTTTACTTTCTTAGAGATGTATTCCATCTAATAGAGATAAGTTTCCTTAGAAATAGAGATTGTTTCTTAGAGGTCAAGTTAGGTCGTTCCTGTAAAAGGGATATCATGTATCCATTATCAATCAAGCAAGAAAGATGAATTAATCTAGTCTCCTTCCTAAGGTTCTATCATCCCAGTCTATAGTCTAATTTCTCATCCCACCAAGCCGACGCCGCCCGGCCTTCTTCCTGGCGGTGTTTACCCCGCTATGAACTAAGGTTCATGACATTTGGTATCAGAGCAGTCGATTCCTTCCCACGACTTCTGCTACTATAGTTATGGCGACATATCATACTATCGGATCTGTCGCCGAGTCGTTGGCCATGATAAAGGCTAACGTCAATAAGATGACCATGAGTAACAACGACAACGACAAGAAAATGGCAGCCATCTTCCTCGACATGCATGCTACTTTAGAGAAGATGATCACGGATCAGAAGGAGAAGAAGGTGTAACAAGAGGCGGTGGTGTTTCCAGTAACCACAGTGACGCTGTCGGAACTTACCGCATAGCTACCGCATCCTGCCATGGCGTTGCGGCTGTCATGCGTCTGCCCGCTGGCACGTCAGGCCACCATTGTTACGCTGAGGTTCTTTGCCATACTGCCGCGAATAGCCGATGAGTTTGCCGCAGCAATCGATGAGTTTGCCGCAACCACACGTGGAGGCAATGATCTCCAATGACTCATGTAGCCATCGCAACCTCTCGTCAACATGGGGTCTCCTAGGGCTTCAGCCATGGCCGTCACCATAGCTCGAGGACGAGCTGTCACGAAAGGAGGGGAGTAGTGTCATGGGTTGGGTACTATTCACACGTGTGAACAGTACGCACGATGTTGTAGCGCCGTGCACTGTTCATGTCGGGCCCACGGATGCATTAGTGGTTGGAAATAGAGATAAGAATAGTTAGTTTCCTTGTTATTTGGGTTTACTTTCTTAGAGATGTATTCCATCTAATAGAGATAAGTTTACTTAGAAATAGAGATTGTTTCTTAGAGGTCAAGTCAGGTCGTCCCTATAAAAGGGATATCATGTATCCATTATCAATCAAGCAAGAAAGATGAATTAATCTAATCTCCCTCCCAAGGCTCTATCATCCTAGTCTATAGTCTAATCTCTCATCCCACCAAGCCGACGTCGCCCGGCCTTCTTCCTGGTGGTGTTTACCCCACTATGAACTAAGGTTCATGATATTTCTTTGATGGTTCTCCCCCCTCCATCAGCATCTTATATCAAGTAAATCCAATAGCTTTTGTTCATAGTTGGTCCTGTCATCCTTCAATCTTGACCCTGCACGCACTGCACCACACATCCAACGGTCTAGAGATCACAAGTTAGTCCTGCCATCTCTTAATTGTGTTGATTATGTCAATAATAATTACTAAACACTAATCATCCGAACAAAATCACGGCAACATGCGCTCACGTGCGAGGCGGCGATGAACAGAGATAGTGCCTGGCTCGGAACCAGACTGGATGTCGTGTGCGATGTGTAAAAACCGCCAATAACGTGCAGTGGCAAGGAGGCCTCAGACCATCTCTAATATTGTGTTTTAGCCGGTTCAAATGAGGGGAGAGAATGTATTAAATCGATTCAAAACATTGGAGGGGTCGATTCCAACAAAAAAATGCATGGAACCGAATTCTTTTTTTTTTTTGATAAAAGGATTGCATCCCAGCTTTTATAGAAAGCCAAATAACAGGTTTTACATCACAAGTCACAGCGATAACATGCTGGGGATTCTAGCTAACCAAAAGAGCTTTAACAACTAACAACTAGATAAGAGAGAACAGCAAGAGAGAATACATCAAAAGGAAGAAGTTTTGCTGTCAAGTTGGCGACAAAAGAGATCTACTTATTGCATCAACTAAGATTTTGTTGATGACAAAGGAACTGACAAAAGTCCCAACGCTGACCACAGGCATCAACTAGCTGGTGATGTCCAAGCTGAAGTTCTCCAGTCTTCGAAATTTTCCAGGAAGCGGTCCAAAAAATCTCTATCCACCCCTTTGGTTAAGACCCTCCAATGCTACAAACAACATATAATTTTGAAAATCACATCCATAGGGTTCCTAGGCAAATCTCCTTCAATAGCCATACTGTTCCTACATTTCCATAGGGTCCATGCGAAAGCTGCAAAACTAAACAACATAGCATTATAGTAATTAGCTTTCCTCCCTTCTAGCCAGTTGAGCTGAAAGTCATCGAGAGATGTAGGAGGTCTATTCCAGTTACAAGCTTCCTTCACACAAGTCCAAGCAAAGTTAGCAAGAACACAAGAAAACAAAATGTGGTCAATAGTTTCTTTTTCACCACACAGCACACAAGTTTCCTTGCCTTTCCACCCCCTTTTCTTAAGCTGATCAGCTGAAGGAACTCTATTAAGATAGCATTGCCACAAGAAGATCTTCACCTTTAGGGGAACTTTACTCTTCCAAAGCTTTTGTGAACGAATACAAGTAACTCCTCCAAACACCAACTGCTTATACAAAGATCTGACAGTAAACAGCCCACTTTTTTCAAAACACCAGGAAACAGTGTCCATCTCCTCATTAAGAGTGGTGTTCAAGATATAACCTTTCAAAAGGTTCCATTGGCTCATCTCCTCTTCACCAAAGGTCCTGACGAAGTGAATAGCCCAGCCTTGGTTAGAGTAGCAGTCAGACACCCTGGCATCAGGGGACCGACAAATAGCAAACAACTTGTCAAACTGGATTTTCAAAGGACAGCTCCCTATCCAAATATCTGACCAGAATGAGGTGTTGCAACCATTTCCAATCCCAAAAGACACACCCCTGTTAAAAACATGCTTTACCTTCTGCAGACTCTTCCAGAACTGTGAGCTATTAGCAGCATTTGCATCTTTGAAACAGCCCTCAGGAAAATATTTAGCTTTAATGATTCTGAACCACAGCTCCTTGTCACCCCTATAGATTCTCCAAATCCACTTAACAAGAAGACAAATATTCATAATTCTAGAATTGATCACCCCTAGTCCTCCATAATCCTTTGGTCTGCAGATTGCTTCCCAATTAACCATATGATACTTGAACTTATCAGATGGGCCTCTCCAAAAAAAACTAGATCTAATAGAGTCCATCCTGTTATGACTCACCCCACTAAAACGATAAAAGCCCATTGTGTAAATAGGTAAGCTGCTCAGACAACTGTTAACCATCACCAGTCTCCCCCCTGATGAGAGAAGATTGTTCTTCCAGTTGTCTAGCCTTTTCTTCATTTTGTAAATCACACTTTCAGCCGCTCTGTCCCCCACATGATGGTTGCCAATCAAGATGCCCAGATATTTGAGGGGAAGGTTAGCTAATTTGCAATCAAAGACCCCGGCCACAAGAGATGCTTCCTCACCATCACACCCCATCACGAAGACTTCACTTTTGTGATAATTGATCTTAAGGCCAGACATCCATTCAAAACAGTAAAGAAGAAATTTCAGGTTGGTCAAATATTCCTTCTCACACTCAATCATTAATATTGTGTCATCCGCGTACTGCAGAATAGGAACACCCCCAGGGATAAGATGGGAAACCACCCCTTTGATCAAGCCTTTTTCCTGCGCATTCTCAATAATCACTGCAAGAGCATCGGCAGCCAAATTAAAGAGAAGAGGAGACAGGGGATCGCCTTGTCTAAGACCTCTGTTGGTTTTGAAAAAAGGCCCCATCTCCCCATTGATGTTGATGCTAACTTTCCCACCTCTGACAGAACTCATAACCCTCTTAATCCAAATATCAGAGAACCCTTTCCTTACCATAACATCTTCCAGAAAACCCCAATGGATTTTATCATAAGCCTTTTCGAAGTCAATTTTGAAAATCACCCTTTTTTTTGGTTTGTCTGACCTCATGCAGAATCTCATGTAAAGCCACCACCCCATCTAATATATTTCTATTTTTGATAAAGGCAGACTGGCTGTCATTTATGAGGCCATCCACAATTCTACCCAATCTGTTAGCCAAAATCTTCATCACAATTTTAAAATTGACATTCAAAAGACAAATAGGCCTGAACTGCTTAATGGTATTAGCCTCCTGTAACTTGGGAATGAGAGTAATAACCCCATAGTTGAGCCTCTTCAGATCAAGGTCACCTTGAAAGAAGTCATTAATCAAATGTAGAAACTGAGTCTTAATAATATCCCAGAATTCTTTAAAGAATTCATTAGGGAAACCATCGGGACCGGGGGCAGAGTTAGAGGGCAACTCTTTGATAACATTCCATATCTCTTCCTCATTGCAATCTTGGATTAATAAGGCATTGTCTGCTGCTGAAATTCTGTGTGTCCTGCTCCAAATTTCATGGGACAAAGTTACCCCCTGAACATCTTCAGAACCAAACAACTGCTTATAGAACTCATAAATGTGCTCTCTGATACTACTTGAGTCTTGCAAAACAACCCCATTGTTATCCAAACTAAAAATGAAAATTTTCCTTCTCCTCCCATTAGCACACTTATGAAAAAAAGAAGTGTTAGCATCACCTTGAAGAAGCCAATTCACACCCCCTCTTTGGTTCCAATGATTCTCTTCTACCGCATAGACCTGTTCTAACTCCCCCTCTAGTTTGTATCTAAGATTCCACTCTTCAGCACTCAGGTCTCTTTCCTCACCCAACTTATCTAACCTTTTAATATGGGCCAACACATTTTCCTTCAACCTTTTGTAATCTCCATTAGCATTAGCACCCCAACCTCTTAAGAAACTGCGCAAAGATGCAATGCAACTATTCCATCTGTCCAATGAATAAATGCTATCAGGAGCTTTGGTGTTGACCTCATCCCACTTCTTCTTAATCACATCTCTGAAATTTTCGTGGCATAGCCACTTCTTTTTAAAGAAAAATCTGCCTTTCTTAAGGTTTTCCCCCTCCCCAGAATTAAGAACAATGGGAGTATGGTCAGATCCCACCCTGATCAAGCTATTCACACTGCACAGAGGGAACTTAGACTCCCAATCGATGAAACCAACACCTGTCGAGTTAACCAAAATTGGACAACTCGCTTGTTTGTCCAAGTATACCGGTGCCCCCCTTTGATTTCAATCAGCTGGTTTTCAGTAATGAAATCATTAAAAAGATGAATAAGGGGAATATTCAAATTGTTAGAATTTTTATCCCCTGCTTTCCGGATTAAGTTGAAATCACCCCCTAAAACCATGGGCAGATTAGTCTTTTTGCATTTCTGGTTAAGTTCTTCCAGGAAACTGGGAGCCAAACCATGTTGAGCCGGCCCATAGACAACAATCAATTCCCATCTGAAATTGGATGGTTTATTTCTGATAACCATACTAAAATAATGCTTTCCTGCATCACAGCCCTCAACCTCCAAGAGGTCTTGCTTCACCCCCATAAGAATACCCCCAGAATGACCTGAAGCAGGCATCCAGTTCCATCTGAAATGAGAATCCCCCACCAAACTTCTGAGTTCTCTCTCGGAGAAATCCTTTTTAATAGTTTCTTGGATCCCAACCATGTCAATATGTTCATAGGAGACAATCTCTCGCAATTGTCTTCTTCTCGCGCTCTTCCCAAACCTCTTATATTCCGTAATAGGACTTTCATGTTTGTAGATATGTCACCCCACCCTTCCTTTCTTCAGCTTACTTTTCATTCTTTTTTGTTCGAGTCGATTCACGAACCACCGCGTAAAGCAATATCATCCTTATCTGTTAATACCCCTTTATCTCGACATCCTTTACAAGTTTCATGTGTTTCCTCACTTGCTGAAGCAGCTTTCACCTTTAAACCAAATTCTATTTAGAAATCGATTCAAACCATTAAACAACTCATATGAGCATTAAACAACTACATAGAAGAGAGTACGGTTGAGAAAGGATATTATTATTTTGTGGTTTTTTTAATGTAACGTGGGTCCCAGTTATTAGTAGAAACCGGTTCAATATATTAGAGAAAAACAAATTTAGTTCCTAGAATGCTTACGTGGCATAACTTTGAATTGACGTCAGTTCAATACACTAAAGATGCTCTCATCTAGCACTGTGGCTCGCAAGCAGACTGCACGCAGAGCAAGGACATATATACATGCCTAGGACCAGTTCTCTGCCGCCATTCATGCATGTTCTCTCTGTTGGGATAGTCCCACATCAGTTACAGAAGAAGGCAGAGCACGGTTTATCAGGCTAGTCTTTTAGAGATAGATGATCCAAAACCCTTTGTTTATTGCTATGTAGTTGGATTCTTGCAGTATAGCGATCCAACAACCGTGGTCCGGAATCTTTGGTTTAGCGGTCCCGGTGGAGGCGGATCTGGCGGTCAAGGCGCGAGCTTGCTTGTTTTATCTTGACATCGATCTTTCTCGGCTTATAAATACAAGCGAGCTAGCTCGTGCCACTTGCATCCACTACCGCTCGGTTCCAAATTAGATGGCGAGAGCAATGGCGCCGCCTTCTTCTCGTTCTTGCAAATCTGTTTCCCGCTTTGCTCCGTCGTCGCCTCGCCCGGGAGGAGCGGATGACTACCGACGAGCTCAAGCTCCTCTCCTTCAAGTCCATGCTGTCCACAGCCCATCCGATTTCGACGGCTTTGGCCTCATGGAACACGCCCACCACTCATGCACTGGCCGAGTCTTCTGCGGCGGCCGGCACCGGAGAGGGTCGTCACGCTGCGCTGGTCTCGCCCAACCTGCTGGCCGCATCTCGCGTCGTTGGGAAACCTGTCCTTTCTCGAGGCTGGACCTCGGCGACAACCGGCTCGTCGGGCAGATACCTCCGAGCTCGGCCGCCAAGAAGCCGAGCTCGAACTCGAGCGCAAACTCCTCCAAGGAACCATTCTGTGGCCATGGGAGGATGCACCAACTCGACGTTGCTTGACCTAAGCAATAACCAACTCGAGGTACGATCCCCTCGAGATTGGCGCCACTTCAAAAATCTTGCCTATCTGTACCTTGATAGAAATGGTTTGTCGGGAGAGATACCACCTGCTTTGGGCAATCTCACCAACCTCTGTGGTCTTTACCTCTGGCGAAGCAGGCTATCTGGAGCTATCCCTTCATCTCTGGGGCGGTGCCCGGTTTATCAATTCTCCTGCACGCTTCAACAATTTAAGTGGGGTGATCCCCACTTCTATTTAGAACATTTCATCTCGACGTTGCTTGACCTAAGCAATAACCAACTCCAAGGTACGATCCTCTTGATTGGCGCCACTTGAAAAATCTTTCCTTTTTGTCTCTTTGGAATAATGGTTTGTCGGGAGATTCCACCGCTTTCGGCAATCTCACCACCTCCGAAAACTTGATCTCATTAACAACAGGATATCGAGCTCTCCCTTCATCACGGGCAGCGGTGCCAGTTTATCATGGCTCATTCTAGAGTGCAACAAATTAAGTGGGGTGATCCCCACTTCTATTTGGAACATTTCCTCTCTAACAAAGTTTTCTGTCTTGTATAACAAGTTTGGGGGAGCATTCCAATCTTTCCACTTCGCTAATTTATCTTTGTCTTTCATTCAACACTATCACGGGAAGCATTCCAGGAGATATTGGTAATCTCATTAGCATACAATCTCTCGAACTCGACCACAACTCTTTCACAGGAACCCTACCCTCTTCCTTGGGAAAGCTTAGAAACTTGGCCCTTCTCTATGTAGATCAAAACAACATGTGCGGGTCGATCCCATTGACTCTGAAATCTTACTGATCTGAATTATTTGGGGCTCAGCAAGAACACGTTCAGCGGTAGGATACCAAGCACACTTGGAAACTGACAAAGTTGTTGATGCTAGATCTTTCGACTAACAACTTTCTTGGTCCAATACTCCAGCAGATTATTCAACATCCAAACACTCTCAATATTTTTGATGTATCATATAATAGTTTAGAGGATCAATACCACAAGAAATAGGGAATCTCAAAAATCTTGGAGAATTCCTTGCGAATCGAACAAATTATCGAGAAATCCTCAAAGACCCTTGGTCAATGTCAACTTCTACGGAATCTCTATCGCAAAATAATTTCTTAAAAGGTAACATTCCAAGACTCTTGGGTCGATTAAAAGGTCTTGAAATTCTTGACCTCTCAAGCAACAATTTGTCGGGCCAGATACCCAAGTTCTTTGGGAACATTACTATGCTCCATTCTCCGAACCTTTCATTCAATAGCTTTGTTGGAGAAGTGCCAACCGTTGGTGTTTTCATAAATGTTTCTGAAATCTCAATCCAAGGCAATGCCAAACTTTGCGGCGGCATACCTAATCTACATCGCCTCCATGTACACCAAACAAAAACATAAATTTCTGGTGGTACCTATTGTTATTTCTCTAGTTGCAACACTGGCCATCCTTTCATCACTCTGCATGCTTCTAAAGTGGCACAAGAAAAGTCAAACATGAGAGACCATGTGGAGGTCGTCCCGTGTGTATGATGAGTAATTGACATAGGTTTAGGAAGTCGAGTTTGGTTTGGGTGGTTTGGACCATGTCGTTGCGTGGTGCAACAGGCTCAGTCGGTTTGGTCAAACTTGGTCGTATGGGATTAGGATGCATATTCTTTGATTCGACAAGTTTGGATTTTGTCATGGTAAGTATGTTGGTATTTACGCTTTCATGTATCGAGCGGTGCTATTTGATGTGTTTCTTGTCTGTGTGACTGCAGGACATCGGGTGGAGTCGTGGCGAGACACGGTGGACCGGACTAGGTGCAGGTGGCCGAGGTCGAACGGTCGGGATGTGTCAAGACGAGCGTGGACTCGAGGTGGTTGCGAGGCGTCGCGAGACAAGGGCTGAAGCTTCAGGAAGGTGCGAAGAAAGGTAAGCGGGAATTTCGCAAGGTTTGCACAAGCGGAGAGGGCTCCGTTGATTTAGCGGGCGAACGGGTGGAGACCTGTTAGCCATGGGCTATAAATAGGATGGAGGGCTGCTGCCCAAACTGAACACTTCAAGGGTTTCTAGGGTTTCCTTTAGTCAAAATAGACTTTAGAGTTTGTTTTGCTTTAGGCTTTAGTTGTTGAGGGTTGTTCCTCGCTTGTCCCTTGCTTTTCCTCAAGATGGTGAGTATGTTCTTGAGGTTTGAGAGTGGGAGAAGATGAGTTGATCCACCATGTAATCTTTCCTCTTATATCAATCATGTATCTCTCTTCCTCTAGATCAATATGAGATGGTGCTTGGTTTTCTTCTCTGACCGATCTGTAGTTTAGTCGCTGTTTTGCATTTTCTGTCCGCCTGTAGGAAATCAGATCTGCTCGGCGGATTGGTTCCTGAGATATGAATGTCCTGCGTGGCATTTTTTTTATGCATCTTGTGCTGCAATTTTTTTTGTGAGATGAGGTGTTAGTTTCTTCTCCCATCTATTAGCCTTTTTGGATAATTTTTGTCTTGAGCCATTTGCCATCTTGGTTCGTGTGTCCCTTTGTGGTCAACTGCCACTTTTCTCTTGCATTGAGTTAATGCAGTTCGGAGTTTTTGGCTTTCTTATTGCTTGTAAGAATCCGGCGCTGTGCAACGGCAGCAGGTCCCTGTTTGTGCTGATTTGATTTTTTGGTGCGGCAGTTCTTTGAATAGCTGTTTGCAGAGTTTCATTGAAAAACCGGATCCCCCGTCGATGAGATGGAAAAAATTGGTGCGTCTTGAGTAAGATCTCGATGTTCGCCTTCTTTGATGTGAAGCTTTTTATTGTTTGTCTGCTTGGCTCTTTGATGCGTTCTGTGCTCGAGAAAATTCAGATCTGGCATTTGCTTGTCAATCAGTTTTGTGAGACTATTTTCTTGATTCGATCCATTTTCTAGCAGATCACCTCTGTTTGTTTTTTAATTTGTAGCTCATAGAAGTTTGCTTGATTTTCGATTTCTTGTCATTTCGTTCTTGTGATTTGATTTGTGCGCCTCGCAAGAACTAGAGACTCTGGCGGCGTCATTGCAGTACTGTGGGTGTCTTGTTGTGTCCCTGCATTTTGCCTCGGCTTTGCTTCTCCTTGCACAAGCTGGAATCTGCTGAAATCACAGTAGTGATGTACACATGCTAGTTTAGATGTTTTATTGATTCGGCTTCTAGAGTCATCTTGATGAGACAACAAATCAAGAAATGGTGGTCGATCGTAAGTAAATTGATGTTGCATTAAGATGTTTCTAGTAATTCTTTGTTTTATGATCTCTTTTCTTGGTGCTCTCTGTGCAAAAAATGTGAGCTTTGATGTCGGCCCTGTTCATTTGTTTGAGGCAAGAGTTGGTGGCTTGTAGAATCATTTGGTAGCTATAAAAATTGGAGCTGCGAGAATTGCTTTGTTTTGCTTCATTACCTTGGGCGATTTCTCTGTGATAGCGATTCGTTTTTCTTTGTACTTGCAATCTGCTTCTGATGGAGAATCCTTGTGGTGATTAGATTTGAGATCTTGACTTTGAATTTTAGACTTGTCGCTTGGGGTTTGATCGGATTCAACACAGGTCATCCGCCGTGGTTCATATCTGATCTTCATAGCTTTTATAGCTATTGGAGTGAAAGTAGTGTTGAGTTCGATTGAGGTGAAAAATAGAAAGCGTCTATTCACCCCCTCTAGTCGCCTTTCGGTCCTACAATTGGTATCGAGCGGTTAGCTCTTTTCAATAGATCTTAACGGTCTCAAGAGCCATGGCGATGGACAAGTACTCGACCAAGCACTTTGTTTTCGATGGCATCGATTACCCCTACGGAAGAGCGAATGGAGACATACATCGAGCCTGTGGGTATGCCATCTGGCGGAAGGTCAAGGTACGATTCATTTGTTCTGCCGATGAGAACATCAATGCTGGGAACATGGCGATGTTGAGGCGAATGCAAAGGCAAGGAACATCATCATCGAGGTTTGAGTCAGAGCGAGTTTGACCGCATATCTCACTGTCGTCCGCTCACGATATCTCGGGTGACCCTCGGCGATACCATGAGGGCACCACCGGATCAAGACGGTTCGGCAGGACCGGTTCAAGCGAGAATACAACAAATTTGAGATGCTTCTTTGGTGAGTCCCTAGATGAGTGCCATGACGTTTTCACAAGATCTTGAGCAACCTCCGAGCGGTCGGTCTCACATACCCGACTTCGGACAACGCTCGTCGAGATACTTACGACTCGATCTGCGGCGTGTGGGAGATGAAAGTGACCACCATCAAAGACACGATAGACCTCTCGACCTTGACTCTTGATGCGGCAGTACTCACGCCTCAAGACTCACGAGATTGACGTTGTCTCTCGAGGTCGAAGTCACGATCGATGGCCCCTGGTCACCGATCCCGATTCAACCGGTCTCTTCCGAGTCCTCTTGCAATTTCTCCTTGTCGCTCTCGTGACATAGCGATGATCGGTTAGAGCGACTTATGGATGAGCGGACTTGCCCTCCTTGCTCGAAGATTCTCCCACGCTTACAAAGGAGGAGGGGCAGAAGAGAGGAGGACCCGTGATTTGCTTGAGTGTGGTGGCCCCAACCACATCCGAGCAACCGCCCCTAAGCTGGAGAAGGGCAAGAACGACTACGGCGGTTCGGGCAAGAACGACTACACCGACAAGAACCGCAACAAGAAGCCTCCAGCTCGACGCCAGAAGAAGAAGTTCATAACCGGCAAAGCCAAGAAGCTCTTCCACTGCGTCCTCACCGCCTGCCGACGACCTCGACCTCGGCGAGGTGGAGGGATGGAAGCGGCGATGACGGAGACGGGTGACCAAGAGCCCAAGGATGGCGGCGCGACTTCTCGGCATGTGCTTCATGGCCCTCGAGGCGAACTTCGTGACAATGAGCTGTACTCCGACTTCTGACGAGGTAGATCCCACCTACTGAACAGCTCAATCATGCTTTTCTTAAGCTAGGAGGTTTTCATGCTAAAGCTAAGGCTAGGTGTCTTTGAGTTAGAGAAGGAAATAGATAGGTGTCACTAGAGATTATTGCTCTTACATCCGCCCTTCTAGTGATGATTGTGATACATGCTCGCTTTGTTTGGTTGATATGGAGAAGTTAAGGACCTCACATGATAGTGTGTCCTCCAAACTTGATAGTGTTAAGGTGGAGAATGTTAGTGCGCTTGTCGAAGTTAGAGTTGAGTAGGATGGTCATTACCCTACTTATTCTTGATGAGACTACTTCTCCCACCTCATGTGAGGGTAAGGACATTCTTTGCTAGAGGATCTTATGCCATGCTTCTTGATCTGCCTCGAGTCTTGTGAAAATTGCAATAACTTGAAGATGAACTTAAAGCAGGCAGATCATAAAATTGCTAAACTACAAGCTTCTTTACTTGAGCCAAGTGTTTCATGCTTGAAGCTGTCCTAAGTTAGCTCGCTGAACTTGAAGTGTCTCCAAACAGTTTCAAGATATGATTGATCATGAAAGGAAGTTGGCTAAGTTTGCTTCTAAGGACCTGTTAGCTCACCATGCATTAAGTGTAACAAACTAAAATCGACTTGATTGCTTTGGATGAGAAATGTGTGAAGCTAACTAAGGACCTTCTAGAGAAGCCACATTGTGCTTGTAATATGATTGTGGAGAAGGGGAGAAGCCCTGTGGTAAGGTTGAGGCGCTTAGCGGCGTGAACCAACCGGCTATGAGAGGGGGTGTCCCTTGAGTCGGTGTGCGTGCACAAGCCATTCTTCCCTCTATTTTGGTTCTTCTTTTGCTCCCTTACCTTGCTGTCTCTTCTTCCCTCGCTCTTCTTGCACCTCTCTCTTCGGGAGTGTCGATGCCTTATGAACACTCTCGAGAGATGTAGGAGGCAAGAAGAAGCTCAATCTTATTCTAGACCAATCTAAGATCTGCAGATTTAATCGAGGGTCTAGGATATGACTTCTTTGAGGACATGAGGAAGCATCCACCGCCGTGCTCGGACCCATAGCACTGTGTGTGATCGAGATCGAGCCAGGACCGAGAAAGTCCATTTCAAGTCGGCGGGCTATGTCGAGGATTCTGACGAGAAGGTAATTTCACATGTCGCTTCTACCTCTCGGAAGGTGAAGTATCACCGCACCTTCGTCGAAGGATGGACACACAATCGATCGATGCTTCAGCGCGCCAAGATCGCGAAGAGACCATGTTGAGTCTCTTAGGCGCATTGTGGTCGGCCCCGGATCTTGAGTGCACCTAAGACCAACACGAGGTCTAGGCTTGTTTCTTCGATGGGTTTGTGCGACATCGAGGACTTGGTTTTTCCGAAGTTTTCGGTTTTCGTCCTCATCTTTGCTTTCGATCGTGACTTCCACCGTCTGAGGGTAGATCTCGTTTTCCCCATCGAGATAGCTACCATGGCGTGTTCAACATGTTGTGTGTGCTCGACTCGCTCCGAGCGCTCGGACCCAAAGAACAACTTGGTCTATTCTTAGACCTTCGCTTTGAGTTCTGAGAGCGTGGGGTAGATAGAGGTCGATCGTGCTTGACTACTTCATCGCTTTCGGCGTGTTATTCAAGATTGGGTGCCAAAATCATTGTTGATTTATCCCAGATCTTGAGACTTTACTCTCTGTTTGACTCAGGTTCGCCGGGTAGGGAAGGAGAAGGTTTGGCTTGTAGACTCCGGTTGTTCTCGTCATATGACCGGAGACTCCCGTTGGTTCTCCTCCCTAGCCCGCGCTCCAGGTGATGAGACGATCACCTTCGGAGACGCTTCGTCTGGGCGCGTCATCGCCAAAATCTTGTCGCGTATTAATGCTTCTTTTATTCTTAAGGATGTTGCCTTGGTTAGTAAGCTGCAGTACAATTTGCTTTCCGTTTCTCAGCTTACCGATGACGGTTTCGAGGTGAGCTTTAAGAAAAACAATTGCAAAATTCTTGATTCTTCGGGTAGTCTGGTTTGCGGGATTTCTCGTTATGGGAGGATCTTTCGTGCTGAGTTCTCTGAGTCTTCTGGCGATCCTCTCAGGTGTTTAGTTGCTTCTGAGTCCCGCGATCTCTCTTTCTGGCATAGGAGACTTGGTCATATTGGATTTGACCATTTGACCCGAAAGTTAGCGACCATGATCTCATTAGTGGTCCGCCAAACTCAAGATGGTCAAAGATCTTGTTTGCACTCCATGCTTAAAGACGGCAAGATGGTTGCCGCTTCTCATCCTCGGTCCACGATTACTATGACCGATGCAGACACATTTGCTCCACATGGACACAGTTGGACCAAATGAGTCTTGATCGGCGGGAGGAAGTGGTATGTTCTTGTTGTGGTCGATGACTTCTCGAGGTACTCTTGGGTGTTTTCTTAGCCTCGAAGGACAGAGACATTTACACATTTCCGAGGTCTTTTTAGTAGGTCAGTCTGTTGAGCTCCGGGTGCCTTCGAGCGATCCATGATGACAATGGCACGGAGTTCAAGAATTCCTACTTTGAGAGTTTCTGCGGTGAGGCAGTGTAGAGCACGTTTTCTCTTCTCCATCGTCCCTCGGCAAAATGGCGTTGTGGAGAGGAAGAACCGCACCTTAGTCGAGATGGCAGGGCGATGCTTGATGAGTACTCTACACCGAGGAAGTTTTGAAATGAGGCCATTGCGATCGCGTGCCATGTTTGAATCGAGTTTTCTTGGGCACTCCTACACGCACTTCTTATGAGTGAGATACGGGCAAAAGCCAGCGTCTCTCATTTTCGTGTGTTTGGTTGCAAGTGCTTTATCTTGAAGTCCGGGAACCTAGACAAGTTCGAGTCACGTTCTGTGGCGGTATCTTTCTAGGCTACTCGACTTCTTGGCGGGCTTATAGGTGCAGGCTGAGTCTAGCAAAATGGTAGAAACACATGAGGTGACTTTTTGAGGCGGTCAGGGGACTAGGCCAGATATCTCGAGTTCTTTAGAGCGATCCGAGACCATCTTTGTGGATGATGAGGACGAGGAGACGATGGTTGTTTACGATCCTGCTCCTCTTCCTCCTTGAGATGCCTTCTTCCACGGCACCTCAAGGTGATCACCTTGCCTTCGTTTCCTCCGGAGCTAGTGGCTCTGTCCTGCCTCGTCTGCACACGAGGTAGAGGCCACTTCTTCTTCTCATCCAGGACCTCCCGACATATCCGGAAAGGCATCCTTGAGCAGATGATTGGAGACCTTTTGAGCGTGTCCTGCGCTCTAAGTCAGCTTTCTCAATTCTGTCTCCATTCGCCTTTGTTGCCTCATTTGAGCCCAAGGATGTTTGTCACGCCCTTTACGATGAGTCTTGGGTCAATGCCATGCATGAGGAATTAGAGAACTTTGAGAGAAACAAGGTGCAGTGGCTTGTTGAGCCCCCACGAGGCCACAATATCATTGGAACCAAGTGGGTGTTCAAGAACAGCAGAGTGAGGATGGGGTAATCATCAGAAACAAGGCTAGATTAGTAGCTCGTGGGGTTTTCGTGTTGAGGTCTAGACTTTGAGGAGACCTTTGCCCTCAGCTCGACTTGAAGCCATTAGAATCTGCTTGCCTTTGCGACTTCTAAGGGTTTCAAGCTTTACAGATGGGCGTGAAGAGTGCCTTCCTCAATGGCCTTATTGAGGAGGAAGTCTCGTCCGACACCTCGTGTTTCGAGAACCCCAAATACCCTAACCATGTCTTCAAGCTTTCAAAAGTTGTATGGACTTAAGCGAGCTCCCGAGCTTGGTATGAGAGGCTTAAGTCCTACTTGTTGAGTCATGGGTTTGAAATGGGTAAAGTAGACAAGACCTTGTTTATCCGTAGGCTTGGTAGTGACTTTCGCTTTCGTCCAAATCTATGTCGATGACATCATCTTTGGCAGCTCTTCTCATGCTCTGGTTTCACAGGTTCTCGGATGTCATGAGCACCGAGTTTGAGATGAGCATGATGGGTGAGTTGACATTCTTTCTTGGCTTCCAAATCAAGCGGACTCGGGAGGTACTTTTCTTCATCGGGGCAAGTACACTCGTGATCTCTGAGCAACCGACATGAGTGATGGTAAGCTGTGTCGACTCCCATGGCTTCTCTGACCTATCTTGACCCAGATGAGGATGGCGAGCAGTTGATCAAAAGGAGTTTGCGGCATGATTGGCTCCCTCTTGTACCTCGCCGCCTCGAGACCGGACATACATTTTTACGTGTGTTTGTGCGCTCGTTTTGAGCTTCTCCTCGCGTTTCTCACGCAAGCGGTGAAGCGCATCTTCGATACTGCGAGCTACCATTGACTATGGTATCGGTACTCTTCCTCATCTGTCTTTCCTTGAGAGCCTTCTCGGATGCGGACTTCATTGGTCAGTAGGATAGATAGGAAGAGCACTTCCAAGACCTGCCAATTTCTTGGCACTTCTCTTGTTTCTGGTCTTGAGGAAGCGATCCGGTGTTACCATCCACGCAGAGCGAAATGCGTTCTGTTGCGGCCGATTCTTGTCAGCCAAGTGCTCTGGATGACTTCGACCTGCGGGACTTTGGGTTAGTTATCGGCGGTGTTCCACTCTTTTGTGATAACACTGCGATTAACATTGCCAAGAACCCAAAGGCATTCCGGACCAAGCACATCGATATCCGCTTCCACTTCCTTAGAGACCATGTAGAGAAGGCGATATAGTGCTCGGTTGTGGAAGTGACCACCAGTTGGTGACATTTTCACCAAGCCATTGGATAGTTCGAGGTTTTCACTTCTGCGAGGAGAGCTTGGGGTGGTTGTCCTTATGGATTTGTAGTGAGGGGAGCTTTGGGTTTCTTGCTCTACTATATTATTTATGCTCTTGCTTCTTACTATTGCATTGCATTTTGGGTGCATTTGGGATTAGTCCTCCTAGCATAGATTAGAGTGCTTCTTTTGTCTAGTTGTTTAGATTTGCTCTTATCTTGTGATTCTAGGATCTTGCTTATTAGTCATTACTTATCTCACTAGGTTGAGCTCACTCACTTCTTGTAGGTTCTAGCGAGGTTGGGCCACCCTCGGCAGAGCAGTGCGTGTTTGCTCCTAGGTGTGTTAAGTGGGCGGTTGATAGTCCTAGAGTCATATGGGGTAGATGAGAGTCGATCCGAGCCATAGTATTCTCTATATCTTATCTATGCTTTAAGGGACTTTTGCTTTTATGTTTTCTTTGCCGACTTCTCGATTTATTGTTTTGGTTCAAGGGAGTTCATTTGGGAGCTTACGAGCTTAATATTGACATAACTCAACTTGAACTAAAAGTTGCATCTATTGTTGAGGGAGCTGGATCTTACGCATTTCTAGCATTACGCATTGTAATATAACTACATTGAGCCTTGATTATTATCCTGCTATGACATGTTTACAATGCTTTACACCTTGCCATGACTTGTGCTTATTTGCTAGATTTATCATGACTTCATATGTGTAGCCTAGCTTTTGCCATGATAAGTTAATTAAAATTGCTCAACTTAAACTAAAACTTGTCATGTTAGCACTTGAGATTAGTCTTTCTTGAGCTATCCTTTTATGATTCATGCCATGTCAAATAAATTTGGGTAGAGTGATGAATCTATATTGAGCCTTAGATTGATTGTTTTAGTCTCTTGATGATGCATGAGTTAGTACAACTTGTTAAAAGGCAAAAAGATCTCTTTTGTGAAAAACTGATCTCACCAATTCTCTCCTATGAGACGGCTTGCCATTGCACTTGGCATGAACTTAGGGGAGTTTTGGGTGACCTAGACTATCTTCTTAAGCTTCTCGCTTGGAGTAGTCGCATAAGGCTTGAGACCTAGCACATGATAAAACAAAAATCTGGTTGGAAACCACCATGAATTTCAAAAGAAAATATGTTTTATGTGTTCAATGTGCTTAAAGCTACAAAAAGTATCAAGTACTTTAACCAATGTTTCATTCTTGAGCATAGCACTCTATTTGGTCTCAATTTAAGCTTCTTAGTTTTGCTTAGCTTATTGACATGGCCTGCATCATCCTTGGATATCTCTAGCTAGACTTTGCTCATTGATGACTTGACTTGCTCACATAATGTACCTCATTTTCAGATTGTCATCTATGTGTTCTAGCTAGCTTATACATATCTTGTCATGATCTAGATAGCCTTTTTATTGAGTTATGGCTTGGTGTATTACATTATGGTCATTATGGATAATTCTCATGGCTCTAACTGCTTAGAATAATCAAATTTCAGCCATTTCATCCATTGACATGTCATTTTTTCTCTTGAGCATTCTTGATGTGTTTATTGCCAAAAGGGGGAGAATAGAGAAGAAAAAGCTAGTTGGGATCATTTTAGAGCTTTGGAGAACAATTTGCTCTTTTAGTTGTTGCTCTAGTGTTCTTACATCGACATGGTCATTAGTTTCACTCTTCTTCTTTGGACCATGTTGGATTCTTCAAACTCAAACTCTTCTTAAAGCTTTTTGAGTTTGTCAATATACTCATCAAGGGGGAGATTGAGAGACCATGTGGAGGTCGTCCCGTGTGTGTGATGAGTAATTGACATAGGTTTAGGAAGTCGAGTTTGGTTTGGGTGGTTTGGACCATGTCGTTGCGTGGTGCATTGAGGCTCGATCGGTTTGGTCAAACTTGGTCGTATGGGATTAGGATGCATATTCTTTGATTCGACAAGTTTGGATTTTGTCATGGTAAGTATGTTGGTATTTACGCTTTCATGTATCGGCGGTGCTATTTGATGTGTTTCTTATGCGTGTATTGCAGGACATCGGGTGGAGTCGTGGCGAGACACGGTGGACCGGACTAGGTGCAGTGGCGCCGAGGTCGAAACAGTCGGGATGTGTCGAAGACGGCGTGGACTCGAGGTGGTTGCTTGGCGTGCGAGACAAGGGCGCTGAAGCTTCGGAAGGTGCGAGAAGGGGCTAAACAGAATTTCGCAAAGGTACGCACGGGCGGGGCGAGCTCAGATTGGATTTAGCGGGCGTAACGGGTGGAGAACGTTAGCCATGGGCTATAAATAGGATGGAGGGGCTGCTGCCCAAACTGAACACTTCAAGGGTTTCTAGGGTTTCCTTTAGTCAAAATAGACTTTAGAGTTTGTTTTGCTTTAGGCTTTAGTTGTTGAGGGTTGTTCCTGCTTGTCCCTTGCTTTTCCTCAAGATGGTGAGTATGTTCTTGAGGTTTGAGAGTGGGAGAAGATGAGTTGATCCACCATGTAATCATTCCTCTTATATCAATCGTGTATCTCTTCTTCTAGATCAATATGAGATGGTGCTTGGTTTCTCTCTCTCGACCGTCTGCAGGTTTAGTCATTTGTTTTGCATTTTACATCACTTTGTAGGAAATCGGATCCGCTTTCGTGGATTGGTTCATGAGATATGAATGTCCTGCGTGGCATTTTTTTTATGCATCTTGTGCTGCAATTTTTTTTGTGAGATGAGGTGTTAGTTTCTTCTCCCATCTATTAGCCTTTTTGGATTATTTTTTGTCTTGAGCCGGCTGCCATCTTGGTTCATGTCCCACTGTGGTCAACCGGCCACTTTTCTCTTGCATTGAGTTAATGCAGTTCGGAGTTTTTGGCTTTCTTATTGCTTGTAGAAGAATCCAGGTAACTGTAGCAATGAGTCCCTGTTTGTGCTGATTTGATTTTTTGGTGCGGCAGTTCTTTGAATAGCTGTTTGCAGAGTTTCATTGAAAAACCGGATCCCCTGGTCAGTAGACTGGAAAAAATTGGTGCGTGCGAGTAAGATCTCGGTGTTCTGCCTTCTTTGGTGTGACCGAAGCTTTTTATTGTTTGTCTGCTGGCTCTTTGATGCGTTCCTGTGCTCGAAAAAATTCAGATCTGGCAGCTGCTTGTCCAATCAGTTTTGTGAGACTATTTTCTTGATTCGATCCATTTTCTAGCAGATCACCTCTGTTTGTTTTTCGGCTGTAGCTCATAGAAGTTTGCTTGACTGCTCAGTTTCTTGTCGGCTCGTTCTTGTGATTTGATCTGTGCGCCTCGCAAGAACTAGAGCTCTGGGCGCCACGTTGTTGCACTGTAGGTGTCTTGTTGTGTCCCTAGCAGATTTTGCCTCGGCACGCTTCTCACTTGCCTAACTGGAATCTGCGAAATCACGGCCGTGATAGCACTGTGCTAGTTTAGATGTTTTATTGATTGAACTTCTAGAGTCATCTTGATGAGCAACAAATCAAGAAATGGTGGCTGATCGAAGTAAATTGATGTTGCATTAAGATGTTTCTAGTAATTCCTTTGTTTATGATCTCTTTTCTTGGTTGCTCTCTGTGCAAAAATGTGAGCTTTGATGTCGGCCTGTTCATTTGTTTGAGGCAGTAGTTGGTGGCTTGTAGAATCATTTGGTAGCTATAAAATTGGAGCTGCGATGAAATTCTTTGTTTTGCTTCATTACCTTGAGGCGATTTCTCTGTGATAGCGATTCATTTTTCTTTGTACTTGCAATCGCTTCTGATGGAGAATCCTTGTGGTGATTAGATTTGAGATCTTGCGACTTTGAATTTTTAGACTTGTCCTTGAGGTTTGATCGGATTCAACACGGGTCATCACCGTATCAGTATCTGATCTTCATAGCTTTTATAGCTATTGGAGTGAAAGTAGTGTTGAGTTCGATTGAGGTGAAAAATAGAAAGCGTCTATTCACCCCCCTCTAGTCGCCTTTCTAGGTCCTACAAAACAAAAGTCCCATCTACAACATCCATGCAAGGCCACCCAATGATCTCTTATTCGCGGTTGGTAAAAGCAACAGATGGTTTATCGACAACCAATTTCTTGGGTTACGGATCATTTGGGATCATGTACAAAGGAGAGTTAGATGGTCAAGCGGTGAAAGTACAATTCTTGTTCTTTGTAAAGGTACTAAAGCTTCAAACTCTGGGGTACTCAAGAGTTTCACTACGAATCTGCGGCTTCTTGCGAAATATCTTGACACGGAATCTTGTCAAGATAATTACAATTTGCTCAAGCATTGATACGAGAGGAATGACTTCAAAGCAATTACATATGACTTCATGCCTAATGGTAGCCTACAAGGTTGGCTACATCCTAACACAAATGACCAAGCGGTGCGAAGCACTTGAATCTGCGTCAAAGAGTGACCATACTACTTGATGTGGCTTGTGCGTTGGACTATCTTCACGACCATGGGCCCACACATGTTGTACATTGTGATCTTAAGTCAAGCAATGTGCTCTTGGATGCTAAGATGGTTGCACATGTTGGAGACTTCGGACTCGCGAGATTCTTGGTGAGGAAGCTCTTCTTTCCATGATCCACGAGCTCGATGGAACTTAGAGGACAATTGGTTATCTTGCCCGGAGTTAGCCTAAAGCATTTTGTTTTCTTTGTTTATACTTGTTTGCGATTATTGTCCTTAGTTCCGTGGAATAACTCATGAAGATGAGCAGAATAAATTAGTTTTACATTATGGAACATTTGGTTACATCTATAATATTAACTATCGTGTTATCTGAAGCCTAATTTTTTGTTTGTCAAAATGTTGAGTGTGACGAGTATGGTCTTTGAAGCGTGGTATCAACAAATGGAGACATTTACAGTTATGGAATTCTTGTTTTAGAAAGCGATAGCTTAGGAAGAGGCCTTGATAGTATATTGAGACAAGGATTGAGCCTTCGTGATTCGTTGAGCGGCTCTGCGTCATAGCATGATGGGCGTTGTCGACGCGCGGCTTGAAAACAAGCTTGGACCGTGGATGATTCTTCGGCAAGAGGAAGATTGATTGCTGATTTAGCTACTTAAGTTGGAATGTCTTGCTCTCGAAATGCCATCGGCGAATGTCAACCCGGGATATCATCAAGCGCATGCCATCAAAGAATCCTTTCGTAGGGAATGCGAGAACATGGAGACGGAAGAAATTCCACTTTTATATGGATTGTTTTCATGTGCCGATGATGTGTTCATGAATTTCGTTAAGCCCTTGTAATATGTGTTTGGAGATGATTCTGTATTTGGTTATTTCCAACGGTTGCATTGCGGGATAAGTGTGTTAAGCGACATGGTTGGTGTAATCTATATTCTGCAGATTAGTATGTTGAGATTATATCATGTAATCTGAACCAATGTATGCGTTCGTTTTTGTACCCTCATCTTGTAGCATATCGGCAATGCGAAGTGCATATAAATACATACTCAAGCCGTCCTAGTTTTTTTTCAATGAAGTGTAAAAGCATTGCACATCTTTTCATTAAGTGAGGACAACGAGAGAAACAAAATACAAGCAGACAAATAGCGAGTACAACATGAGAAAGTAACCACATTAAGCGGCGATAAAAGCGCTATCTAACTTCGACCAAAAGCGGTTAGCAAGCCACAAGATTTGTAATGATTGAGTTTAAATTTCAGTCGTCATTTGCTTGTAAGGCTTTAAGCCGTTTTAACAGATTTTAGTTACTTTGGTGTTTTAAACTCTTTAATAAAATAGGGTGTGTGTATCTTTGATCAGAGGCAGGAGAGTTATTCTCTTCCATTATCTAAAAAAAGCGGTTAGCAAGCGGTCGGTCCCTCTCCAAAAAGCGGATGGCGTTGAGCGATTGTAGCGACCGAGAAGACCTTGAGACCAATAGAGGCGCTCTTGCTAGCGATCGTGGCGCCTCGATCTAACCCGGCCGCCCGAGCGCCAAGAGCGGTGCTCGTCGAAATCTGAAGAAGAAGCTGGTCGATAGAGGCAGCAACATTATTGAAAATCCTTTGGTTTCGCTCCTTCCAGATCATCCAGGAGACAAGAATTATATAGGAATCAATATCCTTCCTACATTTATTTTGTCTTTGAGTTTCTAGACAATCCAATGGTCCCTGAGTGGGGCGGCGGCAGTATTGCACAAAGAGATCCGACCTGACTTACAAATTGTGCCCAAACTTGCGCTGTCACCGCGCAACCAACTAGAAGGTGGTCGATGGTCTCTTGCCCATGCCCGCAGAAAACTCACACCCCTTGGTTTTCTAATCCTTGACGCTGTAGGCGATCGGCCGTCAAGCAACGATGAGGGATTGCCAACCAAATGAAAATTTTGCAATTAAGAGGTGCCCTAGCTTTCCAAATGGCCTCGGCACAAGGAAGCCATATGGAGCCTATGAAGAAAGCTTTGTACGCCGTCTTTGAGTAGATACCCGATGGTTCCCACCGCCAAAGAATCTAATCGGCCTCACCTTGAGTTAATTGGACTGAATGTAGTGTATCCCATAACCTTAGAAATTCCGAAATATCAACATCCTCTGGCTGACCCGAAATGTCCGAAATCCAAACCTCATTTGTCAGGGCTTGAGCTACCGTTCTTTTCTTTCGGATTGGTTGATTAACCATTTTTGTAATGGATGGCACTAGTCCGGACATAGAGCGGCCGTCCAGCCAGCGGTCCTCCTAGAACAAAGTTTTTTCGCCGTCCCCAACTGTGACCGAAAATCAAAGCATGGAACATATTTTCGTCCACTCGACTGCTTTGAGTTTGTAGACTCTCTCAAGACCTCGCCGACCAAGACCGCTGCAGCCATTGCAAGCGGATGCGAAGAGCTCACCCAAGCAAGACCAGGTTGGGAAGGCCGAGCCCCCCGAGATGGCAAGGGCGGCATACTAAAGGCGGGCTACCGAGCAATGACCACTATGACGTTCGTGATCCTTTCCAAAAAGCGCACAATGTCTCTTATCAATTTCTTTGATAGCAGGGAGTGTGGAGCGAGAGCCATGAAAGTGTACATCGGCATGGCTAACAACACCACCTGAACCAATACAAGCCGTCCCCAAAATCTGCCCAGGAAGTTTTTCGCAAGGTGAGGGGCAAGCCGAAGTATTTGCAAGGAAAAGTGGTGACGTTGTAGTGCAAATTGTTGGTGATGAGTTGTTTTTCTTGGACATTGCACCGAATTTGTGGGGTCGTGGCGGGGCCGAAGCGGTAGCACGGAGGTGAGGCGGCGCGGCCGAAGGGGCTCGGGTGCGGCCTCGGCTCTGCTCGACGAAGAAGGAGAAAGGGCAAGGGCAATGGTGGAGAGGTAGAAGGACTACAGGGGCCTTCTTACAGGTGCCGGAGGAGGAAGGGAGCCGTTGAGGAGGCGTGCGGGTCGCTCGGTCCCGAGGGCGACCGGCATGGGCGCACTGGCAAGCGGCGACTTGCGCGGCCATGGCGAAGCAACAAGGCGGGAGCGTGGGGTGGCAGGAAGCCAGGAGCGGGCATGGGCAGGAGGCGGCATGGGTGCAGCAGGCAGGCGGCGTGGGGCGGCATGGGTGCTCGTGGGCGTGACGATCGAGTGGCAAAGGGAGCATGGGGTGGTAGGGAGATGATGGCAGTGGGCATGAGAATGGCGCAGAGCAGGCGCTCGTGCTTCGGCCGGCTCAAGGAGGAAGAAAAGGGAGCAAAGGGAAAAGGGGCGGGCGGGAAGGCGGGGAGGCTGGGCGAGCGGGCGGGATGGGGAGATGAGCTGGTCAAAAAGGGAGAAGGGAGGTGGGCGGGCCCGGGAGGTGTCGGTGAGCCCAAACAAGAGGAGGGCAAGAAGAGAAGGGCCCAAAATCCGAAAAAGGAGAATTCAAATTCAAATTTGAATTCCGGAATTGCAAAAAGGTTTGAAACACGAACCCGAGCTTAAACAGAAGCTAGGAGATTTTGAAATTATACTCTAATTTGAAATACGATTGAAAGCCGAAAACCAAACATATTTACTATTCACCGTTTGGAAAACGGGACGTTACAAGAAGAAAGGGGTAGGGGAGGAGATGGGCCAGATGGGCCGGAAGAAGAAAGGGGTAGGGGAGGAGAAGTGGGCTAAGCCCAAGGAGATTTGAGAATTTGAATTCAAGCCGAAGTTTGAAACTGAAGTTCGAACTTGAGATTTGAAAGCCGAATTTTGAATTGAGGTGGAAGCTTGTGAGTTTGCAAATACACACTAATTGAATTAGGTTTTGGAAACCAAAGCGGCAAACAGAGAAACACTAATTACAATACGAAAAACGGACTATTACAATTAAGCTTACATAAGGAAGTAGGGCCATAAGCACAATCATCATTGTTTGAAGCTATAACACAACTTTGGATAAGAGTGCCCACGATCACCTCGCCACTAAGCGGCGACCAAGCATAAAATGCACCATGAACTGCTTGTAAATGAACCTAAACTCTAGGTCGAGAACCTTTGTTCTCCGCGCAAATGGTAATGACCACACGGACGGGCAAAGACAAAAAGCGGGCATGCTCGTAAGATCAAGTATTCATGTTTTGTTGGACGGGACCAAAATGCGCTTGCGACACGATCGAGGCTTCGTTCAATCGACTTCCTCTTCTTTGGCCTGGCTTAGATGGGTGACGCGCGCAATATTACGATTGGCCAGACAATCGAGAGAATCAAGCGTCACCACAGAGTGCAGATCGCTACGCAGCGATATCAAACTTGCGACCATCGGCGATCTTCACTTGGGCCTTGGTACATTATCATTTCAACTTTGCCTCTGGCATGTTGTTTCCTTCATTCAGTCGATTTTAGTTGAGTTGCCAATAACTTGCCATGTCAATACCTTTCATGTAGCCATCAATTCTTCACTTGGTGGTCACTTCCATTGTTCTGCTCCTCTTACATTTGCTCATTTCGCATCCCCTAGCCTGCATGGTAGGAGTATTTTCGAGAATAGGTTTCATGATTTGAGAGTCGGTGAGCTTGAATCCATGAGTTAGTGATGATCGCCGTGTTCCAATAAGATGGTCGCCCTGATTTGTACCCAAAGTGACAACTGCGTGATGGAACACACTTGTTATGGCAGCATACGGGACAAAAATAGAGGAGGTGCTCACGTAAGAAAGCTAATATGATAAATCGTACCAAACATACATAATAAATTTGAATGTCTAATGCAATCCAAATTTATACATAAATAAACAAGAGACAAAACGAGAATATAAAATAAACTTAAGGTAGTACCTGACTAATGAACATAACAGTCCGAATGCCTGTAAATACGTGCGAGTTGCAATCCGTGGAACAAATATGTGACAATTTGCGTATCCTATTACCGTGTAACATTCCCGTTTTCAAACGGTGAATAGTAACTATAATTTGGTTCTTGATTTCAAAACCTTATGTCAAGTTATCAAATTATTTTCAAAATCTTTTAGCTTCTGCTAAGCTCGGGTTTGTGTTTCAAACCTCCTTGAAGTTCTCAAATTCAAAATTCGATTTGAATTTCCTTTTTTGCAAATTGGGCTCCTTCTCAATTTGCTTCTCCTTCTTTTTGGGCTTAGCCCATTCCTTTTTCGGGCTCAGCCCTAGGCCCTTTGGGCCTAGGCCCATTTGCCCTTCAGCCTAGCTGGCCCAGCTTTCTTGGCCCCCTCCCTTTTGGCTCGGTTGGCCCAAGCCACTCCCGTGCCCTTCTTCCTCCCCCCGGTGCAGTCAAAGCCACTTTGTGCCATGATGCGGCCGGCGCGTCTGTGCGCCTGCGCCCTCTGCCAGCGCCCACCTGCTCGCACTAGAGCTCGCCCATGCCGCTCGCATCACTGCGCCTGCGCCAGGCCCTCCTGGTCGTCGCCCTTGTCCCGAGCTGTGACGCCAGCGCCGTGCGTGCCCACGCCCACACCGCGCCGCCCTATCGCCTCCCCATCAGCTCTACTACCTGCTCCTCTGCCAACCGTGGACTCCGGCACCCTCCAGTGCTCGCTCCCGTCACCAGCTCGCCCTCGCTCCCGCCCTACCGCGCCATGACGACAACACCCGCCTACTCCTCGCCTCGTCTTGTCGCCAGCACGCCACCGCATCAGCATCCCCGCGGCGCTTTGCTCGCCCGAGCCCTCGTCGGTAATCGTCCTTTCATATAAAAGCCTGTGTGAGCGGCATCATGCCGCATCAGCCGCGCCAGAGTGCCCCATCCCTCGTGCTCTTGTCCCGTCCCGCCATTGCCCATGCTGCTGAGCTGCGCTGAATGGTCATCAAAGCCTCAACGGCTCCTCCCTCCCCTCTCCTCCCCCTTGCCCTCCCCCTCCATCGCTTTCTTCTTCTTCACCGGGCAGAACCGCAGCCGCGCTCCCGCCTTGGCCGCGCCGCCTCCCCACCATTCGGCCACCCCGTTCGGCTTCTTCCCTGGGCAACCGCGTCACCACGCACCCCCGGTGGCCCTCTTGCCATCCCCCACCACCATTTGACCTCCCTGCTTGAGATATCTTTGCCGCCGCCTCTTCTCCTCCCTTGGCCCGCCGCCGGACCACCACGGTCGCCCCCAAGCCACCCGGCTCCACCTCCGGGTTCCACTCACCACCGCGACAGCCGTGCGCCGCATCTTCTGCCGTTGGGCCACCGCCGTTGGTGAAGTGTGAAACTGTGCTTCTGCGCCGCCCTTTGGCCTTTATTGCCGTTCTTGCGCCGCCGTGTCCTTCAATGCCGCCACCGCCACTCTGGTCTCCCGCCCCACGGGATCCGATTCGCCGGCTAGCCCGCCTCCCCATGCCTCCTCCCGCTAGCACCACCGCAGCTCCATGCCGCCGCCGAGCCCACCCCCTGCTTCCTCTCCTTGTGGCCAAAGGCCAAGTGAAATGGGGATGATATTGCCTCGGGCCCACCTATAAATGGCCTTCCCTCCCTCAATCTCCCTTCCAAGTGGGCCCGCCTCAGCACTGTTCACCATGAGCCCATGGACCAGGGCGCGTGAACTGAGTCTATGCACTGTTGGATGCACCCAACTCTCTCTCGTCTCTTTTCCTTTTAATTTAATTCCTTTTCAAGTTCCGTTCTCCTCCGTTATAACTCCAAAAATTATGAAATAAATTTCTAAAAATTCGTTAAATCAAGATCTTGCTAATGGCATAGGACTTGATTAATTTGGAGTTCATTTGTGTACTCTTGTGTATTTACTTGCTCTCTTTGCCGTTGTGCCTTTTTCTGGTAATTTCACACGTTTAGGAATTGAAGACGCCGGAGATCCTCAAGTTGATCAAGACCAAGAGTATCACGATCACCTTGCCTCTAACCAAGGTGAGTCAATACTTTGATCATATTGCTCCTACATTTTATGCAAATTATATTCTTTTAAATTAACAAAGTGCATGCTTTAGTTTCTTAATCAAATATATGTTAAAGCTTAAGGTAATTAAATACCTACTTGTTGTTTAATTAATTAATATGCCATCCTTGATAACTTGAATCCATTATTCATTGTCAGCCTAGTAATTATATGGTAATACTAGCTATAGGGTGTACTTGAGCGACATGCTAGCCTTGCTCAAGTACCGGGGTACTAAATACCCCAAATCATCATGTCTTCAAAACATAAAATGGTTTGGGTAGTCATTGGTGGTCCATTGACTAAGGTGTGAAAATAATTTGGTTTTACTCCTCAAAACCCTAATTGCTAGTTCTATCTCAGGCGGATGGTGAGGCGGTGGGTGCTTAGGGAGCACGAGAATGGTTGGATTGTGGAATGAGCGCCCGAGATAACCCTAAGGACTTAATCTTGTCACGACCTCCCGTGTAAAACAAGTGCAACCACAAGTCTAAATTACAACTGGCTAAATAATTTGTATCCTCGATGCGAGTTGCACCGGTAGATGTCTGCGACAAGTAAGCCCCTGTGGCGAAGGGTGTCGGGGTGCCTGACGTAAGTCGTTAGATGGCAAGAGGGGTCTAAGTAAGGGTTAGCGGATCTACATGGGCGTAACCCACGAGGATGAAACCTTAGCGGGTGTAACTATCTTCTTGGATGCATTGTAAAGGCCTTGTGGTGATCTCCCTTGATTCACATGTCTAAGGAAGCATGTGTACATATCAAGGCGATGACCTCTTGTGGGTAAAGTGTACAATCTCTGCAGTATTACAAGCTGTTTAAGCAGTAGTGCCCTACGGTCAAAAGGCGGATATGTGAATCATAACTTGAGTTAGTTCTATTTCAAAACTTTGTGGGTGGTATGGAAAATGGTGGAAGGGCTCACCTAGCCATGTATTGGATTTTTTACGAGTCATCGAGCTCGATGGGTGTGGTCATTGGGCGGCTCAATTGAAAGGATGCATTGGTAGAGTTTCACGGATGGAACCTCTACTAAAATAATTATTGCACATTACTCTCTTTATCAAAATTGCAAATTGTTAAAAATGCTAAGTCATAGGATTTGTAGTTATGATTTTTTGAAAAGCTTGCTTTCGCAAATAAGAGAACCTGAGCCATCCTTGTTAAGCCTTACATGTATATTATTGCATTGTGTGTTGGCTCGCGAGCACAGAAGTTGTGCTCATTCTCGCTCTTTCGGCCAAAACCCTCGAAGCGAAATCCAGAGGATTACGCATACTACGAGGATCGAAGCGGGAGGTCGAGAGATGATGAAGCGTAGTGTACTCTTTAGTTGTTCTAGTCTCACCCAGTCTAGTTGACTCCGTTGGTACTTGTGTGCATCCAATATTAACCAAGCTCTTGGTTAATATCGGGCGCATACGGGTTTCCCCTGTCACTTGCCTGTGGAGAGATGTGCTCTCACCCCTTTTGCTTCCGTTGTCGCTTCCGCTAATTTTGTAATGTAATCAGTTTGGCTTGTCCGGCCCTTATTGTAAAAACGACTGACGCGGTCTATGTAAAGCTTCGATGTGTTAAATAATGAATGGTATGGTCTTATCTACGCCATGTATGAATTGATTTAGTGATGTATCTGTGAGTGCTATTTACTGATCCAAGGAATAGCACAATGTCTTTCACAGAGGATTTGGATTCTCAGAATCCGGGTCAAACAGTAGTGTATTAGAGCATCTGTTGTAGGTGCCTTAGCTAGGCTGAGTCGAGCCTTAAGGACTTGAGTCCTATTTTCAAAAAGTAAGAAAAGATTTGTTAAAATATAGTGTATTTATTGCTCCTTCTTATCACTCTTAGCTCTTTACTTACCTTGACTTCACTTGAGTTTTTACTCAGTCCTGACCTTTCCTCCTGTTTCCAAAATTGTAGATGGCCGGTGCTCCATCCGATGCCCCATGGGACTTTTTCTCTCATGGAGAAGACATCGGAGAGTTCGTGGAAATCCTCCACTAGCTCATCTGATGCTTGGGCTACCGTCACGATCCATCTTGGTAGGAAGACTTCGAGATCTTGGCCCATGAATCTTGGTCTATGGAGGTGTACCTCTACCCGAAGGAAGGTGAATCCATCACCCACACCTTTAGAACCGAATACCCAAGGAGCCACTGTTCGGATGTAGTTTAGGATGTAGCTCGTTTAACCCGGCTACTTTGTGCAGATGCTGAAAGCGACTGCTGGGATCCCCATTCGCTTCTATCCGACCCTTCAGGAAGGATTGCGCTACCCCGAGATCTTTGAAATCAGAGCAAACGACCCCGTCGACTCACCAAGTGCGATTCACTCAAGCCTTGTGACTTCCTCACCGGTGCGTGCAGATTGGACAACTTCGGATGCAACTTGCCAAAAGCTACAACCTCTCCAACACCCTCCACAACAGGTTGCTCAGGTCGGATGCAGCCCTCTCTGAGGTGAAGTAGGAAAGAGATGCCGCCATCGCAGAAATAACACGGATCACGGCAGCCACTGCGATCTCTACCCGGCTCAGCGGCGCTCGTCGTCATCGGCAACCGGTGCGGCGGCGTTCAAGACACCGAATCAGGATGATTGCACGCAAGAGCGTGCGACGCCCCAGTCTGCCGCCCGTCATCGACCTTGGAGAGTCTAGCCATGGACGCAGTCTCATCCGTTCCTGCTCCTGTTCTCGCTTGCCGAGTTTCGGCCAGAGCCGTTCTCGCTCCCGCTCTCCGGGCTACTGCACCACTTGTGGTAGCCTGTTCCCCGTTGGAGTAGTCAGGATTAGTCTAGGTTAGTCAGTAGTGCTCGCTAGGCAGTCCTTTGTTGCAAGCACTTTCTGTTTCCTTCTTTTGTACGTTGTGTTTGTATCTTGTGTCGTGACTTAGCATGGTATATATGCTGTGCTTTAGGAATCATGTAACACCTAACCCCTTAATATAATGCAGCCACTCTAGGCTTTGTATTATACTTGATTCTTTCTCCTCGTTGGTTTAAAGTTCTTCTGTGTGTGCTCTAGAGGGCCAGTAAACCCTCTTATAACTCCTCTAGTTCTAAGCTGAGTTGTTCCCTCCGATGGAACCCAAGAGAGCAGCAGTCCAAGTCTTCCTCCCTTGTTCTTTCTCGTCTAGCATGCTTTTCCCTCTCGCCTATCGTGCTTTCTTCTTCTCATCTTTGAAGCCTGTGAAGAATTGTTGAAAATTGTTCAAAGGAGTAAATCGCGAGGAAGCTATTCCTGTTGGGACTTAACTACTATGTTTGGATGCCAAGCTAGATAGTTTTGGAGAAATAAAATGATCATGGAGGAAAATTTTGATTGATCATGAAGGATATAGGAATCTGAAATACCAATTTGATTATTAGGAGAAATTGGATTTTCATCGAAACTTAAGTTCATTATGATGTTGAATGGAAACTGGAATTGAGAGATGTGTGCAGTAATGACAGAAAGTGGATTGTGAAGGAGATTGGATTTCCATATTGATTCATGATATTAATTTTGGAAGAGTTAGTTGAATCTTGATTGAATGATAGAAATATAACGGTGAAAATTGGATCATAGAAATGTATTACGATCGGATTTTGATTAAAGAATTACATGATTATTGAAGATAGGATTATAGGATTACCAATTCATGATGTTGATTTTGGTGGATTAGGTTGGATCAAGAAATATGAAATTAATTGGATATGTTGGTAACGTTGGATTCAATTTGGATATGCTTGAATAAAGGGTTGGGATTTATAAGAAATTTTGGTTGGATTATAGAGATATCTTTGTGATTAGATTATAGAAGGGTATAATTGTGAGATATTGGATTATACAAACATACGATTGTTGGATTATGGGATTGAATTATTGTTGGAAGTTGAATCATAAGAATAAGCTATTGTTGGTGATTGGATTATAGAAATTAGATCATTCTTTGAGAGTTGGATATTCGAAGTATATGATTAATAACTATTGGATTGTTGATATTGAAGCACGATTCTTATATTGATGGATATCTTATTGACATTAGAGTTGGACTAAATAATTGTTGGATAGATGGTGATAAAATAATTTGGCGATTAAATTTAAATTTATGGATTACAAAGCAGTCTTTTGGAAGGTTCCATAATAAAGATATTGGATTTATGTAAAGACATTTTGGGGGAAACAATTGCGTGGTTATAATCTTTAGAGAATTTTGTTCCAAAAAGGGATAGAATGAAATTTAGCATGATCTGGGTATTTATCGGATTAGAAGATGCGGTTATTACTACTAGATTTTGTGGATTTATGAAGTGAAGAAATATCACAATCTAAGTGGTGAATCTATTGGATTATTTAAGCTTATGCCTAAGAAAGATTTGTGAATTATGTTATTGTATCGATAGATTGTGAGATTAATTAAATGACTGGATTTCTTTCTAATTGGGTGACTTTATGCTATGCTGGAATGGTGGACTTCAATAATAATACTTAGATCTAGCGATTTGGAAGACAAATTGATAGCTTTTTAGTTGGCACTCCTGTACATGGTTGTTAACCAGTAGTTGGCATCAGTTTACCAAGTTGGAGCTACCACGGTAGCTGTCCAATTTCAATTCCAACTCCCGCTCCAGTCGCAACTCCGCATCCCGGTGGAAATGGTCTTAGCACTCTTCGCCCCCGCAAGACAACCTGCAGTGCACAACCAGATAGCTCATCCTCGCGGTTTCAACTGTGGTGAAAAAGGACACCAGACAGACCAATGCTATGTAAACTGCCCCAACTGTGATGAGGACCACCAACCAGGTAAATGCCTGATGCTTAAAGTTACGTGCTTCCTCTGCAAAGGACAAGACCACTACCCCAAAGACTGCTTCCTGCGCCCGATATTGACTAAGGCGGTTGGGCTACAAAGGACAAGTCTTCAAGTCACTGCGAGACTCGTCGAGAATAAAGTTGGCAAAGACAAACAATATCAGACACCTTTCATTTTAAAAGAGAATAGTTAGTTGGCACCAACGTGTCCGAGCACCTCAGCGGAAATGAGAAGAAGTGGAAATGTTTTCCGCCTCCCCTCGCCCTACTGGACAACCCACAGTGCGAAACCGGATTGCTCGTCGTCACTATCCCAACAGTAGAAAAAGGGGACATTCTGCCTACATGTGCCATCAATAAGTCGCCCCGAAGAAGTACAACTTGAGAGCCACACCAGCTCGATGCAAGACTTCAACTCCAAGCGAAATTCATCAGACCTCACAGGCATTCAAAGCCGCTTCCACACCAAGCCAAAGCGAAGGCCAAGTGAACCACGTCACCGCCACCGAAGAAGCCCAAGCAGCTTCATGAGTAATAGGAGGTACATTCTCTGCCTAATCCGAGTAGCCAGAATCTCGGGGTCGAGATTCCGTTTAAGGTGGGTAGGATTGTAACATTCCTGTTTTCAAATAGTGAATAGTAACTATAATTTGGTTCTTGATTTCAAAACCTTATATCAAGTTATCAAATTATTTTCAAAATCTTCTAGCTTCTGCTCAGCTCGGGTTTGTGTTTCAAACCTCCTTGAAGTTCTCAAATTCAAAATTCGAGTTGAATTTCCTTTTTTGCAAATTGGGCTCCTTCTCAATTTGCTTCCCCTTCTTTTTGGGCTTAGCCCATTCCTTTTTCGGGCTCAGCCCTAGTCCCTTTGGGCCTAGGCCCATTTGCCCTTCAGCCTAGCTAGCCCAGCTTTCTTGGCCCCCTCCCTTTTGGCTCGGTTGGCCCAAGCCACTCCCGTGCCCTTCTTCCTCCCCTGCCCAGTGCCAGTCAAAGCCACCACCAGTGCCATGACGCCAGCCCGAGCGCATCCGTGTGCCTGCGCCCTCTGCCAGCGCCCACCTGCTCGCACTAGAGCTCGCCCATGTCACTCGCGTCCTTTGCGCTGTGCGAGCCCTCTGGTAATCGCCCTCGTCGGTTGTAGCCAGGACGCCCGTCGCGTGCCCACTTCGCACCACGTCGCCCTATCGCCTCCCCATCAGCTCTACCACCTGCTCCTCTGCCAACCGTGGACTCCGGCACCCTCTAGTGCTCGCTCCCGTCACCAGCTCACCCCCGCTCCTGCCCTGCCGCGCCATGATGACAACACCCGCCCACTCCTCGCCTCGTCTTGTCGCCAGCACGCCACCGCATCAGCGTCCCGTCTTTGCTTCGCGAGCCCTCATCGGTGATCGTCCCTCCGCATAAAGCCCACGGCGGCAGCCGTCTGCCGCATCAGCCGCGCCAGAGCGCCCCATCCCGCGTGCTCTTGTCCCGTCCCGCCATTGCCCATGCCGCCGAGCTGCGCTGAATGGTCGTAAAAGCCTCAACAACTCCTCCCTCCCCCTTCTGGCTATAAGAGGCCCCCTCTCCTCCCCCTTGCCCTCCCCCTCCATCGCTTTCTTCTTCTTCACCGGGCAGAACCGCAGCCACGCTCCCGCCTTGGCCGCGCTGCCTCCCCACCATTCGGCCACCCCGTTCGGCTTCTTCCCCTGGCAACCGCGTCACCACGCGCCCCCAGTGGCCCTCTTGCCATCCCCCCACCACCATTCGACCTCCCCGCCGCCGAGATATGCTGCCACCGCCGCCTCTTCTCCTCCCGCCCCGGCCGCCGCCGCCGGACCACCACGGTCGCCCCCAAGCCACCCGGCTCCACCTCCGGGTTCCACTTCGCCGCCCTGACCCGTGTGCACATCTAACTCCTTGTTGAGCCACCGCTTCATCGGCAGTGTGAAACTGCAGTGCCTTCTTGCCGCCCTTGGCCTTTGCCCCATTGCCGCCGCCAGTGTGCTTCAACGCCGCCACCGCTCTGGTCTCCCGCCCCAGGATCTGCTTGGCTAGCTAGCCGCCTCTGCATGCCTCCTCCCGCTGGCGCCGCCGCAGCTCCATCATGGCAGCCCAGCCCCCTTCTTCCTCTCCTTGTGGCCAAAGGCCAAGTGAAATGGGGATGAGATTGCCCCGGGCCCACCTGTAAATGGCCTTCCCTCCCTCAATCTCCCTACCAAGTGGGCCCGCCTCAGCACTGTTCACCATGAGCCCATGGACGAGGCGCGTGGCGAGTCTATGCACTATTGGATGCACCCAACTCTCTCTCCTCTCTTTTCCTTTTAATTTAATTCCTTTTCAAGTTCCGTTCTCCTCCGTTATAACTCCAAAAATTATGAAATAAATTTCTAAAAATTCGTTAAATAAAGATCTTGCTAATGGCATAGGACTTGATTAATTTGGAGTTCATTTGTGCACTCTTGTGTATTTACTTGGTCTCTTTGTCGTTGTGCCTTTTTTGGGTAAATTCGCGCGTTTAGGATTTGAAGACGCCGGAGATCCTCAAGTTGATCAAGACCAAGAGTATCACGATCACCTTGCCTCTAACGAAGGCGAGTCAATACTTTGATCATATTGCTCCTACATTTTATGCAAATTATATTCTTTTAAATTAACAAAGTGCATGCTTTAGTTTCTTAATCAAATATATGTTAAAGCTTAAGGTAGTTAAATACCTACTTGATGTTTAATTAATTAATATGCCATCCTTGATAACTTGAATCCATTATTCATTGTCACCCTAGTAATTATATGGTAATACTAGCTATAGGGTGTACTTGAGCGACATGCTAGCCTTGCTCAAGTACCGGGGTATTAAATACCCCAAATCATCATGTTTTCAAAACATAAAATGGTTTGGGTAGTCATTGGTGGTCCATTGACTAAGGTGTGAAAATAATTTGGTTTTACTCCTCAAAACCCTAATTGCTAGTTCTATCTAGGTGGATGGTGAGGCGGTGGGTGCTTAGGGAGCACGAGAATGGTTGGATTGTGGAATGAACCGCCCAGATAACCCTAAGGACTTAATCTTGTCACGACCTCCCGTGTAAAACAAGTGCAACCACAAGTCTGTAAATTACAACCTGGCTAAATAATTTATATCCCTCAGTACGAGTTGCACCAGGTAGATGTCCTGCGACATCGTAAGCCCCTGTGGCGAAGGGTGTCGGGGTGCACGACGTAAGTCGTTAGATGGCGCAAGAGGGGGTCTAAGTAAGGGTTAACGGATCTACATGGGCGTAACCCTGCGAGGGCGAAACCTTAGCGGGTGTAACTAATCTTCTTTGGATGCCTTTGTAAAGGCCTTGTGGTGATCTCCCCTTGATTCACATGTCTAAGGAAGCGTGTGTACATATCAAGACGATAATCTCTTGTGGGTAAAGTGTACAATCTCTGCAGAGTATTACAACTGTTTAAACAGCCGTGCCTACGGTCAAAGGTGGATATGTGAATCATAACTTGAGTTAGTTCTATTTCAAAACTTTGTGGGTGGTATGGAAAATGGTGGAAGGGCTCACCTAGCCATGTATTGGATTTTTTCTGAGTCGTCGAGCTCAGTGGGTGTGGTCATTGGAGGCAACTCCAATTGAAAGGATGCATTGGTAGAGTTTCCGCCGGATGGAACCTCTACTAAAATAATTATTGCACATTACTCTCTTTATCGAAATTGCAAATTGTTAAAAATGCTAAGTCATAGGATTTGTAGTTATGATTTTTTGAAAAGCTTGCTTTCGCAAATAAAAGAACCTGAGCCATCCTTGTTAAGCCTTGCATGTATATTATTGCATTGTGTGTTGGCTCGCGAGCACGGAAGTTGTGCTCATTCTCGCTCTTTCAGCCAAAACCCTCAGAAGCAGGAAATCCAGAGGATTACGCATACTACGAGGATCCAGAAGCAGGAGGTCCAGGAGATGATGAAGCGTAGTGTACTCTTTAGTTGTTCTAGTCTCACCCAGTCTAGTTGACTCCGTTGGTACTTGTGTGTATCCAATATTAACCAAGCTCTTGGTTAATATCGCGCATATCTGAGTTTCCCGATCACTTACTGTGGAGAGATGTGCTCTCACCCTTTTGCTTCGTTGTCGCTTCGCTACTTTTGTAATGTGTCGGTTTGGCTGTCAGGCCCTTATTGTAAAACGACCCGACCACGGTCTATGTAAAGCTCGATGTGTTAAATAATGAATGGTATGGTCTTATCTACACCATGTATGAATTGATTCAGTGATGTATCTGTGAGTCTATCTCTTGATCAGGGAATAGCATGTTGTCTTTCACAGAGGATTTGGATTCTCGGAATCCGGGTCCGACATACCGGTTATAACAATTACTAGCACACGTTTAGGATTTTTCCGCTTTTACGCTTCTTAGAAATTTCTTCTTGTAGTTTAGTTCCGCTGTTAGCCTGTTACTATCTATATGATGCCTAATGTATGTTGTTACCGATTACAAAAATTACTGCTATACGCCTAATATTTCCCGTTTCTGTAACAGCCCGGTTTTCAGTTTGTGAACAGTAATTTCAGATTTGTCAATTTGCAATTTGAATTCAGAACTCAAGCTAAATCTCTCAAAGTTTCAAACTTCAGTTTCAAGGTTTAAAATCTTCAGAATTCAAAAACCCCTCAATCCCCTCTCTCCCTCTCTCCCCTTCTTTCCCATCTCTTTCCTCCCCCTGGCTCTGGCCGCGCTCCCGATGTGCTCCCGTCGCATCCCAGCATCTCCGCCCGTCGTGCATCCCGTCCCGCTCCTCCGCGCCCGCCTGACATCTCCACCGCGTCACCCCACCGGTTTTTCGCCTGCCACCCTCGCCGTCCCTTCCCAGTTTTTCTGCCGCGTCCGCGCGCGCGCTCCCGGCACCGCTGCACCGTGCTTCCCTCGACGCTCACGCCATCAGCTCCTCCCTCTCCCTTTGATTATAAGAGACACCCCGCACCTCTCTTTCCCCTCCCCCACCTTGTTCTCTTCCTCCCCGAGCGAGAAACCAAAGAAGCCGCAGTTCCAGTTTTTCGGTCGCCGCACCCCACCATTGATTCTTAGGCTCTGGTGAACTTTTCCCAGCACCACCTCCGTCGCATCGTGTTCCAGGACCCGTGGAGCATTTCCCCTAACTCCATCCTGCCTTTGGCCCACAGGAGCAGCCGGAATCGCATTCCTTCCTCCCCTCCGGCGAAATCGCCCCCAAGAGTCGCCGATCGAGCTGCACCGCACGTCAGTCCAATTGACCGCGTTAGGAGCTCCCCAAGGTCCGCCCGAAGTCACCCCCAACCCCGTCGGTCTTCTCCTTCGTCTTCGGCAAGCTCCCCGCCCACGCTCTCTCGCCGCCACCGCGGGTTCCCGTCGCCGTGCCACCTCGAGCCTCCCCAAGCTCCGTCCACACTTCAGGTGACATCCCCTTAGCCGCTAGATGCTTCCTTGGCAAGGAATTGAGCTCCCATGCCATGCGCCGCCGTAGCGCCATGCGCGGCCTCCTCCCCGCCGCTAGAGCCCACCGCCGGCAGCTCTAGACTCCGATTCCGGTCGCCCCTTTTGCCTGTAGGTTCGTGCCGGATCATGGAACCCATTTTGGGCCTCGGCCGCCACCGCCGTGGTCGCCTCCTCCGGCGATGACCTCGAGCCGTGCGCGCCCGTGGCTTCCCTCTGCTTGTCCGAAGCTGGAACATCACCTGTAGCGTGTAACAAAGCCTTAATCTTTGTCTTTAGGGTTGGGCATTAATTAGTTGTCCGGTTTAAATGTGGTTCAAAGTCATTGCCGCATGGGCCCGGTAATTATTTAATGTAGCTAATTGAGTTCAATGCTGGTCTTAATTGCTGCTGTGCACTGTTATTTATGTTGAGGAACCATCGCTGGCGAGTCCAGTCCGAACGATTACCTCATAGACAAGTATAGAATCGTAAGAACAATCTGAAACACAAAACGAATAAGAGATTGAACACGAGATATAGGGGCTTCTTGCTTCTCTTTATTCCATCATCAATCGATCAATCGTTTGATGAATAGCATCCCTATTTATAGGCTCTGATCCCTGCTAGGGTTTGGGATGGGAGCCCATACATGGGCGGCCACGGGCAGTCCATAGTTTCCTAACACTCCCCTTGGGCACCCATCCTTACATGTTCATGCCTCATCAAAACTCCATAAAAACCGATTGGGAAAAATTTGGAGAAAAGAGCACATGATACAAGTTCAGCTGCGTTGCACGAATTGCCTCATTAAAAACCTTAGCGAGAAACTTTAGGAAAACTTCGTCAAGGAAAAAAGTACAATCCACCCAATTTCATTTAATCTCCGGGATTTACTCTTTGGGTACTCGATCTTCGTGATCAAGCTTCAATAATGAGTTAAGTGAAGATTCTCCCCTGATTACGCACTTCTCTAAGTCTCGTCATTACAATTCCACACATGCACCTTTCAAAGCTAGATGTTGGAAGTAACTTAGTGAATAAATCTGCAAGATTTTCACATGACTTAGTATCTTGATGCTTTAATTTCGTCCATCTTTTGCAATTCATGAGCAAAGAAGAACTTGGGGTTGATATGCTTTGTGAGAGGACTATTCACATAACTCATCTCGCACTTGTGCAACACAAGCTTCATTATCTTCATAGATAATAGTAGGGGGTTCTACGGTATTCAATCCACACATTGCTTTGGATGTGGTGAATCATCGTGAAGCCAAACACATTCTCGTGAGGCCTTGTACAATGCTATGATTTCCAAGTGGTTCGTTGGAGTCGATACAAGACTCTGCTTAGATAATTTCCATGGAATTACGGTTCCATCACATAGGAAACATAGCTTTGTCACGACTTGGTCGTATCACGGGTTCTCTGGTGCTAAGCATCTACATAGCCATTCATATTCATGTCTTGGTTCCTTCTATAGAATATACCAAGTTCTTTGCATCCTTGGAGGTATCGGAAGATGTTCTTCATTCCTACCAATGCCTTTGGTAGGTTACGCACTATACCTTGCTAATAGGTTAACGGCAAATGCAATGGCGATCTAGTACAATTTGCTAAATACATGAGTGCTCCTATCGCACTTAAGTATAGAATTCGGTCCCAGAACTTCCTCCTCTTCTTTAGGTGCATGCATGGTCTTTGTCTTCTTTGCAAAGATCTCCCGAGCCATTAGCAATTTCAAAGGTATGCCTTTCAAAATCAAACCTTTCTAACACCTTCTAAGTGTAGGTTGGTGATGCTCTAAAATGCCTTGAGGGCATGCTTAAGTTACAAGCCTAGGCGTTATTTGGTCTTACCCAAATCTTTCATTTGAACTCGACTTCAAGTAAGAGCTTGCTTTCTTAATACCTTCGGGGTTCCAATGATATTGAGATCATCTTCATACTGCGATATTATACAAAATCCATTCTAGGATCATCGTATAAATACAGTGTAATTCTCATTGTTAAGTATAGCCTTTCTTGCATAGAAAGTAAACTGCGATTATACCACATCTGCTGATTGCTTAACTTCATCTGTGACTTTCTCGAGTTTCACACTATACATATTTCTATTTGCTCTGTCTTGATTAAGACGGTGATACATTCGGTATCTTCATATAAATGTCGAATCAATATTCCATAAAGGTATCTTGTTACCACATCCATTAATTTCACTTTTAACTTCAAGTTTCTTTGCCATTGAGATTAAATATCTAAAGGGTGATTCCGCCCATGATAGGGAATAGGTTTCTTCATAAACAACTCTGGATGTTGAGTGAAACCTTGTGCAACAAGTCTTTCTTTACTTCATTATTTTCATTTCTCTTTCGAACAAATACCCACTTATGCCCTACAAGGTGCACATAGGGAGGTGAGCGGCTTTCATGCCTAAACACCTTTCTTTTATTCGAGAGATAATAATTTTGCTTTTATTGCCTTCTTTCAATCTTCCCAATCGATCTTTTCATTATTGAGCGATACAAGCTCTGGATCAAGATCGATGGTTGTGGCAATTTTCTTTGCAAAATTAATGTCGACATTGGTCATTGTCTTATTCATAGATTCTCCGAGGTCACAAAGTTTATAGCTATTTCTTCAAGGGCGATTCTTCTAATGCTTCTACTTGCTCATCGTTGCTTTCATTTACGGGGCAAGTCCCTTTAGTTTTTCAGCTCCGATGTGTGCGCACACATCCATCTTGATGTCTCCTTCATGGGAGTGTTCAATTCTAGTATGCCTTTTTGAAGGTTCCATCTTGGTGCAGTCTCAAGCTGGCTCCCCTTACAGTTACAGGGATCTTCGGTGATTGGTATGTCAAGTCCTTCTTATCCTTTTTCGCCAGGCGTCCCCGGTTACTTGGGATTCGAGGGGCCAGAGTTCTCGTCCTTTCAGAGGCCTTAGGACGGGATTAGGGATACCTTCATCGGTATTTCAACCCTCTCCGGTGCATTGCGTACAGGCATATGCGACTTGGTCACGCTCTTCAAATCACTAAAGTGGTTAGGCAGTTGATTTGCTAATGCTTGCAAATCAATTATCTTCTAGACTTCAATTGTCTTCTAGACTTCAATTATCTTCTGGACTTCTCTATTTGCTTTACTAGTGCGCGGGTCATGTACATGGATTTCAATTATCTTACGATTTGCAATTATCTTACGGACTTTTCTATTTCCCGACATTTTCATCAAGGTTTGATTTCCTCCCCTAATGACGGAAACTAGCCTCATCTAATATACTATCGGTGAATCGGGCGTTATGCAAATCTCTCATCATAGGTTCCAAATACTTGATTATGGATCTTTGTCACATAACGGTATATCCCGGACTTTCGGAGAAGGCCCATTGCGATTCATTGTGGTAATGGTATAGGTATATAAACCTTGCAACCAAACCTTCAAAGATGAGAAGTTTTACAGTCTTGACCCTTGCGCTAGTTGCGGTGAATGGATGTGATATGCTAGTGGTCTAAAATTGATGAGAGTTCTTCATGAGCGAGAACTCGTGTCCCCAACATGCATTTGGTAAATCACAATTCTTCAAAGGTGCTCAGGCAATAAATTTACTCCTTGTAATTAATGCCTCTGTTAATCCATTCTAGGTGTGGACATGCGGTACAAAATGCTCAACTTTTAATTCCCATTGCCATACAATAATCATCAAATGCCTTTGAAGTAAATTCTCCGGCGTTGTCCATTCTAGTGGACTTCACATGATGATCAGGGAAATTATTCTTCAATTTCAATTATCTGCGAGACTAGCTTTGCAAAAGCGTAGTTTCTCGTAGACAATAAATGTACATCACGACCATTCGAGGAAGCATCGATGAGCACCATAAAATACCTAAATGGCCCTTATAGAGTGTATAGGACATAAAAGTCTCCCTGGATACGGTCCAGAAATGTAGGGACTTCATCCTTCGCTTTCAGAGCATAAGGTTTAGTAATTAAATTCTCGGTGGCACATGCGGGGCACACAAAATCTTCATGATTCAAGAAATTATTTACATTGTCCGTATGAATTGTTAATTATTTTTCTCATCATCCTAAGGCCTAGGCGGCATAATCTATCATGCCAGAGATAAAAAAGGTTGAGCTTCTAAATACGGTTTCGAGGCGTTATAAGTGCGGATGCCTTAATATTAGTGTAGTATAGCCCGATTTCAAATGAAGGAAGTCGTTACGATACCATTTTCTACTTTCTTCACGCTTTATAATGGCGGTATTTCTTACCATACTCTTCTTGATCTCTACGTGAAACCGTTTGCATGAATATCCTTGAGAGTTCTAGTCGATTCTAGGTACAACAAGGCTTCTTCAATGACCAAAGTTGTGCCCATTAGAGGTATAATTGAGGCCTTTCCTGAGCCTATTATACAAGTATCGCTGCTATGCGATTGTCGTAAGACTACCGGCATTCTTCGGCGATCGATCGGCGTCTCTCTCAAGATGGTATTTGTTGTGTCGCTCTTGGCTAAGCACACTTCCTCCAATAAAGGCGCCACAGCGTTCTAATATAATGTACTTTATTAATATGTAGCAGAAAGCAAGCAACACATAAATAAAATACTTCAGATATCAGAACATAACTTGTTATTATAAATACGGGAATAAGTCTTGTAGGACTCGTCATAAGAATTTAATGCTTTGCTCTACTAGAGCTTACAACCATTATTCAAAAATAATTCAATGTTCTGCTTCAATTACAAACTGCAAGTTACTATAAAAGATCCAAGTGCAATGCGTGCACTAGATCGAATCAGCGAAGTATTCAGAAACTTCTACCTTAATCTACTCCATGTAGATCTTCTCCTTTTGGGCAACTACAATTTGCGACCCCTGCGATGTCAAAAGAGGGATAATAAATTGCTACTAGGTTTGTCCACATCCATGGGTGCAACTAATGGGTGTGGATCTTCCGCTTTGCAATGGCGAGGTGTGCCTCATCTTTGTCTATGCCCGTCTTCTTAGATGGAAAGCATCAATAACGTGCGACTCACGACCTTACCCTTCTCACTCCTCTCCTTCGTGAGAGGCTTTATCTGCTGTAGGCTGCGAGCATTGGCTTCATGGCCAATATTGTTACTAGGTGGCTATAAGATGTAGTTCTTCCTTAGAACATTATCTTATAACTTCGCAACTGCATGGTGTCAATTAATGCGGCATACTCCGTGTAGCCGTCTTGGCGATAGTTGCGTCTGATTGCACCGCATTTGGGTAAAAGGTAGAGAGTCTTCTCAATCTTACCTTATCCGTGATTACTGATATCCTGAGTTGAAGACTTGTACAAATTATGTACAAATTACGGCCATCTTTGGGTCGGTTCTTGAACTCTAGTTCGTGATGCGATCATCTTCATATTAATGCAAATAGTTCATAAGATTCTGCTAGTAATTTTCATAAAATGGTTGCAAAATTCTTATAATGCTCTTGAGCGCCGGTTAGTGTTCATCTTTTCTCGCATTTTTCATGATTTCTTGCTATTTCCAATGATTAAAAGCAATATAAACAATCACAAATAATCAAAAAACAGTAAATACAATAAATAAATTGCGAAATAACAATAACAAAGTTAAATATGCTTCAAATGCAAAAATTGGTACAAAATTAATTCAAGGCCCTTTTCTCTTTGGAAAAACAATTTTTAATGAATTACGCTATTCGAGGGGTAAAAAGCGAAAATTTTGAGTTCGAGAGAAAATTTCCGTAATTTTCAAATTCAGGGGCCTATTAGCAAAATTGGATTTTCTTTTGCCTTTTTCGTTTTTTTTCTTGTAACGGTAAATTACCAATTAATCTTGGCCACCCTTGGCCCATCCCGTGCGGAAAAAAGAACCGCAGGTAGGGTTTCCTACCTCCGGCTTCCCATGGTGGCGCCTTCTTGAGGAGGAGGCTCGGCGGCGGCTTAGCGGCCATTCTGAACTAGACTAAGGCGGCAGTAGCTCACATGGCCATTGTGGTAAGGCGATGGCGACTCATGGGCATTGTGGGCGGAGGCGATGGCGGCGAACCTTCAAAGCGGCGGGCATGGGCGCGGCGCAAGCTGGAAGCTGGCGCGGCGGCGTGGCGGCAGAGGCTTGGCCGCGACCGTCGAGGCTCGGTGGTTCTTGGCGAGTCGGGGCAGCGGCGGCGGCGGCGGCAGGGCAGCCGTGGGCTGGCCGGCGGGCCGCGCAGCGAAGCGGCGGCGGCGGCTGGCGCGGCGCGGCTCGGCCGGGCTCTGGCGGCTCGATTCTGAACTGGGAGGCAGCGGCTCCGGCCGAGGCGAACGGCGGCTCGGCTTCAAGCGCGGCGGCGGCGGTGGCAGCGGCTTCCGCAGCAGCTCACGGCGGGCGGCTCTGGCGGCTCCATGGCGGCTCTATGGCCATTGCTCCTTCTAGTTCTATGGCCGACGTCTTTGTTCATTGCGCGACATTGTTCATCGCGTGCTTTCTCATTCATCGGTAGCGACTCATTCATGAGATACAATGTGTGCTATTAAATGCGATGCAATTGTTCATGCAATTACCGATCGGCTTGGCGGCGACTTCAAAGTCGGCTCGCGGTAGTTTAGAACAAATTTGCAATTCAATCTACGGTACAATCGACATCAATCTTTCATACAATCTACCCATCGACATTGTGTCGGCGACTTCAAGTCGGCTCACGGTAGATTAGAACGGTTGCACCGTGAAAACCAATCTAAGCGAATTTGCGAAATTGAAAGCAATCTAGAAAAGCGATTCAATCTCTGCGTCGTTCGCCGGCGGTTACCTTTTCGATCGAGGAGAGTCGATCGTCTTGATAACGTGTTGAGGAACCATCATTGGCGAGTCGATCCGACGATTACCTCATAGACAAGTATAGAATCGTAAGAACAATGCAAGAACACAAGAAACGAGAATAAGAGATTGAACACGAGAGATATAGGGGCTTCTTGCTTCTCTTTATTCCATCATCAATCGATCAATCGTTTCTGATGAATAGCATCCCCTATTTATAGGCTCTGATCCTGCTAGGGTTTGGGATGGGAGCCCATACATGGCCCGGCTTGGCCAGTCCATAGTTTCCTAACAATTTAATCGGCTAAATCCTTGTCTTTAGGGATTAAGTCTTGATTGATTGGCGTGTGTTAATATTCTTTGTGGAGTCAACGCCACACGGACCCGAGGAAGCGATTATTACAGTGTTTAATTCCTAGTTTCTCTATTGGCTCTATGGCGATGGGCCGAGATCTCGTGCTTTAAAACCATACTGGACCAAGGCGCATGCACTCGTGGGCTCGGCCGTCGTGCGCCATGTCCACAGTCACTTTGGGACCCGCATGTCGAGAGGACCAAGTTCTCTCTCCTTCCTTTTTCCTGGTTTATTTCAAAAGCAAAACTTGGAAAATCCTTTCTCCCTCATTTTAACTCCAAAAATAATGAAATTTGTTTCTAAAAATTTCTAAAATCAAGTTCTTGTTGTTGGTACTGGTTTGGTTCATTTTGGAGTTCATTTATTATTACTTAGTATTTATTTGCTCTTTTGCTTGTTTGTTCTTTTCCGGCACGTTCGTCCGAATAGAATTCGAAAAAGCGGAAGATCTCTGAATTGATCAAGCTCAAGAATATCAAGACCCTCTTGCCTTAGACCCAAGGGAGTCAATACTTTGATCATTATGAACCTACATTTATACAAATTATATTTTTTTAAATATCAAATTGCATGTTTTTATTCCTTATGCAAATGTATGTTAAATGATCTTAAGGTAGTTAAATACCTACTTGATGATTAAACTATTAATATGCCATCCTTGACAATTAAATTTCTTAAATCCTTGTCACCCTAGTAATTATGTGGTAACTATACTAGTTATATGTTGTACTTAAGCGCAATGCTAGTCTTGCTAAATCTTTGGGGTATTAACTACCCCAATCATCATCTCTTAAAATCATGAAATTGGATTTGGGAGTCATTGCGGGTAAATGACTGAGATGGTTGAGTTAATGTATTTTGCTCCTCAAAAACCCTAACAACTTACTGTTGCCATATATGGGCGGATGGTATGATGGTGGGTGCTAATATAGCCCGTGGAATGTTGGTTTGTGGTTAGTATGTAGAATGAACAGCCCAGATGGTCCCTAAGGACTTAATCCTGTTATGACCTCCTAATGTAAAACAGTACAACCGCAAGTTTATAATTGTGTCGACCTAGCTAAATAATTTGTATCTGTCAGTACGGGTTGCACCAGGTAGATGACTTGCTACGCTGTGGACCTTCATGGCTACGGGTAGGGTGCACGACTTACGGACCTGCGTTGGCGTAAACCGTTGTGAGGACCCGCGTTTTTAGCCGTACTCTCGTAGCAGTAATCGACATTTAGCAATTGTTAACCTCGTATTAGCGGTACGCTGTTGATAGTTTGGCGATCGTGGTTAAGTCGTTAGTTGGTAGTCAACGTGTTAGTTTAGCGAGTGTCGTGTTTCGTTTCGCGAGCATCACATCAAATCATCATTTCATCATTCATTCAATGCATCAGTAAAAGCAAGTCAGTAATTAAAGTGCATTTGCATTCTCATTAGATAAATAGATCAATTAGAGCATTGTTTACATAAGTGCATCATTTCATCATATACTCATTCCTCAATTGCATTCATCAGTCAGCATTTGTAGCAATAGTGTCAATTCATAAGCAAGTTTGCAATTCCATCTCCATTTGATCAACACATCATACATACATAGTCTGCAATCCAGTATGCATCCATCAGCAGTACATATCATTTACAATAGAATCTTTGCATCCAATAGCAGTGCATCATCATCATCTCATTACATCAATTGTTGCATAAATAATTACAACTCATAATAGTTTACATTCATTTATAAAAGTGTTGCATGCATTCTGCCGAAGCCCTCCTTGTATCCCCTTCCGTTTGATCACCGGCCATGAGAACCATCTCGCGATCCATTTCCTCGCTCGTCGGAAAAATCGAAGCGGTTAGCGAGCTAAGTTGAACGCTTGATATTTTGAGAAGCGATAAAGTAAAAATTTGCCGTCGGTCTCCGAAGTGTAATAGATACCGGCGACTTCGAGCGATCGGTCCTTGCCCATCAAGACACCAGACTAACGAGTCGATCGACTTCTTGATCGCCAAGATATCTGACCACCGAGGTCCTCCGATACTGTCACTTCTATGGGTCTCATCATCCGGCGTCAAAGCCCTATGAGATAAAAGCATTCCACCTCTCAAGCCAAAGCCGGGCAAAACCTCACCTCGGCCAAAGCCTCACGGGTGCTGTGAGAATCCAACAGTGCATCCCGTTTAACCCTACCCTCTGTTCAAGACATCATCAGACGGCGAAAGCCAGACATTTTCCACTGACAATTCATCTCCCAGGCGGCGAGCTCGGGTTCATCGCCCCCAAAAAAATCAGCTAGCAAGTTCATCCCCCAACACAAGTCACCACAATACAACCAAGTCCATCACCCCAATCCATCCCGGCACCGAATCATATACATTCCCCCATTCCAAGCCACGACCAAGCACAATTGCATTCATCAACAACTTGACCCATAAGCACAAACAAGGAGAAGGAAGCAAGCCCAGAGCAAGAAGGAGCGAGGAGCAAGAGGAGAATCAAGCGGGGCATCCGGCGATCGGGGAAGGCAAGAGGCCGGGGCAGTGAAGCCGAGGGAGCCAGGCCGAGAAGCAAGGGCGGTAGCGACAGCGGCGATGGAACCATTGGCGGCCACTTTGGGACCCCGTCGGATCGGCAAGGAGGAGGAAGGAGCACCAAATCAATGGTGCGCAACCTTCTCCCTCTTTTCCAATCCCACAGAGGTAACCCATCATCCACCCCACCTCCAAAGTAACCCCCATCAATCCATAATCAATCATCATGGCGACATCGAGATACACATCATTCATCCATCAAGCATAGCGGCAGATCTTTAGCATGCATCTCGGCGGCAGGGGAGGCGAGGTGGCGGTGACCAAAGGCCGAGCGGCGAGCTTGAGCGGATCTAGAGCCGAGGGCGCACATGACGGCGGCGTTGACAGCCTCTGGCCGCGCGGAGGAGAGCAGTATTGCGGAGGCGCGGCGAGCTGTTGGGTCACGGGTAGGCTACGATAGCTACAAACAAAAATTCTACCACGCAAACCAGGAAGCCATGCAAGTAGATGATCATAGATCGTTACCACGACGCTGTGAGCAACGGCGGAAGAAGGGTTGGAGTAGCCTGGTCCAACGAAGAGAGCGTCGATGTAGTGGTTGTAGTCGGTCGTCTCCTCCAGCAACATCTGTGGTTCCTTGTGAAGATCGCGGATCGTCCTCAAAGCGCAACAATCGTAGTAGCGCCTCTCGGTATCCACACGTCCGGGGAAGGAACAACCGAACGCCGGTGTGCGGCACCAAGTCGCGGTGGAGCTCTCAAGAAGATGGCGGCTAGGGTTTTGGTGGTGTTTCACGCGCCTCTCCCAATGACCTCATGCACCTCCTTATATAGTGCTCGTGGCGGATCCTATCCGAACACGTTCTGAATCGTATTCGTCTTGGTTTGTTCCAACCCGTTAAGTGTGTGACCCAGCAGGTTCATGTGTAGTTGGTTGTGACTGGAAACCGTTTCGATCACGAGTAGCGGCTCCTAGCGAACATATCGATTCCCGAATACACACAAATTATATCGGACGAACCTTAATGCAATATGATATCGACCAGGTCCTCATCACTTACGACAGGTCCTATCTCTATCGACGGTTCAGTATTTGATCACGACCAACTTCGTAACTCCTTACGACTTGGTTTCAACCACTCTGTGATTACGTTCGACCCGATCTCGACTTGCTTGTATCTCCATACGACCGATCGGCTGACTCGTCGAACTAAGCGACCTACTCATGTATTCTCCCTTTGCCTCACGATATCTGGTTGAACTCGGGTGAGATGTTGTGTCATCCATGGGTGTTCAATACTTTCTCGATCGAGTGTCGAGATAACTTTACATGGTGAACACTTGACTACTAGTGGCATGGCCATGCACTTTCTTTATCCGATCTGCGAGGGCGAGAGACATCTCTCTGTTATGTTAGGAGGGCAAATCCATATCCGACCGGTCACATTCCTCTCCATGTTTGAGCATACCCAAAGCTACCTTTATAACTACCCGATTCACGGTGTAGCATTTGGCAACCCCTAAGAGTGCTCTTACACATGTAGGAAACCATCTTGATCTCGGTCTAAGGATTATACATCATCATTGCTTGAGACCAACTAACGACACATAGATTCATAACAATCTCAATAGTGTCTCAATGTGGGTCTTATCCAACATCATGTTCTCTAACATGTGTCCATATTATTGGTTTGATATCTCCATATCTATGACTCGTGAAACATAGTCATCAACCAATACATATGCTAGTCTATTCATATGTGTCCTCATATGTTTTACGACCGAGGATCGTGTAAGAATAATTATCGCGAAATATAGAGTTTCACAACCAAGTCACATACTTGATAATCAATATTAACAATATTATTCTAGGAACAAGATAACACATTATCCAATGTCATGAACATAATGAAATATAATCATCTCTATGATTGCCTCTAGGGCATATTTCCATGATCTCCCACTTGCACTAGAGTCAATCATTTTAGGTATCTAATCCGATAGCTCTTGTGTGTGCCTCATGCTTTGGTACGTGTGAGAGGCTTTGTCAGCGGATCGGCAACATTTAAATCCGTATGAACTTTGCATATCTTAACATCTCCTCTATCCACCAATTCGCGGATAAGATGATAACGCTGAGTATGTGTTTGGACTTGATGGGATCTAGGCTCCTTAGCTTGAGCAATGGCTCCATTGTTGTCACAATAGAGATCCATTGGGCTCGAGGCACTCGGAACCATTCCCAATTCAGCAATGAAATTCCTTATCCAAACACCTTCTTTTGCGACTTGAAGCGCAATGTACTCGACCTCTGTCGTGGAATCAAGAACCGTCTCTTGCTTGGAACTTTTCGACTCACTTTGCTCCTCCATTCAAAATGAATACAAAACCAGATTACGACGATAATCATCTTTGTCGGTTTGAAAGCTTGCATCGGTGTAACCATTTACAACGAGCTCTTCATCACCGCCATAAACTAGGAACACATCCTTAGTCCTTCTTAAGTACTTAAGAATGTTTTTCACGGTACGTCGATGACATTCACGGGATCGACTTGGTATCTGCTTTCGTAACACTTAGAGCATATGATACATCTGGTCGTGTACATATCATGGCGTACATGATAGATCCAATGGCGAAGCATATGGAATATCACTCATTTTGTCTCGCTCATCGGTGGTCGTAGGACAACGATTCTTGCTAAGATTAATGCCATGTGCCATGGGCAAGAATCCTCTCTTGGAATTTTGCATGTTGAACCGATTCAACACATTGTCTATGTACATTTCTGGCTTAATCCAATTAGCCTCTTAGATCTATCTCTATAGATCCTTATTCCCAAGATATATCTTGCATCTCCTAAATCTTTCATTGAGAAACTTTTTCTTAATGAAGATTTAACAATTCTAACATCGGAATGTCATTCCGACCCGGTAGTATGTCATCTACATACAAGATCGAATAACAAGTGCGCTCCACTAACCTTCATGTAAACACAAGGTTCTTCTTTGTTCTTGGCGAAACCAAACTTTTTGATCTCTTCATCAAAAGCGTATATTCCAACTCGAGATGCTTGCTTCAATCCATAAATGGACTTTTGAAGTTTGCATATCTTACTAGCATTCTTTGGATCGACAAAACCTTGAGGTTGTGTCATGTACACATCCTCATCTAGGTTTCCATTAAGGAAAGCTGTTTTGACATCCATTTGCCATATCTCATAGTCGAAATATGCGACAATAGCTAGAATGATCGAGCAGATTTAAGCATCGCTCTTGGTGAGAAAGTCTCATCGTAGTCAACTCCTTGAACTTGTCGAAAACCTTTTGCGACTAGTCGAGCCTTATGAATGTGAACATTTCCATCCATATCAATCTTTTTCTTATAGATCCATTTGCACTCAATGGTTTTGACACCATCAAGTTGATCGACCGGGTTCCAAACCGATTTTCTCTCATGGAATCTATTTGGTTCATGGCTCCAAGCCATTTCTCGAGTGCGGGTCCATCATCGCTTCCTCATAAGTCTTAGGCTCACCATTATTCAATAATAATCGTCATGCCCATACCTTGTAGGCAATTGGCGTGGCCTTTTAGATCTCGTGGAAATTTGGTGCCTTATCTCTGAGTTCAACAACAATTTGTTCATCCAAAGTAGAGGTTGAGAGGAGTTGAAACACTTTCGAGATGTTTCCGAATTTCTTGAGTTGCACCTTTCTCCCATGACTCCTTTTGAAAGAAACTCTTTCTCCAAAAGACACCATTTTCGCAACAAAACTTTGTCTTCTTCGGTTGTAGAAATAATATCCTTTGGTTTCCCTAGGATATCCTATAAAAAGCATTTATCGATTTGGGTGTGAGCTTATCGGGACGTCAAACATTTAACATAGACATCACATCCCCAAATCTTTAGAAAAGACAAACTAGGACTTTTCCGGTCCACATCTCATGTGGTGTCTTATCTCTTGATTTAGATGGTACCTTATTTAAAATGAAAGCGGCGGTTTCTAGAGCATAACCCCAAAAATACAATGGCAGATCCGATTGGCTCATCATTGATCGAACCATGTCTAACAAGGTCTGTTCGCCGCTCGGACACCCCATTCCATTGTGGAGTGCGGGTGGTGTAAGTTGTGGAACAATTCCACATTGTTTCAAATGATTACCAAACTCATGGCTTAAAACTCACCTCCACGATCGGATCGTAAAGATTTGATTGTCTTGCCAAGTTGATTCTGTACTTCATTCTGGAACTCCTTGAACTTTTCAAAGGATTCCGACTTGTGCCTCATTAAGTAGATATAACCATATCTACTATAGTCATCGGTGAAAGTAATGAAGTACCGAAAACCACCTCTGGCTGTCGTGCTTATTGGTCCACATACATCGGTATGTACGAGTTCCAAGCGGTGGATGCGCCCTTTCACTCGACCCGGTGAAAGGTGTCTTGGTCATCTTTCCGACCAGGCAAGACTCGCATGTTTCAAATGATTCCAAATCAAATGAGTTTAGAGTTCCATCATTATGGAGTTTTTTCATGCGTTTCTCACTTATGTGACCCAAACGACAATGCCAAATAAAAGTGGAATTTATTTCATTAGGTCAAGCCTTTTAGCATTAATATTATAGGTGATGCATCATCAAGATTTAAAATAAACAACCCATTCAAAACAGGTGCATAGCCATAAAACACTTCATTCAAAAATATAGAACAACCATTGTTCTCTATAATGAATTTATAACCCTCTGCCATCAAACATGAGGCGAGATAATGTTTCTACTAATGGTGGGCGTAATAACAATTATTCAATTCCATAATAAATCACGAAGGCAAAAGTAGTGGCATAGTCCCGACGGCTAATGCAGACAACCTTTGCTTTATTTCGACGCGAAGATCCATCTAGCCCTTGCAATCATCCTACTTCTTATTAGACTCGCATTGAATTGCAAATATGAGCAATCGATCCAGTATCAAATACCCATGAGTTAACGGAAGAGTCGACAAGAAAAATATCTATAACATTAATACCGTAGTGGAAGTTTTAATCCCACCATTCCTTTTACGATCGGCCGGTATTTCTTGCGGTTCCTCTTCCAAATGGCCTAGTTCTTTGCGGTAAAAGCATTCATTCTCTTGAGTTGGGCGGACTTGGTCTTGGGTTTAGGTTTGTCGGTTTGGATCTCATCCAAACTTTAGCCTTGCCCTTTTCTTGATCCAAGTCTTAGCCTTCTTCTTGAAGCTTGTACTCTTTTGCACCATCATCACATGATTGTTGCATTTCTTAACGCCCTCTCTTTGTCTTAAGCATCATATGCGATTCGGTGAGATTCTTGTCTAAGCCGTTCATATGGAAGTTCAAAATAGGCGGCCATAGCTTTCGAAGCGAAGCAAGAATCAAATCTGTAGCCAATTCTTGGCTAAGTGGAAAACCAAGTTTTTCCAAGCTCGTGTGTAACCAACCATTTTGATTACATGAGGGCTCACGAACCACCCTCGGCTAGCTTACATCCAAACAAGTTCTTTGAGATCTCAAATCTCTCGGTTCTTGCTTGTGTCTCAAACATGCCTTTGGCGCTTCGATCATATCGTAGGCCTCTATGTTCTCAAAGCGCTACGAAGGTGCGAGTTCATAGCGGCAAGCATGAGGCAGCTAACATCAAGGACTCATCACATGCCTTTTTATAGGCGGTTTTAATAGCAATGACATTTTACGTAGGCACATACGGAATTGGTTCTTCTAGAACATGTTCCTTTTATCTTGCACGAGAACAATTCTCGAGTTTGGGACCAATCCATAAAATTTGTTCCATTAAGTTTTCCTTTCAAGTATCGAGCGTAAAGCAAAAGCTGGATGTAGGTACTGCGATTGGTGCCATGATCTACAACAAAAATATATGCAAAACTAAGACATATGTTCATTAAAGTAACTTCTATTAAACAATTTAATAAAGATACTCCCACTAAACACCATATCCCTCTTATGACATTTAATGATTCAAGATCCATAATTATTTAATCAACTAGTGAGCTTTGGCTTCCTTTGCTAGAAGACTAGTAAAAATGGTAAGCAACCTTTGCTAATCATATCAACTATATGACTCTTGTTGTTGGGCAGACATCTGTATGCTTCTAAGACCCAACCTTTATGCCCCAAGGTCCACAAGCTGTTATGATAACCTTGTTAAGTTAAACCAATGCCCGCGTGTAAGTGTATCGACACAAACCCATCTAGTCAAGGAGAGTTAATGGCACTCTGCTTTGGCAAGACCTACCATTAAAATACATGACTTTTGATGGTGCGGCATATTTGGGAGGGCATCAATTTAACTTAATATTAAGTAAGGGAATTTTACTTCTATCATGTTAAAAGCAATTAAGGCAAAATAACATGCATAGAAATAAATGAACAGGAATGTAAAGGCATTCACAGACAATCAAATTGCATTGTGATATAGCATGACCCTTCTTCATGGTAATCTCCATCGCCATGCATCCTGTTCACCATGTCTTCAAGTGGTGGATTCCTCCAAGCACTCCCACTAAGCCATTATTTCTAATAGCACTAGTAACGAAATACAAGGAGTAAGAAGCATCACAAGTCGACACGCAGGCCGTTATACAAATATAGACAGCCTTGGGCTGCAATTAACATGACACGCAGGTCATGAACATTACACGCATACATGCATCTCATACATGAAACAATATGGGTCATACTATTCACATCAATCCCTGCAAAAACAAGTTATGCACAGAATCCAATTCTATCGGACGACATGAGCACACACTACCTATAGCGCGCGGTACGAATACCCAACAAACGATCTGGTCCTTAAAGCTCATACCTCCTCGTAAAAACCATCTACTACCACCGAGAACTGATCGATCATATCGACCAGGGTCTAGGTCGTTCCATCTATATGAACCGATCTAGGTTATCAGACCCGACCAGTAATAGATCCAATCTACTACTACCACATATCAACTATATGCGACCGATCCAGATCAAAAACTACGCAGGATGGCTCTGATACCACTGTTGGGTCACGGGTAGGCTCGATAGCTACAAACAAAAATTCTACCACGCAAACCAGAAGCCATGCAAGTAGATGATCATAGATCGTTACCACCGACGCCAGAATAGCGGAAGAAGGGTTGGAGTAGCTCGTCCAACGAAAGCGGCGTCGATGTAGTGGTTGTAGTCGATCGTCTCCTCCAAAGAACGTCTGCGGTTCCTTGTGAAGATCGCGGATCGTCCTCAAGCGCAACAATCGTAGTAGCGCCTCTACGGTATCCACCGTCTAGGGAAGGAACAACCGAGCGCCGGTGTGCGGCACCAAGTCGCGGTGGAGCTCTCAAGAAGATGGCGGCTAGGGTTTTGGTGGTGTTTCACGCGCCTCTCCCAATGACCTCATGCACCTCCTTATATAGTGCTCGTGGCGGATCCTATCCGAACACGTTCTGAATCGTATTCGTCTTGGTTTGTTCCAACCCGTTAAGTGTGTGACCACAGCAGGTTCATGTGTAGTTCGGTTGTGACTCGGAAACCGTTTCCGATCACGAGTCGAAGCGGCTCCTAGCGAACATATCGATTCGAATACACACAAATTATATCGGACGAACCTTAATGCAATATGATATACGACCAGGTCCTCATCACTTACGACCGGTCCTATCTCTATACAACGATTCGTATTTGATCACGACCAACTCGTAACTCCTTACGACTTGGTTTCGACCACTCTGTGATTACGTTCGACCGATCTCGACTTGCTTGTATCTCCATACGACGATCGGCATTTGGTCGAACTAACATTTCTCATGTATTCTCCCTTTGCCTCACGATATCTGGTTGAACTCGGGTGAGATGTTGTGTCATCCATGGGTATTCAATACTTTCTCGATCGAGTGTCGAGATAACTTTACGTGGTGAACACTTCGACTACTAGTGGCATGGCCATGCACTTTCTTTATCCGATCAACGAGGGGCCGAGACATCTCTCTGTTATGTTAGGAGGGCAAATCCATATCAGACCGGTCACATTCCTCTCCATGTTTGAGCATACCCAAAGCTACCTTTATAACTACCCGATTCACGGTGTAGCATTTGGCAACCCCTAAGAGTGCTCTTACACATGTAGGAAACCATCTTGATCTCAGGTCTAAGGATTATACATCATCATTGCTTGAGACCAACTAACGACACATAGATTCATAACAATCTCAATAGTGTCTCAATGTGGGTCTTATCCAACATCATGTTCTCTAACATGTGTCCATATTATTGGTTTGATATCTCCATATCTATGACTCGTGAAACATAGTCATCAACCAATACATATGCTAGTCTATTCATATGTGTCCTCATATGTTTACGACCGAGGATCGTGTAAGAATAATTATCGCGAAATATAGAGTTTCACAACCAAGTCACATACTTGATAATCAATATTAACAATATTATTCTAGGAACAAGATAACACATTATCAATGTCATGAACATAATAAAATATAATCATCTCTATGATTGCCTCTAGGGCATATTTCCATGAGCCCATGGCGGCACGGGGTAGTAGGGTGCAAGATGTGGCCGAGGTCGCTTGCGGCGGCGGCTGTGTGAGTCGGCGGCGTGTGGCCTGTGGCGCAGATGGGCCGGCTTGAAGAGGAGCGCAGAGGAGAACCGTGGAGGCAGGAGGAGGAGCCGAGTCGAGGGCGCAATGAGCAGAGGAGGCGTCGGTGGCGTGTGGCCGAGCCGAGCCGAGAGGGCAGCTGAGTCCGAGGGCTGGCGCGGCCGAAGGGGCGAGCCGAGGAGGAGGAGGCGGGCAGCGTCGGCCAGGGGCATGGGCGGGCCGGGCTGGGGTCCCCCACCCCCCCTTGGCGGCAGCTTGGAGAGATAGCGTGAGAGAGTGAGAGTGAGAGGGAGAGAGTTGGGGAAGAAAGGGGGATGAGTGTGTGCTGTGTGCGTGTGGGTGTGTTTGTGTGTGTTTGTGGGTGTGTGTGTGTGTTCGGCTGAGAGAGAGAGAGAGAGGGAAGGGGTTAGGGTAGAATTAGGATTTAGGTGATTAGGTTTAGGATTTGGTTAGTTTTTATTTTTTCCTGCAGTGTTTGTTAGTTAATTGTTGATCTGCGGTTTAATTCTTTGCGGTTAATCCTTTTTAATCGGAATCGTGTTTAATTAATCAATCCAAAGTTAATCGGCACGTTAAATTTGCTAATCGTATAGTAGCCGTAGAGTGGCGTTTTTAGTAGAAGCGATTACGGTGCGGGGTACTAACTCGGTATAGATCTCGCAAAGTTTTAATTAAATTAATCTGTGCTAACATTTAGAAGTCATTAACTTAGATATTTATATATCACTCAAAAAGCAACTATGTATTTAATTATATTACTATCCGTGTTGCCGATTGCTTACTGAAGAGCGAACCCACTCTGGCGGGAAGCGTGGACGTAAAGTCATCGACACCAATCTTTCCTCCAGCTCTAAAGGCAAGCGATTCTCTTGAAAATCAATATAGTTATCTTAAATGTAAACCGTATTTCGCACTATTATCGTATTGCATTAAAATGGTTTTCTAAAATTGATTTGCTTTAGATTGAGGTAGAATGATTTAGATGGAAATGAATGAAATGAGAATGAATGAAAAGTGCTTAGGAGATTAGTTAATATGGTGGGTAAAGGGCCCTTGGCAAGGATCACGAAGACGATGATGACGATGAGGTAAGAGGTGGGCCCTTTTACATATGGTTATCATATAAGACAGATAAAACTTTGCTCGATGCGAAGCCGTAAATTCAAGATACCACCATTTTCCGTTCGACAGGCGAGAAAATGCTACTGTTACGTGACTATGCTCTCCACATTGGGTATGTATTAGGTGTGAGTGTGTTTGTGTTGGAGGAACCCGTAAGCCGTGAGGAGAGCAGGAAGTGGGGAAATCCAAGGCACTATAAGCGCTATGGTGGAGTGTTGAGAGTAGGATAGAAGCGCCTCAACCAACCTTCTTTGGAACTTCGGTGTATGAGGAGATCGGCGTGATTGAATCGGCACCGACGGAAAGTAAAGTGGTGGAGACTTAATCACGTTACCTGGAAAACATTCTGTATTCTGAACTTGAAATCGCATCAAAGGAAATGCGGTGAACCTAGCTCAGAGAGTTCAGAGTAACTATGGGTAAAGTGGTACAAGCCTGCGCAGTGCTATCAAATCATGAATTCATGCCAGTCTCCTGGATTGGAGTCTCCACTGTTGGGTCACGGGTAGGCTACGATAGCTACAAACAAAAATTCTACCACGCAAAACCAGGAAGCCATGCAAGTAGATGATCATAGATCGTTACCACGAGCCTTGTGAGAACAGCGGAAGAAGGGTTGGAGTAGCTTTGGTCCAACGAAGAGCGTCGATGTAGTGGTTGTAGTCGATCGTCTCCTCCAAACAACGTCTGCGGTTCCTTGTGAAGATCGCGGATTGTCCTCAAGCGCAACAATCGTAGTAGCGCCTCTCGGTATCCACACGTCTAGGAAGGAACAACCGAAGCGGCGGTGTGCCAGCACCAAATCGCGGTGGAGCTCTCAAGAAGATGGCGGCTAGGGTTTGGTGGTGTTTCACGCGCCTCTCCCATGACCTCATGCACCTCCTTATATAGTGCTCGTGGCGGATCCTATCCAGAACACGTTCTGAATCGTATTCGTCTTGGTTTGTTCAACCCGTTAAGTGTGTGACCACAGAGGTTCATGTGTAGTTCGGTTGTGACTGGAAACCGTTTCCGATCACGAAGTCGTGTGACTCCTAGCGAACATATCGATTCCGAATACACACAAATTATATCGGACGAACCTTAATGCAATATGATATCTGACCAGGTCCTCATCACTTACGACCAGGTCCTATCTCTATCTGACAGTTAAGTATTTGATCACGACCAACTCGTAACTCCTCACGACTTGGTTTCGACCACTCTGTGATTACGTTCGACCGATCTCGACTTGCTTGTATCTCCATACGACCCGATCGGATTTGGTCGAACTAACACCTTCTCATGTATTCTCCTTTGCCTCACGATATCTGGTTGAACTCCGGGTGAGATGTTGTGTCATCCATGGACTGTTCAATACTTTCTCGATCGAGTGTCGATAACTTACGTGGTCGAACACTTCGACTACTAGTGGCATGGCCATGCACTTTCTTTATCCGATCAACGAGGGCCCAGAGACATCTCTCTGTTATGTTAGGAGGGCAAATCCCATATCCGACCGGTCACATTCCTCTCCATGTTTGAGCATACCCAAAGCTACCTTTATAACTACCCGATTCACGGTGTAGCATTTGGCAACCCCTAAGAGTGCTCTTACACATGTAGGAAACCATCTTGATCTCAGGTCTAAGGATTATACATTATCATTGCTTGAGACCAACTAACGACACATAGATTCATAACAATCTCAATAGTGTCTCAATGTGGGTCTTATCAACATCATGTTCTCTAACATGTGTCCATATTATTGGTTTGATATCTCCATATCTATGACTCGTGAAACATAGTCATCAACCAATACATATCTTTGGTCTATTCATATGTGTCCTCATATGTTTACGACCGAGGATCGTGTAAGAATAATTATCGCAGAAATATAGAGTTTCACAACCAAGTCACATACTTGATAATCAATATTAACAATATTATTCTAGGAACAAGATAACACATTATCAATGTCATGAACATAATAAAATATAATCATCTCTATGATTGCCTCTAGGGCATATTTCCAATGAGCCCATGGCGGGTACAGGGGTGCAAGAATGCGGCCGAGGTGCCTTGGCAAGTGAGTGTGCGTGGGCCTGTGGCAGTGGGCGGCGGCTTGATTGAAGAGGAGCGCAGAGGAGAACCGTGGAGGCAGGAGGAGGAGGAGTCGAGGGCGCAGTGAGCAGAGGAGGCGGCGTCGGTGGCGTGGGCGAGCCGAGCGAGAGAGGCAGCTCGAGTCCGAGTCGGCCGAGGGGGGGCGGCGAGCCGAGGAGGAGGAGGCGGAGCCAGCGTCAGCCAGGGAGCATGGGCCGGGCCGGGCTGGGGTCCCCACCCCTTGGCGGCTTGAGAGATAAGCGTGAGAGAGTGAGAGTGAGAGGAGAGAGTTGGGGAAGAAAGGGGGATGAGTGTGTGCTGTGTGCGTGTGGGTGTGTTTGTGTGTGTTTGTGGGTGTGTGTGTGTGTTTCGGCTGCGAGAGAGAGAGAGAGGGAAGGGGTTAGGGTAGAATTAGGATTTAGGTGATTAGGTTTAGGATTTGGTTAGTTTTTATTTTTTCCTGCAGTGTTTGTTAGTTAATTGTTGATCTGCGGTTTAATTCTTTGCGGTTAATCCTTTTTAATCGGAATCGTGTTTAATTAATCAATCCAAAGTTAATCGGCACATTAAATTTGCTAATCTGTATAGTAGCCGTAGTGCGCGTTTTTAGTAGAGCGATTACGGTGCGGGGTACTAACTCGGTATAGATCTCGCAAAGTTTTAATTAAATTAATCTGTGCTAACATTTAGAAGTCATTAACTTAGATATTTATATATCACTCAAAAAGCAACTATGTATTTAATTATATTACTATCCGTGTTGCGATTGCTCTGAGAGAACGAACCACTCTGGCGGGAAGCGTGGACGAAAAGTCATCGACACCAATCTTTCCTCCACTCTAAAGGCAAGCGATTCTCTTGAAAATCAATATAGTTATCTTAAATGTAAACCGTATTTCGCACTATTATCGTATTGCATTAAAATGGTTTTCGAAAATTGATTTGCTTTAGATTGAGGTAGAATGATTTAGATGGAAATGAATGAAATGAGAATGAATGAAAAGTGCTTAGGAGATTAGTTAATATGGTGGGTAAAAGGGGCCCTTGGCAAGGGATCACGAAGCGATGATGACGATGAGGTAAGAGGTGGGCCTTTTTACATATGGTTATCATATAAGGACAGATAAAACTTTGCTCGATGCAAGCCAGTAAATCAAGATACCACCATTTTCCGTTCGACGGCGAAAATCTACTACTGTTCACGTGACTATGCTCTCCACATTGGGTATGTATTAGGTGTGAGTGTGTTTGTGTTGGAGGAACCCAGAACCGTGAGGAGAGACCGGAAGTGGGGAAATCCAAGGCACTATAGCGCTATGGTGGAGTGTTGAGAGTAGGATAGAAGCTGCCTCAACCAACCTTGCTGGAACTCGGTGTATGAGGAGATCAGCAGCGTGATTGAATCGGCACCGACGGAAAGTAAAGTGGTGGAGACTTAATCACGTTATTCGAAAACATTACGTATTACGAACTTGAAATCGCATCAAAGGAAATCACGGTGAACCTAGCTCGAGAGTTGAGTAACTATGGGTAAAGTGGTACAAGCACTGCTGAGTGCTATCAAATCATGAATTCATGCCAGTCTCCTGGATTGGAGTCTACGGGAACCGCTAGGGGTCTTTCTTCTCTCCGAGTAATTAGTAGTCTTTTCAGAATAAAATCTGCCACTTAATTGTTTTAAATGCTCTATTTTCTAAATGAGATGATTTAGAAACTGTGATAATAGTAGAGATAGTGCATCCTGTGCATTCTTTGCTATTCATGCTTGCTGAGTACATTAATTTGTACTCAACCTTGTTAGTATTTTCCCTTGTAGACCCTAGTCCGGCCGGGAGTTATCCCGAGTGGGACGAGGGACTTGAAGGTACCGAAGCAACTGCAGGAGGCGAAGGTGCGGACTACGAGGACCAGGGCGAGATGGACGCCTTGTTTGACACATGGGACGAGTAGGTGGCCGGCGCGGCAAGGCCGGCGAGAGAAGCGGTGTAGTTGCCTTTTGTAGCTGTGTAATATTTGTACTAAGAACCATAGCCCTGCGTGGCGATTACTGGAATAAAGTGTACAATTTCTATCTTATTGTTCTGCTGCGTAACCCTGATAAAGGCTTACTATTCGTTGGAGCAGTGTTCTACTGATCAAATGAATAGTAATCAGTATGCCTAAGTGTCATTACCCTTGGGATAATGACGCGGGGCGTCACAGGTGGTATCAGAGCAATACGATCAAACCACGCTAATAAAATAGAAACTGTAGCAAGAACTTAGGTGTGCTTTTCTCGCTTGCTATATTGCACTACTTACCTTAATTAATTCTCATCTCCATATCAATTTCTATTCCCGTCCCCTTTCAAAAGTATTATGTTAAAAATCTCACCTTCCTTAGAGTGACAGCCTGCTAACGTAGAACCTTTCCTTCGTAGGAGGTTTAGATTCAGTCTTGCGTTCGAGAGGTACGGGGAAAGCGTGTGTTTCGTCGTAGGCTTCGGGTTGTTATCTGTTGTTTAATAAACTGTCAGGCTAGCCATCCAACCTAGGATAGAAGATTCGAAGGCTATAGGCGAAGGGGTTCTCAATATAAGGTTATAAGTTCTCATGCCGGGGTTAGAGGCATGGAGTAGAACTCTGGCGTGGACCTGCTTTTCCAATCTCGGGATAAGTATGGACCACACCCGTTAGCTTCTTTACCTCTTCATCTATATCACCAAAAATGACCCGTCAGCATCTCAAGTAATTCGTAACCACTTAAAGAGAATAAAGCTAATGGCTGACGGTGTAAAAATATGCCTTATCCCACTTCTGCACATAAGTTTTCCCGGACGAGTGGTCCGTGGCACTCCGAGCGTGTAGCTCTGGCGTACCCAGAGGCGAAGTCTGGGCGTACTCGAGAATGAGCCTGGCGTTTCCCAACACGTGGTTAGGCGGTCTCGAGCGGGATCTCGGCGCACTTCGCACGTGGATCGAGGTAGTGTAGGTTCGCACTCGAGGCAAGCTCGGCGGTCCCAAACACGTGGTTTGGGCGGTCTTGAAGCAGGATCTCAAGCGTGGTGAGCACGAAACTCGGCTAGAATAGGATTTGGATCTTTTGCAGCTCCTTGTTTCTTGGTGTTATTTGGCTATCGTGTGTGGCTTAATCCAACCAACCCGCGGCGTAACTCTATTACATAAATACAACGACTCCTCCTCTACCGTAAACTACTGCTGAATCGTAAAGAACTAATTGAAAACTAACCGCTAGACACCCTAAAACTTGCTAATAACCCCAAGTGTAACAGCTAATGTAACCCTTCTCTAAGCACCTTCCCTGCAGGATGGAACGTCAAGGAAGCGAAGAACGTGAACTAGGTTTGACATTGGAACTCATGCCACACGATCAGCCAACAGAGAATCCGGCAGCAAACCTCAATGAGTCAGCACCCGTTCAACCTCAAGCTACTACCATACCAGAAACCAATCAACTGCCATCCACCAGAGCAACTGATCCCCTAAGCATAATGACTGATGTTTTCCGATTCCTCGAAAACTCCAGGAAGGAAGCTCAAGAAAGCCAGAACCGCTTCATGGAAGCGCTACTAACCCGAGTAGCCCCTACCACCTCACAGCCAAACCGCGGGGTTAGTCTGGGCAACTTCCTCCAGACTCACCCTCCCACCTTTGCCAAGGCAACTGATCCTTTGGACGCCAGTGATTGGCTAGAAGAGGTGGAGAAGAAGTTGAACACGGTAGGATGCTCTGATGTAGAGAAGGTTGATGCGCTTCACACCGATTAAGCTGGACCCTTGACCACATGGTGGCTCAACTTCTATCTAGAATCGGTGTCGTGAGCAACCCATCACTTGGCAGAATTCAAGATCGTTTCTTTGAAACCCATGTGCCTACGGAAGAATGGGCGAAGAAGCGAGAGTTTGAGCTCTAACCCAAGCGGGGAAAAAGATGGTTGAATATTTGAGTCAATTCAATGACCTTTCCGCTACGCTCGGTAAGCGTCAACATCAAGAGAAGAAAATAGAAATTTCGGATGGCATGCACCCATACCTTAAAATGCTCCTATCCATCCACAAAATCACTTGAATTCCAAGACCTAGTTAACGAGCCATAATCCTGGAGAATGAACACTCCAACCTCACAGAAGAGTGTAGAAAGAAAGCCAAAATTGACCATCATCCCCCACGTGCTCATAGACCTCATCCATTTATACCGCAGCAACAACCACAAATATATGGGCCACCTCAACAGCAACCCTTCAACCCACCTTCGCAGATACCAATAACCCAGCCGCAACCAGTACCCATAGCAATTAGCTGTGGAAAGTGTAAAGGGAGCCACCTGACGAAAGATTGCCTGAGGGGAACAGATGCATGCTACAATTGCGAGCAACCTGGTCATCGTAAGATCAATTGTCCCCACCCGCGGAGAATGTCTTGGACCCCACCACCACGAGCATTTGTGCCAAGACCGCCTACTCCAGCACCACCGCAGATCACTCATATGAAACCAACTGGAGGCAAACAACTCGTCAAAAAGGGAGCTAAAGAGGAGGACCGGCGCGCTGACTTATCGACTACCAAGCGATTGGAGAAGCGATGAGGTGCGATGAAGTGCGATGATACTTCTACTCTTCATGAGCTTTATTCATCGATTGCTTTGCTAGTGGAGAGAAGCGGTGACAAGGCATGAAATCTGCCTCAAATCCCTTCCCCTTGAGCAACCCCAATTTCGGGGACGAAATTGTTCCAAGGGGGGTAGGATGTGAGGACCCGCGTTTTTAGCCGTACTCTCGTAGCAGTAATCGACGTTTAGCAATTGTTAACCTCGTATTAGCGGTACGCTGTTGATAGTTTGGCGATCGTGGTTAAGTCGTTAGTTGGTAGTCAACGTGTTAGTTTAGCGAGTGTCGTGTTTCGTTTCGCGAGCATCGCATCAAATCATCATTTCATCATTCATTCAATGCATCAGTAAAAGCAAGTCAGTAATTAAAGTGCATTTGCATTCTCATTAGATAAATAGATCAATTAGAGCATTGTTTACATAAGTGCATCATTTCATCATATACTCATTACTCAATTGCATTCATCGATCAACATTTGTAGCAACAGGTGTCAATTCATAAGCAAGTTTGCAATTCCATCTCCATTTGATCAACACATCATACATACATAGTCCGCAATCCGGTATGCATCCATCAGCAGTACATATCATTTACAATAGAATCTTTGCATCCAATAGCAGTGCATCATCATCATCTCATTACATCAATTGTTGCAATAATTACAACTCATAATAGTTTACATTCATTTATAAAAGTGTTGCATGCATTCTGCCGAAGCCCTCCTTGTATCCCCTTCCGTTTGATCACCAGCCCGCAGAACCATCTCACGATCCATTTCCCTCGCTCGTCAGAAAAATCAGAAAGTGGTTAGCGAGCTAAGTTGAACGCAGTATTTTGAGAGCAGTAAAGTAAAGAACTTGCCGTCAGTCTCTCGAAGTGTAATAGATACCCGAAGCGACCTGAGCAGTCGGTCCCTTGACCATCAAGACACCCAGACTAACCAGAGTCAGTCGTCTTCTTGATCGCCAAGATATCCTGACCACCCGAGGTCCTCCGATACCTGTCACTTCTATGGGTCTCATCATCCGGCGTCCCGAAAGCCCACAACAGTAAAAGCATTCCACCTCTCAAGCCAAAGCCAGGCAAAACCTCACCCTCAGCCAAAGCCTCACCGGGTGCAATAGAATCCAACAGAGCATCCCCGTTTAACCCTACCCTCTGTTCAAGACATCATCGGGCAACCGAAAGCCAGCATTTTCCTGACAATTCATCTCCCAGAGCAACAGAGCTCGGGTTCATCCCCCAAAAAAAAAAAAATCACCAAACAAGTTCATCCCCCAACACAAGTCACCACAAGACAACCAAGTCCATCACCCCAGTCCATCCCCCAGCACCCAGAATCACATACATTCCCCCATTCCAAGCCACAGCCAAGCACAAGTGCATTCATCGACAACCACCAAGCACAAACAAGGAGAAGGAAGCAAGCCCAGAGCAAGAAGGAGCCAGGAGCAAGAGGAGAATCAGCGGGGCATCCAAGATCAGAAGGCAAGAGGCCGGGAGGAGTTGAAGCCGGAGCCGGGGCCGAGAAGCAAAGGCGGCGGATAACGGCGTGGAACCATTGGCGCCACCTGGGACCCGTCGGATCGGCAAGGAGGAGGAAGGAGCACCAAATCAATCGGCGTTGCAACCTTCTCCCTCTTTTCCAATCCCAACAGAGGTAACCCATCATCCACCCCCACCTCCAGTAACCCCCATCAATCCATAATCAATCATCATGGCAGCATCAGCATACACATCATTCATCCATCAAGCATAGCAGCAGATCTTTAGCATGCATCTCGGTGAGAGGGGGGCGAGGGTGGCAATGCCAAAGGCCGAGCCGGCCAGAGCTTGGGCGGATCTGAGCCGAGGGCGCTTGTGTGGCGTGGCTGCTGCCTCTGGCCGCGGGAGGAGAGACGGGCGCCATGGTTGTGTGAGTGCATGGCACGGGCCGAGGGGTGCAAAGCGGGCCGAGGTCGCTTGAAGGGGCAAGGCGTGGTCGGTGGCGTGGGCTGGTGGCGATGGTGGTGGCTGCTTGAAGAGGAGCGCAGAGGAGAACCATGGGCGAGAGGAGGAGCCGGAGTCGAGGGCGAAGGCGAGGAGGCGGCATTGGTGGCGTGGCCGGCCGAGCCGAGAGGGCTCGAGTCCGAGGGCGGGGCGAGGCGGAGGGGCAGGGAGGAGGAGGAGGGGAGGCAGGAGGCAGGTCGGGGCTGGGGTCCCCCTTGGTGGCGGCTTGAGAGATAGTGTGAGAGAGTGAGAGTGAGAGGGAGAGAGTTGGGGAAGAAAGGGGATGAGTGTGTCTTTGTGTGCGTGTGGGTGTGTTTGTGTGTGTTTGTGGGTGTGTGTGTCTGTTGAGAGAGAGAGAGGAAGGGTTAGGATAGAATTAGGATTTAGGTGATTAGGTTTAGGATTTGGTTAGTTTTTATTTTTTCCTGCAGTGTTTGTTAGTTAATTGTTGATCTGCAGTTTAATTCTTTGCGGTTAATCCTTTTTAATCGTTATCGTGTTTAATTAATCAATCCAAAGTTAATCGACACGTTAAATTTGCTAATCTGTATAGTAGCTGTAGTGCGCGTTTTTAGTAGAGCGATTACGGTGCGGGGTACTAACTCGGTATAGATCTCGCAAAGTTTTAATTAAATTAATCTGTGCTAACATTTAGAAGTCATTAACTTAGATATTTATATATTACTCAAAAAGCAACTATGTATTTAATTATATTACTATCCATGTTGCCGATTGCTCTGAGAAGACGAACCAGCTCTGGCGGGAGCAGCGGACCAGAAAGTCATCGACACCAATATTTCCTCCAGCTCTAAAGGCAAGCGATTCTCTTGAACATCAATATAGTTATCTTAAATGTAAACCGTATTTTGCACTATTATACGTATTGCATTAAAATGGTTTTCTGAAAATTGATTTGCTTTAGATTGAGATAGAATGATTTAGATGGAAATGAATGAAATGAGAATGAATGAAAAGTGCTTAGGAGATTAGTTAATATGGTGGGTAAAAGGGGGCCCTTGGCAGGGGATCACGAAGACGACGATGACGATGAGGTAAGAGGTGGGCCCCTTTTTACATATGGTTATCATATAAGGACAGACAAAACTTTGCTCGGTCTGAAGCCGTAAATTCAGTACCAGCCATTTTCCCGTTTCGACGGGTAGAAAATGCTACCCTGTTACGTGACTATGCTCTCCACATTGGGTATGTATTAGGTGTGGGTGTGTTTGTGTTGGAGGAACCCAGAACCGTGAGGAGAGACCGGAAGTGGGGAAATCCAAGGCGCTATAGCGCTATGGTGGAGTGTTGAGAGCAGGATAGAAGCTGCCTCAACCAACCTTGCTGGAACTCGGTGTATGAGGAGATCAGCAGCGTGATTGAATCGGCACCGACGGAAAGTAAAGTGGTGGAGACTTAATCACGTAACCTGGAAAACGTTCTGTATTCTGAACTTGAAATCGCATCAAAGGAAATGCGGTGAACCTAGCTCAGAGAGTTCAGAGTAACTATGGGTAAAGTGGTACAAGCCTGCGCAGTGCTATCAAATCATGAATTCATGCTAGTCTCCTGGATTGGAGTCTACGAGAACCGCTAGGGGTCTTTCTTCTCTCCGAGTAATTAGTAGTCTTTTCAGAATAAAATCTGCCACTTAATTGTTTTAAATGCTCTATTTTCTAAATGAGATGATTTAGAAACTGTGATAATAGTAGAGATAGTGCATCCTGTGCATTCTTTGCTATTCATGCTTGCTGAGTACATTAATTTGTACTCAACCTTGTTAGTATTTTCCCTTGTAGACCCTAGTCCGGCCGGGAGTTATCCCGAGTGGGACGAGGACTTCTTGTACCCAAGCAAGCTGCGGGGAGGTGAAGGTGCGGACTCACGAGGACCAAGGCGAGATGGGCATACTGTTTGACACGTGGGACGAGTAGGTGGCCGGCGCGGCAAGGCCGGCGAGAGAAGCGGTGTAGTTGCCTTTTGTAGCTGTGTAATATTTGTACTAAGAACCATAGCTCTGCGTGGCGATTACTGGAATAAAGTGTACAGTTTCTATCTTATTGTTCTGCTGCGTAACCCTGATAAAGGCTTACTATTCGTTGGAGCAGTGTTCTACTGATCAAACGAATAGTAATCCGTATGCCTAAGTGTCATTACCCTTGGGATAATGACGCGGGGCGTCACAACCGTGATGGCGCAAGAGGGGGTCTGGGTAAGGGTTGACGTAGGTGTGGGAGCATAACCCTTCTCAGGTGAAACCTTAGCGGGTGTAACAAATACTGAGGGATGCATTGTAAAGGCGTTGTGGTAATCTCCCCTTGATTCACATGTCTAAGGAAACGTGTGTATATGTCAAGACGATTATCTCTTGCAGGTAAAGATGTATAACCTCTGCAGAGTGTAATAAACTGTTCGAATAGCCATGCCTACGGTCAAAGGCAGACAAGGGAACTTACATGAGTTAGTTCTATTTATAAAACTTTGTGGGTGGGATGAATAATGTGTCGGGCTCACCTAGACCATGTTTTGGATTTTCCTGGGTCGTCGTACCTAGTGATGTTAATAAGTGGAGGTGACTCCAATAAAAAAATTAGCATAAGGTGGAGATAACCTCTACTGTTATTAGTATTGCACAATTATTCTCTTTAATAAAATGTGATTTAGTTAAAATGATAAGTGATAGGACTTTCTAATATTGGTAATTATAAATGTTGCTTTGAGCAAATAAAAGAACTCGAGCCATCATTGTTAAACCTTGCATGTATAATATTGCATCTGTTGTGTTGGCTTGCGAGCACGGAAGTTGTGCACATTCTCGCTCTTTTCCCCAAACCCTCAGAACCCGTGAATTTTGGAGATTACGCCTACTATGAGGATCCAGACGTCGATGAGCAAGGCAATGATGAAGAGTAGTTTAGTTCCTTAGTCTGATACTCACCTCAGTCTAGCTGGCTCCGCCGGTGCTTGCATACAACTAATATTATCTGAGTCCTTTGGGTAATATCGGTCGTACACAGGCTACCCCAGTCGCTTGCCTGTGGAGAGATGTGCTCTACCCTTTTACTTCCGCTACCGTTTTTGCACTTTATGTAATGTATTCTTCTGGCCTAGTCGGCCTTTATTGTAAACTCGACCCTATGCGGTCTATTTGAACTCTGATGTTTGTAATATTATGAATGGTTCAGTCCACATTATGTATGAATTGATTCAGTGATGTATCCTGTGAGCGCTATCAACTGATTCAGGGAGTAGCGTAGTGTTTTTACATAGGATTCTGGATTATGAAATCTAGGTCCGACAGTTTCTGTGCTCTGTCGTGCCTCCTGTAGCTTAGATATACTCTTTCCTTACTTTTGTTCCTACCATGTTACGCGCGTCAAAAAAAACACCCGTTTCCGCCTAGAGATCGTTTTCCGGGAGCGTGAACGACTAAGTGGTAAGGGCAGCACAAGCAATGAGACACAAGACAAATAACACGATGAATCTGAGACAAATAGCGGGGTAAAGAAACCTAGGTTGGTTTCCCTTTCTTCTCTTTTGGTTGCCTTGGTGTACATACATTTCTTCATAATTGTTTGTTGTAATGCAGTTTAGACGTTCCTATTTATATGATTGTTATCGTTTGTAGGTATTTTTTCTCCATGCGTTATTTGCCTCGTGTCTGCTGGTGTGTTGCACTTACCAATTAGTCGTCCGACTCCATACTCCCGGAAAGCGAACTCTTGGTTGGTTTCTTTTCTTCTCTGTTGCTCGCCTTTCCGTACATGCGCTTCTTCATAATTGTTTCCTATGTTTCAGTCTATACGTTCCTATTTATGTGCTTCTTAGCGTATCGTTACCGATTAGGAACAAAAAAATGCGCTTAGTATTTTACACACTTACGTTTACAAAAAAAAAACTATAGTTCAGTTACGTCGTTCATACCTATATAATATCTAATATATGCTATTACCAGTTGCAGAGATACCTCGGACACGTTTAGTATTGCGTTTCGCACTCTGTCATGCCTCCTAGAACTCATATTTACACTTCCTCTCTTCTTTTCATACTGAATTATCGTGTCAGAAAAAAAACAAATTCTCCACAGGCCCATCCTTGTCTTATGTCATCTCGCCTCCTATTCCTTTACCTAACGTTACGCCATCAAACCTTTATTTAGCTAGCTTACTCTGACTTCTCTTCTTAGTAACCTCTTCGTGTTATATGATTGTTAGCGTATGTTGTTACTATAACATCCCAATTTTTTAAGCTTTAAAAATCGTTTGACTAGTTAGTAGGGAGAAAATTCACCATTTAGTTTTATTTGAATTTAATTTAAAAAGCTTAATATTGGACTTTGTGCATCAAAACAATTTAATATGATTAAAGTCAACATCAGCAATGGTCAAAACTATTTTATTTGGATTCTATGTGCTTGGATATATTTTTTAGATTTTTCTAGAATTTTTCCAAGTTCATTTGCTATTTTCTATTGCCATTTAGAATTTCTGCTATTTTCTAAAATAGAAAACCTAATTAAAATCCCGGAAACAGTGTTTGGGCCAAAACCCATTCCCTATTCCAATCCCAGCCCAATACTATGCGGCCCAGCCTCCCCCGCGCGCGCTCGCTCCGTTCCTCTGACGCGTGGGCCCACGCATTTGTCTCGCTGCCAGGTGGGCCTGTGCGCGTCGTCGTCTCCACCGTGTCGTCTTCTTCGCGCGCGAGCCAGTGCCCGCGTCCGCCATTGCCGATCTCCAAGTCCCGTACGACAAAGCGAGATTTCCAACTGAAGCCCTTCTAGAAATCGCGTAGAATCCTATCTCTAACTCTCCCGCACCCGTTTCAGTTGAAATCAAATCCCGAATCGGCCTTTATCTCCAGAAATTCCAAAATCGGTTTCGTGTTCTTCTCGAACTCATTTTGGGGATTTCCTATTCCGTGCCGCCCCAGCCCTATAAAAGGCACCCCCGGGTTCGCAATCGTATCCTCAACCCAAAGCCGCCACCCTCTTCGACCCTATAGCCCTAGCGCCGCCGCGATTGAGGTTTTAGGGTTTTTGCCGCCGTCAGTTAAAACTCGAATTCCACCGCTGCCGGTGACGTCCTGCCTCCGTGGGCTGCTCCATTGACTTCCTCATCGTTGTACCTTCGTCGAGGACCCCTTCATTGCCCCGGAGCCTCACTGAAGCCCTCGTCCGACAATATCCGAGAAGCTCCGCCGCTTCGAACTCACCGCCGGTCACCTTAGTGCACCCCAACCACCCAGAGTTGGCTCATTAGGTTCGCAATAACCTGGGCTACGTCCTGGTGCCACTCACCGCCGGTAGATCGCCGCCGTTCACCATTGTCCTTGGTTCCTGAGCGCTGTCGCCGTTGATCTGACGTGGCGTTGCCGCGTCAGCGCAAGCTCCGCCTCTGTGCTTGCATGTCGTGTGCGTGGCGCCACCTCAGCGTGTGCGTGCCACCTCACCCGAGCCCCAGATTCACATGGTTCGGTGAACTCGGTTCACCGTGAGCCATGAGACCGACTTGTGGGGCCCACATGTCAGTATTTTCTTTTTATTTTTCTTATTCCAGAAAATCCATTGCTGACATCATCGTTGCGCAATAATCTGATTTTTCTTTTAAGAAATAATTCAAAAATTCGGAATAATCCAAAATTAGGGTTTTCTTTTAGATTCAAACTTTCAAAGCCCATATCTTTTGCATCCGAACTCCGATTGAGCCCATCCAAATATCTAAATTTATCTAAATTCAAGATCTATTTATCTAGGATTTTTATTTAATTTTTAGAGTTTTTTTTGTCTCTGTTATTTATTTGTTTTGTTTATTTGCTTCGTTTGCGAGTAGACGTTGATACTTCGGGAAGATTTGAAGAAGAAGGAGCATCTCAAGAGCAAGATCAGTACCTAGACCTATTCCAAGGCAAGTTATACCTTTGATCATATTGAACCCAGTTTTCAAAAGTTATATTGATTCAAATTATTGCATTTACTTTAAGTATTTATTTAAATGCTTTTGGGTTTCGTTATTAATCCAATTTGTTATATCCACCTTGTCTATTTGTTATGTCATAATATTTTGTCACCCTAGATTGGTTTATTTAGTTGGTATTATCGTAGCACCAACGTGGGTTAGTTAGATATGATTAGTTTGCTTAGCTATGCCACGAGTCATCATTTCATGTAAGTTGCTATTATAAACTTGACTAAGTGATTATGGAACTGTGTGATAAAACTGTGTGTACTATGTGCTATTACTCGTTGATGGCATGTGTTGCACTTAACCAACAGGGTGGGATAGGATTTAAATGGAGGCAAGTGGTACTATGTGCTACTTTTGGTGGATCTGTGTGCATGTGAATAATAAACTGTGTGCATAGGGTTTGTAGTTATAAATTGGAAGTCTTGCCTTGGTCAATTAAGGATTTAACTTTGTGCGCCATTGAACTGAGCCTTACTGTACGACCACATGCTTGGTATGGGACGGGCCTAACTTAGTAAGTTATGGATTCTTGACATTGCTATTCAGGTTGTAGGTTAGACTGTGTTGATTGGGTGGAGGTGTGCTACCAAGTAGTTGCATCGCGGGATGGTTCACCGCTTCTCTGTCCAACGGTGTGTGTCGTACCATCCACTGTGTATAGTTTGGTATAACGATTAAGCACACTAGGAGTGTCAATGCTTGAGATGAAGTTTCTGAAACGTTTTGTTATGATTAGTGCTTGCAACACTAGTTGTATCTTGTGAGTAAAGTGTACAAACTCTGCAGAGTGTTAAATCAATCTATTCGAATAGCCGTGTCCGTGGTCATGGACATGCTCGGGGATTTCACACGAGGGGTAAATTTTCATAAAAACCTTGGAAAGGGAGCTGTGTGATCTAAGTCATATGGCTATGTGAATAACTTGATTAGGCTATGTGTCTTTGTGAAATCAAACTGTTAAATTAATATTGTTATTTGTTTTACTTTATGATTTCGATCTATTATTTGTATTCAAACCGCAAATGTCGCATTTCTGCAAAAGAACCACAGAAGCCATTCCTTTGGAATAAGCCATCATGTATAATTGCATTCTGTGGTATGACTTGCGAGTACGGTTGTGTACTCATGCTTGCTAAAATCAATCAACAGAAGAGGAGGGGCCATCGCCTGCTTTCGAGGAGGAGTTCAATGAATGTGCTTGATCATAGGGTCTTGATCCCAGTCGGTTGCCTGTGGCGAATTGATGGGATTCTGCTGAAGTTATCTGTTCCGCTGCTATTTAATTCTCTGTCAACCCTGCGTGGTTTAATAAGTGTAAACTCGACCTTAAGGTTAAAACCAGTATTTGTTAATCAAATTACTCGTTTATGTTATTAATCGTCTTGTGTGGATCGATATTCATCTATGTTGACACTGTGTGCACTAGCGTGATCCTGAACTAGTGCATTATACACAGAGGGTCCATATATAATTGCATTTTTGGGTCCCGGCAGTTACCGATTAGAAAAAAAAAACTAATGCGTTTAGTATTTTAAGATTTTACGTTTATAAAAAAAAGACTTCCTGTACCTCATTTTCAGCTTTCCTATCTATATGATAGCTAATATATGTTGTTACCTATTGTAGAAATTGCTCTGATACGTTTTGTATTTTGCACTTTCGCGCTCTGTCGTGACTCCTATAGCTCAGATTTACACTTTCCTCTCTTCTTTTTCGGAAAGCGATCTCTAGGTTGGTTTCCTTTTCTTCTCTGTTGCTCGCCTTGGCGTACATACGATTCTTCATAATTGTTTGCTAGGTTTCATTGTATACGATCCTATTTATGTGCTTTTTAGCATAGACTTTTACCGAATAGAAAAAAAATACGTTTAGTATATTTCGTGTTTATGTTTACAATAAAAAAGCCCATGTAGTTCACTTTCATCTTTTCTATCTATATAATATATGCTGTCACCAGTTGCAGAAACAGCTCGGATACGTTTAGTATTTTTCCGTTTTCGCACTGTGTCATGCCTCCTAGAACTCATATTTAAACTTTCCTCTCTTCTTTTTTGTACGTATTATACGCGTATGAAAAAAAAACTCTGCAGGCCCATCACTATCTTATGTCATCTCGCCTTCCTATTCCTTTACCTGACGTTCTGGCATCAAATCTTCATTTAGCTAGCTTACTACATCTTCTCTTCTTAGTAACCTCTTCGTGTTATGTGATTGTTAGCGTATGTTGTTACCGACCAAAAAAAATACGTTTAGGATTTTAGGATTTTTCATTTATAAAAAAAATACTTCCTGTACTTCATTTTCAGCTTTCCTATCTATATGATAGCTAATATATGCTGTTACCAATTGCACAAATTGCTCAGATACGTTTTGTTTTTTTTCGCTTTCACGCTCTGTCAAGACTCCTATAAGCTATATTGTCACCTTAAAAATGCTCCTGCGTACTCTCATTACATATATTATCCACATCAATATCTTTGGATTCCTCTTTATTCAGTTTACATTCCAACTGTCTCTATCATATAATCCATATCTAAGTATTTATAGTACCCATTAATTTTTAATGAAATCGCTTCTGCATCTGCAAGAAACATCTATATCTTTAGCCCACCATGAGACTGACCAACCACACAATAGTATATTCCTCCTTACTGTTGGTGCTTACTTACCACGTCGTGTCTGTGCACATTTGTTTTAATGGTTTCTTTCTGTTATCAGCATTTCAAGCGCTATAGCTGTTAGAGCTGCTACCATCCCGATATATGTTTTACTATTTGCTTAACAAGAAAACCATCAAACACCGCTCCCTGATTTAATACTACTTATCTACTTTCCTAGACATTACCATCACTGCCTGATTTTCAATGCTCTGTGCTGCTAGCAACTAATATGTTCCTCTCTATTTACACATTTCCTGTAACATAAATGATTTACTCTCCAACACCATACCAGCTCCATGACGATCATCCACTGAAAAAAATAAGACAGCATCAAACACTTCCTCAAGGTATCTACTATCTAATCTACCATCTTATATCTCTAACTGTGTATTGAATGTTTTTAACAACACTCTTTTGCTTTCTCTACCACTATTACTATATATTGTCCAATGCAGCCAGAGAACACTCATCTATTACACTCTGTTCGTAGAACCTTATTCACTGAATACACATCTACGAAACACACCATGGATGCAAAGGTATGTATGAAGGTTTTACATTACAACCCCAATTAGAAATACACGCTACCCAAAGCAACATCATGTTGTGTATGGCTTATATATGACAAGGTGAAAGGAAGGGACTATGTCAAAAAAGCAGGAGCGTAGTGTACGCTTTCCGGACACAGCCCTACAGGGGGGAGACATAGTTGTGTGGGATAATGAAATATTGTGTGCTGGGGGTGCGAGGGGCGAAGCCCCCCACGGTACGGACTTTGTGTCCGAGTCGAACATGTAATCGGGGTATAAATATATACCGTCAACCTCTTATAACCCTAATCAGAAGAAAAAAAACTCCTCATACGGACGGAGCCGCCGCAATTTGGCTCCCGAGGACGTAGGCTTTGCCGAACCTCGTAAACAAATTCTCGTGTCTCTTGTGTGCTTGTTGTGATTGTTCTCTCTCGCAAAGGGCTGTCGCTGGTTCCAACAATTGGTATCAGAGCGGGGTTGAGATGGCGACGCCAGGTGCCAAATTCAAAGTGGTGAAGTTCGATGGAACTGGTCACTTTGGATTGTGGCAGACGAGGGTGAAGGATCTGTTGGCACAGCAGGGTTGCGAGAAGCAAAACTGAAGGCAATGGAGGATGATGATTGGGAAGAGTTGAAGAAGAAAGCAGCCGTGATCATATAGTTGTGTCTTTCGGATCAGGTCATGTATCATGTGATGGATATGACCTCACCAAAAGAAATCTGGGACAAATTGCAGACTCAGTTTATGTCCAAATCCCTTATGAACAAGCTGTATCTGAAGTAGAGGTTGTACGGGCTGACGATGCAGGAGGGTTCTGATCTTGCATAACATGTGAATGTCTTCAATCAGGTGATTACTAATCTAGGGCATCTGGAGGTGAAGATCGCAGATGAAGACAAGGCGATTATTTTGTTGTGTTCATTGCGAGCTTCCTATAAACACTTGGTCACCACTCTGACATACGGGAGAGATACTATCAAGGTTGATGAGATTACCATGGCTCTATTAGCACATAATCAATGGAAGCTGAATGCGGGGGAGAGCTCTCAGGGTGATAGTTTGTATACGAATGGTGATCATGGAAGGAAATAAGACAAGGAGAGATCTAGAAGGCGTAAATCCAGATCAAAGTCAAGGAGCAGAAAGAATATCGAGTGCTACAAGTTCAAGGAGATGGTGCATATGAAGAGGGATTGTCCAAAATTTAAAGAACAGAATGGTGGGAAGCGTGATGAGAAGATTGTCAATGTGGCTAGAAAAAGATGACTCGGATAGCAGTGATGCAGATGTTCTCTCAGTTTCAAACGGTCGGTTGATAGATGCATGGATTCTTGATTCGTGGTGTTTGTATCACATCACGCCTAGCAGGGAGTGGTTCACTTCATACAGGTCAGGTAATTTTGGTTCTGTTTACCTTGGTGATGATACATGCCATAGTATTGTCGGGATAGGTGAAGTTGACATTAAGATGTATGATGGTATTGTTAGAACAATGCGTGATGTTAGGCACATACTAGGCTTGAAAAAGAATCTGATCTCTCTAGAATCCTTACATAATAGTGGTCTTACTTATAAAGCTGATAACGATAAGGAAACCATGAAAATTTGTAAATGTGCATTGACTGTGATGAAGGGTAGGAGAACTGCTGGAAATATTTATATATTGCAAGGGAACAATGTGCATTGACTGTGATGAAGGGTAGGAGAACTGCTGGAAATATTTATATATTGCTAGGGAACAATGTTGTAGGTGGAGTCAGTTCATTGCAGTCACATAATGATGTGGCAAAACTTTGGCATATGCAGTTGGGCCATCTTATTGTTCGTGGGATGGCGGAATTGCATAAGAGAGACCTATTGACAGGAATTAAAAGTTGCGGGTTAGGTTTTTGTAAGTTTTGTGTTATTGGAAAACAATCTAAGGTTAGCTTCTCAAGTAGCAAATATGAAACAGAAGGAATACTTGATTATGTACACTCTGATGTGTGGGGGTTTACTTGAAAACTGTTAATGGGTGGAGCTCAGTATTTTGTTACTTTTATTGACGATTTTTCCCGCAAGGTGTGGGTGTATTTCATGAAGCAGAAATCTGAAGTGTTTGCTAAGTTCAAGGTGTGGAAAGCTGAGGTGAAAAACCAAACAGGCAGGAAGATAAAGTATCTAAGGTCTTATAATGGTACTGAATATACTGATTCATAGTTTCAGAGATATTGTGAGGAGCATGGTATTCAGCGGCATTTCACGGTGCGCAAAACACTGCAGAAAAACGGTGTGGCAGAAAGGATGAACATGACTATTTGTGAACGAGCAAGGTGCTTGAGGTTGAATGCAGGGCTTCCTAAATGTTTCTGGGCAGAGGCTGTGAACATGGCGAGCTATCTCATAAACAGATCACCACGTGCATCTTTGGGTGGTAAGGTTGCAGAGGAGGTATGGACTAGTAATTCGGTTGATTTTACTAATCTAAGAATTTTTGGTTGCCCAACCTATATGCATATACCAGCTGATGAAAAGTCGAAGCTTGATGCAAAATCAACATAGTGTATTTTTCTGGGTTTCAAGAAAGGTGTCAAAGGGTACAAGCTTTGGGATCCGACATCAAAGAAAGTGGTGATGAGCAAGGACGTTGTCTTTGATGAGAAATCAATGTTACAACAAAACAAAGAGGAGGTAGTTCATGAGATTGGAGGTTCAGATACGGTGCAGGTAGAGTCAGAACATAGTTCAAGAACTCACGATTCACACACACTGCCTCCAGATTCCACTTTAGAGGATTTGTAGAATTTTCAATTGGCAAGAGATAGACAGCGATGCACTAATGTGAAAGCTCCAAAGAGATTCGGGTATGAAGACCAGGTTTCATTTGCTCTTCTTGTTAGTACTGATGATCCAACTAATTTTTAGGAGGCTATTACAAGCTAGGAGAAAGAAAGGTGGATGACTGCAATGACAGAAGAAATGTGGTCTTTACAGAAGAATCAGACTTGGGAGCTAGTTCATCTTCCTAAAGATAAGAAAGCCATTGGGTGCAAATGGGTCTACAAGATAAAACCTGTAGTATCAGAAAAAGAAGGGGAAAAGTTCAAGGCTCAAATAGTTGAAAAATGGTATTCACAAAAGAAGGGGATTGATTATGATGAGGTATTCTCCCCGGTTGTGAGGCATACTTATATCAGGACAGTTCTTGCATTGGTAGCCAGTTGGGATTTGCAATTGGAACAGATAGTTGTGAAAACGATATTTTTGCATGGTGATCTTGATAAACAAATCTGCATGGAGCAGCCAGATGGGTTCACTGAACCAAAAAATCAGCACCTGGTATTCAAGTTAAAGAAGTCATTGTATGGGTTAAAACAGTCTCCAAGACAGTGGTACAAACGTTTTGACTCCTACATGTTGCAGATTGGCTACAGTCGATGTGAGTATGACTGTTGTGTTTATGTTCGACACCTTGATGATGGTTCATTTATTTTTCTGCTACTATATGTGGATGACATGCTAATTGCTGCAAAGCACGTGTGTGATGTGATTAACTTGAAGGGTTTGCTAAGTCAGGAATTTGATATAAAAGACTTAGGGGCAGCAAAGAGAATTTTGGGCATGGAGATACACAGGGATAGAAGTTCGAGGAGACTATAGTTGTCTCAGCAGGAGTATGTTGAGAAAGTCATAGAGCGATTTGATATGAGCAAGGCCAAAACAGTAAGTACTCTATTGGCACAACACTTTAAACTTTCTTCTAAATTTTTTCCTGAATCAGACAAAGAATTTGAAGAGATGGCAAAGGTTCCATAGGTTCCATATGCTAGTGCAGTTGGTACATTTAATGTATGCTATGGTTTGCACAAGGCTTGATTTTGACGTTGTTAGTCAAGTCAGCAAGTTTATGGCAAAACCAAGAAAGCGACACTAGGAGGTAGTCAAGTGGATATTCAGGTACTTGAGAGGTACAACAAGTCATGGTATTATTTTTGGTGAACAGCAAGGTAATCCTTTGGTTTTTGGATATGTGGATTCGGACTATGCTGGTGATTTGGATAATAGGATGTCTACTACAGGGTATGTTTTTACTCTAGGTGGAGGGCCTATATGTTGGAAGTCATCAATTCAGTCTATTGTTGTATTGTCTACAAAAGAGGCAGAGTACATGGCTGTGACTGAAGCTGCAAAGGAAGCGTTATGGCTTGCAGGATTAGTGAAAGAACTAGGTGTTGAGCAAGGTGGAGTTCAGATGCATTGCGATAGTCAGAGTGCAATTTATTTGGCCAAGAATCAAGTATCATGCCAGGATGAAGCACATTCATGCAAGGTATCACAGGATCAGGGAGTTGATCAACTCTAGAGAGATTGATTTGATGAAGGTGCACACTGATGATAATGTTGCGGATATGTTGACCAAGCCCGTCACTGCCAACAAGTTTGAGCATTGCCTCGACTTGTTGGGAGTCACAAGTTGCTGAGTAAGGAGGTAACCCCTAGCCCACGGATGTGCGAGGAGTGTTAAAGTGTTCTCTTTGCTATGTTTTCTTGAAGGTAGTGTATTCGCCAAGGTGGAGATTTGTTGTGTATGGCTTATATATGATAAGGTGAAAGGAAGGGGTTGTGTCCAGAAAGCGGGAGCGTAGCGTACCCCTCTCGCCCCGACCGACCTTAGAGTTGAAGATAATTACCCCACTCATACCATGTATAAAATCCCAAACCTACCAGTCTCACCCTCATTCCTCACCCGCACCCCTCTCGCCCCGACCGGCCTCCTCTAGTCACTGCCCCGACCGGCCTCCTCCTTCCTCTGCGCCGCTGCCGTGACCTCCTCTAGCCGCCTGCTTCATTTTCCTTTTTTTAATTTTTTTCCTTGTGTGCAAATTGTCGTTAAGATTTACTTGTGTGCAAAGTGTCGTTAAGATTTACTTGTTGGCAAATTGTCATTAAGATTTCAATTTTCAGTGTAACGTTTTGTATTTAATACTTGGTGCAATCCTTATGGTGTTCTGATAACACAATGCAAACAAATATGCGAAAGTTCAAAGCAAGGATCCCATACATATAACGCTTTGTATTTAATATTTGGCAATTGAGACTTGAGTACGTTTTATTCTTAAATTTATATTTCTGTGTGAACGTGCAAAAAATTAAATCAAGTCCACTCATAATATCAGTTAAACAACATCAAACAAGCTATCATTCACCCGATAGACATTTTAGACATTTTCTCACTCAAACTCCAACCAGCGTATCTAAAAGTGAGGCCAAAAACCAAACATCGTCGACTTTAACTTTTTCGGCCCAGTCGAAAGCTGTTTTTGCAGCCCATTTTGAGAAAAGCAGCGCTGAGCTTCCCGGACGTTCGCGTAGCAGCTCGTGTGTAGTTGGTATGGACGGAGTACGTGATGGAAGAAACGGGCTAGAGAAACATACCTGTTTTCCGAGTAACCTCACTGACATGTGGGGAACTCTGGGAGCTGACAGTGTGGGGACAGCGGGTAATAGTGGGATCAGTGGTAAGTACGAACGGTCGTGGTTGCCCGTGAAGAGGAGAATAGTACGGGCTATTAGAGCAATGTAGCAAAGTAGGCAATGATGTTGCATTTTGGGAAATTGTTTCTGGAATCGACCAAAAGTCTCGCGAATACGTAATGGAGAATAATTGGAAGGCCTACTGTGTTGCTCGTCAGTAACTTTCGAATGGCACAATCGATCGACGGCGCCAGTACAAAGTGGTCTTAAAACGGTGTTGCTGAATTTACGCTACTGTACCACACGCACAATGGTGTATATGAACTAAGTTGCCTCTTAAGAGTAAACTAACAAAATGTTTAACAAGGCCTTGACCATGAGAGGATCTATAAGAAACAGGCTTCTTCCTAGTAAGCCATTCTACGAGAACCACACCAAAACTACAGACATCGCTCTTCTCATTAAGATGTCCCGTGCTATAGTACATAGGGTCCAAGTATCCAAATGTGTCCACTCCTGTTTGATCAGCTGGAATGTACCTCAAAGTTCCAAAGTATGACAACTTGGCAGTTAAATTGTCATCGAGAAGTATATTAGGAGTGAAGATATGCGAGAGCTCGGGCAGTTTCAACTGCAATCCTCAACCTATCATTCCAAGGCAATGATAATGGAGCTTCCACACGAAGATGGTTATAAAGGGTGTCATTGGAAATGAACTCATAAACCAGTAGTGGAACTTCTGTCTCGAGGCAACATCCAAGGAGTACATCTCACTATATTTATATGGTTTATCTGAGAAAGGATAGCGACCTCGTTTATGAACTCGTCGATTTCTCTCTGTATCACAATCTTTGACTTCTTAATGGCCACGACATGCAAACTCGACCAAATTCCCTTGTAGAATGTGCCATGCCCTCCACCACCAAGCTCACGACCTTTGTCAAAGTTGTTCGTGGCCTTCTCTAGCTCTTCCAAAGTATTCCCTCTGTTCTTTTTTTACTTGACTTCCTAGAATCCGTGTGGTCAAACTTTCTAAAATTTGGCTACCAATAGATTTAAAACTATCTAGATTGACTACATAAAAATTATATCATTAGATTTGTCGTTAAAAATACTATCATAATATTATAATTTTATTACTAATGTAAAGTTATAAAAAGTAACGGTCAAAGTTGCATCTCGAAGACCACAAAAAGTTAAAAACATCAAGTAAAAAAGAACGGATGGAGTAACAACCATTCTTTCAGCTATACCTGCTCTTTGACATACCAATTGTTGTAGCAGCTGCCCACGGTTTTGCTTGAAGAATCTTTGTCTCAACTTTTTCTTCCTTCGTGCCTTAACTTTACGGATTAGAAACATGGCACCTAGGACTAGAAAGTAGATTTATTTCAAAATATTAATTTATACTACTACTGCATTCTTGAAATTAAAAATGCAGTAGTAGTAGTATGCATGGAGTTAGACTAATTTAGCTTTAACTAATAATATATGTGTGGTTGTTTATATTGCCCATATAAAAATTTTACAAAAGTATATTTATTTCATAATATTAATTTATAACATTTAATATTTAATGATGTTTCAGAAATATATTAGATATCTTGTTGAAACAAAAGTAGACTTATTAATTTATAACAAAAGTTAGGATTAATTTATAACAAAAGTAAATTTATTAATTTATAACTAATAATTTTATAATTTTATTTGAACATATTTAGATTCTTCCGAATGCTTGTTGGACAGCATTTTGGAGATGTCAATGCCTAAAATGACACCACTTTTGTCATAAGCGTGTAACAATTATATGTTCAAATAAGACCAGAGTATGCACTGCTAGCTTGTTCATGTTCATTTTTAGGGGTGTGTGTGTGTGTGTGTGTGTGTGTGTGTTTGTGTGTGTGTGTGTGTGTGTGTGTGTGTGTGTGTGTGTGTGTGTGTGTGTGTGTGTTTTGTGTTTCTTATGATTCTAAAGTCCAAATTAGTGCAGCTTTCTTTAGGATATTGTGTTAATTTAGATGGGCACTACCTGGCCTGTGCCATAGGATGATAGGGTGAAATTATGTAATATATGATTTACTAATTGATTTGATTATCTCGAGGAAAATAATCAAGCTATCATTTACTAATTACTTCTCTCGGTCATAAATACATATTGTTTTGGACATCGACATAGTCTCTAAAACTCAACTTTTACCACTAATTTTTATTGTAATATATTTATAAAACCCAATAATATTATAATATTATGGAATACTTTTAGAAGACAAATCTATATACCGATTTTCATGTATCCAATCTAAATATATAAAAATATATTGATAGTCAAAGTTTCAAAAGTTTAACTATATGTATGTCTAAAACGACATATATTTATGACTAGAAGGAGTAATACTTCTCAAGGGAAAAAAATCTTAGACGGTTACCACTGGTAACCGGGTTTCTCGGCGACCCTTCCTTGTCCAGCGAACAGGACAAAAAAAATGCTTATGCTTGAATTTTATACAGGAAGTTGGTAGTTCGACTCCCCTCCCTGACTCTTTGCTAGCACCAGATTTTCTACACTTTTTTCCTTTTTGTTGTCGGACCACACGTAGGGTGGAAAAAAAGTTCAAAACTCACGAGTTAGCTCAGCTCGAACTCAGGCCATAAATGAGTCGAGCCGAACTGGCATTTTTGCTTGTTATCTTAACCAGTCGAGTTCGAGCTAGCTCGCGAGCAACTCGTTAGGCTCATTTATATTAGAACCCAAACCAACAAGCCTAGTAGCCCAACTAGAATAGGCCTGTCAATGATCTAGTATCGATCTTACGAACGAATGATTGTTTGGGAGAGGGCTTCCTATGTAATAGATCCACATAGAAAAAGACACAGAGATTTATACAGATTCAGGCCTTCTTCTGGGAGAATAACAACCCTACTCCTGTGTTCTTGTATTCAGTATGCTGGTTACAATCGGGAAGAAATCACTTAGACTAAGACTCAATGATCTCTTACATCTAACCCCGATCGTCCTTCTCTCTGTCCGCTAACTGTAGCCCTTATATAGCGCATGAAGGGATGGCAGTTACTACTTACTCCATGCCAAGAGGTGCCTCCACGCCGGATGAAATGCACACGTTGATAGTAGTTATTGTCAATGAAAATCAAGTATCTATCAATAAGTTGAGGCAAATTACCTCAATAGATCCATCAGTAAAGTTGATTCCCCCGCCAAGGCATGTGTGGTGAATGTGACGATTGTAACAGTCCGTTTTTTGTACAATAAATAGTAATACCATTGTCGTTTGGTTTTCAAAACTAATTCAAATTAGCGTGTATTTTCAATCTCTAGTTTCCACCTCAATTCAAAAATTCAAGTTTCAACATCAACCTCAGTTCAAAACTCGGTTTTCAAATCTCACGTTTGAACTTTAGTTTCAAATTTTGGTTTGAATTCAAACCCTCAATCTCCTTGGGCTCAACCACTCCTCCATCTTCCTTGGCAGCCCAAACCCACCCCCTTCGACCCAACTCCTTTTGGCCCGACTCCCTCTTCCCCGGCCTTCTTCCCCTGGCCGAGCGATCAAGCGACCGTCGGCTACTCTGCGCTTTGCACTCGCAAGACGAAGGCCGTCACCGCCTCGCCTTTTGCCTGCTGCCACCTACCCGGCCGCTAAAGTCGACGCAGCCACACTGCTTATTTGCTCCGTCGACAACCAAGAAGCTGCCTCGTCGGCCTGCACAAGACTGCCACAAGACACCTGCTGCCCCCTTGGTCGTCGCGGTGACGCCAAAGATCGCTTTGCGCTTCCACCGCCTGCCTCCCAAGTCACAAGGCTGAGAGCCACCCCCGTCCCTGCCGCTTACGCCATGCTATACGGTCGCCTCGGGAACACACGCCCCCTCAATGGCACCTTGCTCCTCCCTCGGCTATAAGAAGCTCGGCGCCTGGCCTCGCTCTCCCCTCCCCCACCATTCCTCTTCACTTCCACCAAGCACAGCTGGAGTCGAAGCCCCGTGTTGGACCGAAAAGGCGACTAGAGGGGGGGTGAATAGGAGCACTATCTATTTTTCGCTTTGATCTGATTCAAACAAAGATATTGACTCCAATAGCTATGAGAACTATGAAGATCAATATATATAAGCGTAGCGGAAGACTTGTACTTAATCCCCTTCAAATCCCCAAAAGAAACGACCAAAAACACAAAAATCAGCCTTATGAACAGTGCTGATGAACAAGAACGGTCGAACCGATGGACAGTGGCGGTTGTACGCAGTCCGGTTGAACCGGATGAACAGTGCCGGTCGTTCCGCATAAACAGTAAAATCAGCCGAATGAATAGTAAACAGCAGGAAAACGAAAACAAAAATTGACGTAACTTTTGATCCGTAACTCCAAACTTCACGAAACTTGAAACACACCTTCCTGAAGATGTCAGGAACCTATTCCAAGTGACGATCGAGAAGATCCACGTCAAAGTTTTGATCTTTTTCAATTTTTCCAAAGGAGGGTTCAAAACCGAGCAAAAACGTAAAACTTGATCCAAAACTTGCTCGTGGGTGGATGATGATCAAGATGACCTTAGATGGGTTCCCACATATCCCAGCAAGCAAGATCAAGAAGAAAAACCAAGCAAAAACTCATGGATCAAAGAAAGACCTCAAATCACCAAATAGAGAGAAAGAAAGCAAATGAACTCATCTTTGAGAGAACTTTCTTTGGATTGATTTGATATGGTATTGGTTTACAGACCACTCCATCAAGGAGGACAAAGACTCAATACATGAGCACGAAATCAAATCCAACTCTCTAGAACCCTAACCTCCACTAATCCTCTCCCTAAGCAAACTAGGGTTTCAAACACAATGAAAGGGTTGAGAGGTGCTAGCCAAAGACCCTCTCCTATTTATAGTGGAGACTAAACCTTCTAGAAGATTGAACCCTAATGGGCTCCGTTAAGGCCCAACACAAACGGATCACATACGCACGCCGCGTTTTAAAGCGCCGTCTTCATCTCTTGACCTAATCCGCTTCACCTTGCACCATCTTTGCGCCGTGAGTTGGCAAAGGTCATCAAGGCGGTATTTGGTAAAATTACCAAAATACCCTTCTCGATCTTTTGCAAAGACCGAGTCCCATCTTCGTGAAGCACCTCTCATGCTTCGCCACGTAGGTTGATCCAGCGGCTCTCTTCATGTCGGCAAGTCTCTCCCATCCGGCTCCCACCGAAACCACCATGGCACTTGCACCGACCCCCGCGCCACTTGATCGAACCCGTCGCACCGAACTGCCCGTTCGGTCACCTTTGTCCTTCTTGCGCCATGCTTGACTCCATTGACCTCACCCGCATCCCCGATCGTTTGGACCTCAGCTCTCCAAGCTTAGTCCCGATCATCTTCATGCTGACCGTCGTTGGCCTCCAAGCAACCTCGCACACCAATAGACAAAGAAATCGATTCCGGAACAAGTTCTTCACAACTTGACCCACGTTAGTCAAAACATGCATCATGCAACACATATGCCATGAAACCCATGAACTTGACCTAACCCAACACTCATCGCCACGATCGGCCGATGATCAAGAAGAACATTCCAAACTTCGGATTTAAAACTCGTGTTTCGACAAACCTTAACGACATTGCCAATTGTAACATCATCCTAAGATCTCGGGCATATCCCCATGATATCCACAATCTCCCCCTTGATGAACACATTGGCAATTTTCCACAAATGCAAATTTAGAGGTTTGAAAAGTAAAAACTCGACGTTTTCGCACAAAGGCACAACTTGGTCCAAATGCAAGAAAAAGCAAAGGAAATGACCAAGTTGGCTCTAGAAAAAGTATCAGCAAGTGAGATACGGCAAAAGAAAGCAAGAAAGCTTCATTTTCCAGAAATGGTTCAAAATCTCACTTAAGGTCCATATGAAAGAACAATTGTTCGAAATGACCTTTGATCATTGTGAGGTTTAAGAATTGCAAATCAAGTTCAGAAGAGCAATAAAACCATAAGAATGCAAATAAGAAACTCCCCCTCACTATGATCCTCAAAATTTTAAATTTTCTCCAAGTAGCTCCCCCTTTTTCAAACATCTTCTCCTCAAACAACTTCTCTCCTTTTTAACATTTTTACAATATCTTCTCCCCCTTTGACAATGGAGTCATCAAGGAATCACGCCTTCCTCTCGTCCAGAGATAACAAATGCAGAATGAGGAAAAAGCATAAGATGGAGCATGCATGAAATACAATGGAGTGGCTTCAAATTTTTTTGTATTTTTCAATTGTTGAGTACAAGAAGCTTTGGAGATTACCCAAAAGAACAAGTTAGCATTTCTAAAGTTGCACAAACAACATATCAAGTCTAACAACGCTAGCAAGATCATGATAAAACATATATAACAAAGCTAAGCAAGAAGGCTCAATATAAAGCAATGGATTTTAGCATTTTAAGCAAAGCTTCAAATCTAGCAAGTTCATCAACAAAGGATCCTAAAATGATATCGCCATGTCAAAATGTCAACGTGAGATCCAAAAGCTAACCATGACCATATTAAGAGACAAAAGGTCCTGAATTGAATCATTTTGCTCAATTTTCTCAAATGCCCATTTTCAACTGCTTTTCATTTGCAATGAATATTCAAGTTGATAAAGGTCTATCTTAGTAAAGAAGATCCCGGACTAGGAGCCATCCACAATTTCTTCCTAAGCTTCAACCAATTTGACAATTTGCATTTTTAGCATTGTGCTAGATCTCAAGCCTCACTACGACCATCCCAAGCGACAAAAGCTTAAGAGAGTGGTCTAGGTCATCCAAAACTCCCCCGAGTTCATGCCTAGTACAATGGCGAGCCGTCTCATGAGAAAGGATTGGTGAGATCAGTTTTTTAAGCACAAAAGAGATCATTTTTTTTGCACAAGAGCGCTTTTAGATTCTCAAGAACACAAAAAGCTCAAGTAATGATCAAAGCTAGATTCAAGAGCTAACAAAGCAATTTTGACAGGCCAATGTCATAAAAGGAGCACTAATTAAGAATCGCTAAACAATTCACAAATTGCTAATTTCTTAGTTCAAGTTGTTTTTCAAGTTCTAGCTCATACAAAGAAAGACTTAGCTATACATGTGAAAGCATGATAATTCTAGCAAGTCAAAGAACTAGACATGGCATTGAGCAAGAAATTGAAACACTAAAGCTCCAAAGGGTAATAAGCAAAGCTTCATCAATTTTAAAAGATAAGCGTAAAAGCTTATATTACAATGCATCTTTTGGATTTTTCATATGAATGCAATATGATACAATGAGATGCAAGAAAAGCTCAAAAAGCCTAAAAGATCAAAAAGATCAACAAGCTCAAAAGAAAATCAAGAAAAGATCAAAAGAACAAGGAAAGATCGAAAAGATCCAACTCCCCTCAAACCAACCCATAGGGATAAATTACCCTAACTCACTCCTCAAGGTGGCAAACCTTGTTGGGTCTAAAGGCTTGGTGAGGATATCGCTAACCGAGCCTCTGACTCCACAAAATGCAAAGACAATATCACCCTTCTCAACGTGATCTCTAAGGAAGTGATAGCGAATGTCTATGTGCTTGGTCCTAGAATGTTGCAATCTGGGTTTTTAGCAATGTTAATAGCGAAGTGTTGTCACGTAAGAGAGGAACACTAGCAAAAGTTAACCCAAAATCCTTAAGAGTGGAGACCATCCACAAAATCGACTACAAAGAACTAGCAAAGAGACTACATATTCACCTTCAAGAAGGATTGTGCAATGTAAGACCGCTTCCTAGAAGACCAAGAGACAAGAGAAGTGCCTAAGAAATGACATGTGCCGATGTGCTCTTCCTATCTAGCCTACTGACGCAAAATCGAATCAAAACCCCGAATGGACAAATAAGAAGAACAAGAATACCAAATGCCATATCAAGGGTAGAATGTAAATACCAAGATGCGCTTAACGGCTTGGCGATGTGAAGTCCCGGTGACGCTCAAACCTCGCGCAGAGGCGCATCATGAAGTGGATGTCCGGTCTTGAGGCCGCCATATGTGAGGGAGCCGATCATGTTTGCGGTATCGCGTTGATCCACGGCTTCTCCTTCCTCATCTCGATCCAAAGCGATCGAAGTCGCCATGGGAGTGGCGATCGGCTTGCAATCACCCATATCAAAACGCTTGAGCAAATCCTTGGTGTACTTCGCTTGATGGATGAAGATCCTTCCTTGCATTGCTTGATTTGTAGCCCCAAAGTAATTGAGTTCTCCCATCATGCTCATCTCAAATTCCTAGACATGGTCTCGTAAAAACCGAAACAAGAGCATTAGAGGAACCACCAAAGATAATATCATCAACATATATCCAACAAGCAGAAGTCATTGCCATGCCTAAGAATGAAAAGAGTCTTATCAACTTTTCCCATTTCAAAATCATTCTTAAGCAAGAAGGTCTTAAGTCTATCATACCGTGCTCTAGGGGCTTGTTTAAGACCATACAAGGCTTTAGATAGCTTAAAACATGATCGGTGCTTGGGATTCTCAAAGCCGGGGGTTGCCTAACATACACTTCCTCCTCTATAAACCCATTCAGAAGGCACTCTTAACATCCATTTGATGCAACCTAAAACCTTTAGATGCAGCAAATGCAAGTAAGATACTAATGGCTTCTAATCTAGCAACAGAGCGAAGGTCTCATCAAAATCTAACCCCTCAACTCGCTAAAGCCCCGAGCTACCAATCTAGCCTTGTTTCTAACCACGTAACCATCCTCATTTTGTTTATTTTTGAACACCCAACGAGTTCCTATAACATTATGACCACTAGGAGGTTCTACAAGGTTCCAAACTTTATTTCTTTCAAAATTCTCTAACTCCTCATGCATGGCATTGACCCAACTAGCATCGATAAAGCATGTGATATATCTTTGGGTTCAAAAGAAGCTACAAATGCAGAGTGAGAGAAAAGACTCGGATCATGATACCGGAGCGAGTGACTCGCCATGGAGATTACCAATCATCCGATCCGGAGGGTGTTGCTTCGAATGCAAAGCGCTACTGGGAGATAGCATCTCCTCAACCTCCGCAGTATCGCCGACGAAGAAGATGCAAGCAGAGCCTCAATTGGAGGTGAAGCGGTTGTCGCGGGATCAGAGCTTGGGCAGCTTGGACAGAATATCAACAACAGTGAAGGAGTAAAATCAAGTTCATCCTCATCTTCTTCAACAAAAATGCTCTCTGTCACCGTAAGTCACCAAACATTGGATCTAGCTCTGTGGCTAGTCTCATCAAAAGTGACATTGCATGTCTCCGGACAATGTTAGTTTCAACATTAAAACCCGAAAACCTCGAATGAGCAGATAACCGAAATAAACCATCACAAGTTCTTGATTCAAATTTATCTAGGTTCCTGTCTTGAGAATAAAACACTTCGATCCAAAGACTCGAAAGTGAGAGATGAGGGTTTTCTACCAAAACGAAGCTCATAAGAAGTCTTGCCCAAAGATGGTCTCAAAAAGACACGGTTTGAAATATGGCAAGTCAGAGCAATAGCTTCGCCCAAAATCCTCGGTGTGCTATACTCATCCAAAGATCGTTCTAGCCATCTCGACTAGAGTCCTGTTTCTTCCTTTCCACAACGCCATTTTGTTGAGGGACGTGTGGAGAAGAGAACTCGATGCTCAATACCGCCAAGACAAAAAGAGGCAAAAGAAGCATTCTTGAACTCCGTGCCATTGTCATGCGGATCGCTCTCAAGGCACCGTGAAGTTCGAAGCCAAACGAAGAACAAGATCATGATAATGATCAAAAGCCTCATCCTTCAAGCAAGAAAGAACACCCAAGAGTATCTCAAAAATCATCGACTATGACAAGAATGTACCAATTGCCACCGACCGATCAACCCTAGCAGACCAACAAGATCCATATGAAGCAACCGTCGGTCCGTCACCATAACCATAGTCAATGACGGGTGAGGCGGCAACTTGCTTGCCATGCCTACAGGCGCATACATACAAAGATCCTTGATACTTTGAGTTTAGGCAAACCTCTCATGAGATCAAGGCCGCTAACTCGTGTCGATGATCAAAACCAATGTGCCCCAAACCGTCGGTGCCAAAGCCGATATCGAAGAAGAAGCAATTAAGCACTTAAGGGATCCAAAGAAGAGACTCGTAAAAATCAGCTCCAAAAATTCTACCAACTCTAGAAATCCCAAAACGAGCTCACCAAAAGAATCAAGCACACGACAGCATTCTTCTTAAAACGAGTCTCATAGCCATCATCAAGAAGTCGGAGACGTAAAGGAGATTGTACCTTAGCTTAGACACAAGCGCGACGTCCTTGAGAATGAACTTGTCGCTCACCCTAATCATTCCAGTTCCTTCAATGCGCCCTTGTGTATCATCTCCAAAGGTGATGAAGTCATCACCGCTGATCGCGTGAAGGAGGTGAACCATCTTGAGTCTCCGATCATGTGGCGTGAACACCCGAGTCGATTTAACCATGTGTTCTTCCCCTTCGCGCCAATCCTCGAAAATCAAGGAACAAAAGAGCGATGTGTCTCAACATCAAGTTAGTTAAAAGCGACTTGGGAACCCAAGATCGAGACACTCGTCATGAAAGTAGTATGCAAAGCGATGTGCTATCCTTGACTTTATTAGCGGTTCTATTATGAGCAATGGTAACAAGAACATGAGATGCATCCTGTCTAGGAACATGGTGATGAGCATGTGCAACAGATCCTAGATCGAGTTTCTTCTTTTGTACGTGATCATGTCTCATAAAAGCTCTAGGTTGATTAGATGACATTCTAGCAATATTTTTCTTAGCGTTCTTCAACCTACGCCAACAGAACTCAACCAAATGTCCACTCTTCTTGCAATAGGTGCAATGGTATTTTGTACCACTGGGAGAAGCACCTTTTGGCTTAAAAGAAGGTTGGACAAACCCTGCAGATTTAAAAACAGTTTTTGCAGGTTGAGTTTTAAATTCAACTAAGCCATTTTCCAATACCTGAATGACATTAGGCTTGGACATGTCTTGGGCAGAGTTGTATCCTAAACCTTGCTTCTTAAAAGGAGTTTTAGATTTATCTAGAATCATGTTTAGCTGTTTTTCACCATTAGAGAATCTTTCTAAAGTATCCTTGAGATAGACATTCTCTTTTTCAATATTAGCACATGATTCACAAGTCTTGCCCTTAATGGCTCTAGCATGTTTCTCCTTAAGATGAGCAACTTCAAGCTTATAGGCGGCACAAGAGGCACAAGATGTAGAATCAATTGTGTCCTTAAGCTTGGCAAATTTAGCTCTAACTGCTTCTAGAATATCCTTAACTTCATGTTCGCGTTCTAAGCAGAAAGAGCAAAAGCTAGATTTCATATTGCCAGAAGCATCCAACTTGCTAGACTCTAAGCATTTTTCACATGGAGCAGATTTAACATCAAATAGCTCAGTTCTAGCATTTTCAAGTTGATGCAAAGCAGTATCATGAGCAGATTGCGCTTTAGATACTTGAGTGCAAAGCATGGCAGATGAACATTCATCAACATCTAGACTTTTAGCATTCACAAGCTCTAATTTCAAACTCTCGACTTGTGACTCTAGATCCTTGTTCCTAGCCATGGTGAACTCTAAAGCCTTATCCTGACTAAGCAATTGCTCATACATGTTATCGCATCTAGCGTAAAGATCATCATAGGATGGAAGTACCTCATCGTTGTCATCGGCGCCGACGGAGTCGGCCATGAAGCACATGCGGTGAAGTCCTTGGCCTTCCCTTTCTTGTCTTGAGGATCTCCTCCTCCTTGTCCTCCTCGCCTCCCGTGAGTCCACATCGCTCATGGATTGATCTCCAAAAGCGGCAAGGACCCGGTGAGCGAGCCTTCATGAGCTTGGCAAAGATCATACTTGGACTTGCCCCTTGAGGCTTCTTCCAGCAAGCTTCTCAATCTTGTGGTTGCCCTTACCTTTCAGCTTTGGGGCGCTTGGTCTGGATGTGATATAGCTCTCCACACTCATAGCATGTCACAGGACCACTCTCTTCTCGCTTTCGACATTGTTATATGCCCGTGACTTTCTTGGCTAAAAGAGCTAAATCAGCTTCAGAAGACTCTCAAACTCTTCTTCTTGAATAGCAGATAAACATGCAAGAGAAAAACCGTAAGAAGACTCGTAAGAACCATTAGGAGTCCTTTGAGAGGATCACCACCAAAGCTATGTTATCCTTTCTAGGATTGCCGCCTCTTGATCTCATGAGTTTTTAGCTTGCTATAAAGCAGCTCCAAAGTGAGATTAGAGAGATCGACGTTCTCCTCTATGGCGCTTGCCTTCATCTCCCACTCCTTGGTGTTGATTGCACCCAAGAGGTGGGTGGCATTCTCGATTGAGAGTACTCAATGTCAACAAATTTTCATCCGATTGATCACCTTGTTAAAACGAAAGAAGACGCCATCGATGCTCTCACCAGACGATCTCAAATTTGTTGTACTCTCGCTTGTAGACATTCTCGACGCACTTGCTTGATCCGGGACGATCCCTCATGGTAAGTTTCGAGGGTGTGCCAAATCTCATGTGCGATCGCAAGATTGCAAATCCTATCGTACTCTTGCCTACCAAGCCCAAAGATATAGAAGGTTCTTTGCCTTGTTGTTGTTAGCCAAGAGGGTGCTTGGCTTGCAAGAGCAACTTCGAGCAAAACGAAGAGGATCGAACAACCTCCCATATAGCTTGTCCTTCGCTCTCAAGGAAGACTCGCATGCGATTCTTCCAATAGGCATAGTCGAGCCCATCGAAGACATGCGGCTTGGTCGAGTACTTATCCATCGCCAAGTTCAGTGACCGGTTAAGATCAAGATTGAACTAACCGGGCTCTGATACCACTTGTTGGACCGAAAAGGCGACTAGAGGGGGGGTGAATAGGAGCACTATCTATTTTTCGCTTTGATCTGATTCAAACAAAGATATTGACTCCAATAGCTATGAGAACTATGAAGATCAATATATATAAGCGTAGCGGAAGACTTGTACTTAATCCCCTTCAAATCCCCAAAAGAAACGACCAAAAACACAAAAATCAGCCTAATGAACAGTGCTGATGAACAGTAACGGTCGAACCGGATGGACAGTGGCGGTTGTACCGCAGTCCGGTTGAACCGGATGAACAGTGCCGGTCGTTCCGCATAAACAGTAAAATCAGCCGAATGAATAGTAAACAGCAGGAAAACGAAAACAAAAATTGACGTAACTTTTGATCCGTAACTCCAAACTTCACGAAACTTGAAACACACCTTCCTGAAGATGTCAGGAACCTATTCCAAGTGACGATCGAGAAGATCCACGTCAAAGTTTTGATCTTTTTCAATTTTTCCAAAGGAGGGTTCAAAACCGAGCAAAAACGTAAAACTTGATCCAAAACTTGCTCGTGGGTGGATGATGATCAAGATGACCTTAGATGGGTTCCCACATATCCCAGCAAGCAAGATCAAGAAGAAAAACCAAGCAAAAACTCGCGGATCAAAGAAAGACCTCAAATCACCAAATAGAGAGAAAGAAAGCAAATGAACTCATCTTTGAGAGAACTTTCTTTGGATTGATTTGATATGGTATTGGTTTACAGCCACTCCATCAAGGAGGACAAAGACTCAATACATGAGCACGAAATCAAATCCAACTCTCTAGAACCCTAACCTCCACTAATCCTCTCCCTAAGCAAACTAGGGTTTCAAACACAATGAAAGGGTTGAGAGGTGCTGGCCAGCACCCTCTCCTATTTATAGTGGAGACTAAACCTTCTAGAAGATTGAACCCTAATGGGCTCCCGTTAAGGCCCAACACAAACGGATCACATACGCACGCGTTTTAAAGCGCCGTCTTCATCTCTTGACCTAATCCGCTTCACCTTGCACCATCTTTGCGCCGTGAGTTGGCAAAAGGTCATCAAGGCGGTATTTGGTAAAATTACCAAAATACCCCTTCTCGATCTTTTTGCAAAGACCGAGTCCCATCTTCGTGAAGCACCTCTCATGCTTCGCCACGTGTAGGTTGATCCAATGCTCTCTTCATGTCGGCAAGTCTCTCCCATCCGGCCCCACCGAAACCACCATGGCACTTGCACCGACCCCGCGCCACTTGATCGAACTCCGTCGCACCGAATCGCCTGTTCGGTCACCTTTGTCCTTCTTGCGCCATGCTTGACTCCATTGACCTCACCCGGCATCCCCGATCGTTCTGGACCTCAGCTCTCCAAGCTTAGTCCCGATCATCTTCGCCGCTGACCGTCATTGGCCTCCAAGCAACTCGCACATCAATAGACAAAGAAATCGATTCCGGAACAAGTTCTTCACAACTTGACCCACGTTAGTCAAAACATGCATCATGCAACACATATGCCATGAAACCCATGAACTTGACCTAACCCAACACTCATCGCCACGATCGCCGATGATCGGCAAGAACATTCCAAACTTCGGCGAAAAACTCGTGTTTCGACAAACCTTTAACGACATTGCCAATTGTAACATCATCCTAAGATCTCAGGCATATCCCCATGATATCCACACCCGTGCTGACAAGGCCGCCTTTCACGTGCGGTTCACTGTCGCCGCCGCCGCCCAAAGTGAGCAGCCGCCTGGCCGACCCCATCACGAGGTGCCCCAAGGTTCGAGGAACTCGTCCCCCACCTCCACTCTCCTTCCCCGCTGCCGAGACACGCCACCGCCGTGGCCCCTTCTTCCCCACTGCCGATCGTCGCCGCCCTACCGATTCGGCCACCCCCAGGCCAACCCGACCCCACCTTCGGCTTCCCCACCTCTAGGCATCGCCCATGCGCACGCCCTTCCTCCACGCCACTGGCCATTGAATCGCCAAGGCGCCTGTAGTTCCACTGCCGCCGCCTGGTGCCTCTCCGGTGCCGCCGTCGCCTCCAGTGGGGTCCCCGTCCTCATGGGTCCTGCTTGCCGGCTTGCCCGCCTCAGATCGCTTCGCCGATGCCGCCACTGCTCTCGAGCCGCCCGTGTGCCCTCCCTTGGTTCCCCTGCCTTTGTCTCTCCCTCTCTCAAATGACAGGTGGGCCCGAGCCCTTTTAGTGGCAGTCAAAGCCTTGGTAGACTCGAGTTGTGCTTGTGGACTTGGTCCATGCTCTTTTTCCCTTGAGCTGAGTCATTGCGTAGTGGGACCCGCACGTCAGAAAGTTTCTCTCTCCCTTTTCATTTTCTTGATTTAATTCAAAACCAAACTTCGGAAGCTCCGTTCTAACTCCAAAAATTATGAAATTTATTTCTAAAATTTTTTAATTCAAGATCTTGCTAATGGCACTAGTCTTGTTTTATTTGGAGTTCATTTATTATTTCTTTAGTATTTATTTGCTCTCCTTGCTTGTTTGTTCCTAATCATCATCTTTTAAACATGAAAGTGGCTTTGGGCAGTCATTGTGGGTAAATGACTGAGATGGTTGAGTTAATGTATTTTGCTCCCCAAAAACCCTAATAACTTGCTGTTACCATCTGGGCGGATGGTATGATGGATGGTGTGACGATGGGTGCTAATGTAGCCTAAGGAATGTTGGTTTGTGGATAGTATATGGAATGAACCTCCCATTGTAAAACATGTGCAATCACGAGTCTACAAAGTGTAACTTGGCTTAGTAAATTTATTGGACCCTGAAAATCATCTCACTGATGGCCGAGTAAGGTAGTGCAAGTAGTGGATACGATCCAGCTTGAATGGGACACTGATGAGGACATCCCTTCTACTGTTACAACCATACCTGATACTTCTACTCTTCCACTGGACATGCAAGGACCAATTACTAGAGCTCGTGCTCGCCATCTAAATTATCAGGTAACTTCGTTTCTAGGAGTTCATCGTTGTTCCATTGAGGACGGATTGCTACCTAAGTATTGTGATGTTATTCTACTCAGGAACAACGGCAAGGGGAGTACCACTACTCGCAACAAGTCCAGATCGACTGAAATCCAACTCTAGATCAATTCAGAGACAGCCTGACAGCACCAACTTCCATATCACCTGTTTGGGCCAATTTGGGCTTTGTAATCGTACTCCGCTTGGCCCATATGCCAGCCGACTGCCTTAGGGGCATGCACTGTTCACGTGAACAGTAATCCCACTTTGCCTACGTTAGTTATGTGTGGTTTCCCTTGCCCCTATTTAAAGAGTCCGCACCCCCCTTTAGTTCCTTGGATTTCGTTTATGTTTAGTTTGCCTTCGTTTGCAACTTGTATCTTCTGCGTGTGTCGGCTAGACCATCCAGTCAAGATCCTTATTCAGAATCCCAATTTAAATCAAATATTTCAATCCTATATGCAATTTCAGATTGCTTTATCTTGTTCTTGTATGCTTCTTCGGTGTATGCAGGAATCGACCTTGTGGTCAGGTCATCCAGGTATTCATGCATGGTTGATAACGACTTGTTAATCAGTTCAGCAATTGTATGGTTTCGAGCCTTGCGAATTCATAGCCAGGATCGTGAGAGTTAAGCAACGACTACCGAACTTATCTTCTCATCGAAAGATCGGGCCAACAACAGGACCTTCGGGTTCATCAGACAACAAGGAAGGGTGAAGTTGCCAGCTACGCTTATCGTGGTGGTAAACATCCCACATAACTTATGGGACCCACCGCAAGTGAGAGTAGCCCATATGGGTGAGATGACAGAAGAGGCGAGATAATTTGAAAAGTTATTGTGATGGTCGCTCAACTACATGACTAAGGAATCATGTGGGGCAACGAGTATGATTGTCTCTTGTGGGTATAGTGTACAACCTCTGCAGAGTATAACCTATTTAAATAGCCATACCTACGGTCAGTTATGACATGAGAACTTACTAGAGTAAGTTCCATTTCAAAACCTTGTGGGTGGTATGAAAATCAGGTTGGGCTCACTTAGCCCTGAGATTGGATTTTCCTGGGTTTTCGAACTCAGTGGTGTTAATAAGTGGGGATAGCCCCAATCAAAAGAAGCATAAAGTAGAGGTTCCGACGGAGGGAACCTCTGCTGATATAATAAATATTGCACAATTACTCTCTTTAATAAAATAAAATTTGGTTAAAATACTAAGTGATATGAATTTGTAATTATGATAATTGAAAACATTGCTTTAGCAAATAAAAGAACCCAAGCCATCCTTACTAAGCCTTGCATGTATTATTACTGCATTTTGTGTGTTGGCTCGCGAGCACGAAAGTTGTGCTCATCCTTGCTCTTTCCCCCAAAAACCCTCAGAATTAGTAAATCATGGACATTATGACTACTACGAGGATCCAGAAGTTGGAAGCCCAAGAGATGATGATGAGTAGTTTAGTTCTTTTAGTCTAGGTCTCGGCTGACTCCGTTGATACTTGCGTGCATCCAACATTATCCAAGTCCTTGGTTAATATCGGTCGTACACGGGTAACCCCAGTCGCTTGCCTGTGGAGAGATGTGCACTCACCCTTTTGCTTCCGTTGTCGCTTTCGCTACTTTTGTAATGTAATCAGTCTAGCCTATTCGGCCCTTATTGTAAAACTTGACCCGATGCGGTCTATGTAAACTCTGATGTGTTAATTAATGAATGGTTTAGTTGACGTCATGTATGAAATGATTCAGTGATGTATCTGTGAGTGATATCTACTGATCCAGGGAATAGCACAGTGTTTTCACAGAGGATTCAGGATTAGGAAATTCGGGTCCGACAACGATTAAATTGAGTCATGACGAATATCTTGTTTATGCCACTGCTGAAGAAATTGCTCATGGGGATATCGATAAGCCTGTAACACCCTCCAATAGGAACCTAAGCAATGCAACAAAAGGTAAGAAACAAGATTTAGGCTAGTGATTTTAAAGATGACTAAACGAGCTATATGGATAGTCATTGATAGCCTTAAGCTTGAAATCATGCCAGTTAAAGTGGAGGGCATCATGGGGACTAGCTACAGAAACCACTAGGCCACTGCCCTGCCACAAATAATTTAAACACACTGCAGAAACCTTGCTACTGAATGAGCTATACTCTCACTATCCCTATGGAAATCAATTGCCACGTGCAGACAACAATTGAAAATAAATAGACATTGGTATATGTTTTTAGTTACTATTCAATTTTTTCAAATAGTAGCATGCTTTATCAACGACCATGGAGTCGGTAATCATCATGGAACATTATCTAGCAAGTGTTATCCTTGTGGAGTAGAATATAACAACTGAACTTTATCAACGAGGAATAGAATCATTTAATCGTGTTTGGCAACAACACGGCTAACCGCAACCCCGCCTACCCTCCTCTATAACAGTCCAAATCGACCGGGCCTGGGCCAGCATGGTGTCGAGACCCCGAGATCTCCAGATCTGGGACCCTCTGTATATAGCTACACTAGTCCTCGGATCAAGAGCTAGTGCACATAGCTTGCAACATTAGTGTAATCATAACCGCATAAACAAACTATAGATGAAGCGCATAAATTAATATTATTAGTAGCAAAAGGACCTTATGGTCAAGTTTACAATGTTTATACGCAGGCTTAACAACAAAAGGTAGCTTGCAACGAAACCAAACATCCGGTGGAGGCTATTCAACATGCCCACAGGCAATCAAGTGGAGGACGTGGCCTAATTCGTATAGTCTTCAAAGTAGTCTTCTTCGTAGAGCTCGGTGCTTCTTGGTTCTTCTTCAGCGGCTGATCAACCAGAGGGCATAAAGCCGTGAGTACTTTGATTGTACTCAACAAGTCGCAGAGAAATGTATGCAAGTAATATTCATGCAAGGTTTGACAAGGATAGCTTTATGGCTATTTTGCAGAAAGCAATCTTAACAGTGAATACAATAATTAGATTGTAAAGTGCAATTTAAAAGATTAATACATAAGTAAACAAGTTTTTTGAAACAAATAGTGAACACCTGCTCACTTCCCAACCATCAACCAACACCAAAACCTCAGATCCAACCGAACCATTCCAACATTTTTGATAAAATCTACCCCTCGTGTGATATCACCAGGCATTGTCCATAACCGGGGATATGGCTATTCGTATAGTTTTACACTCTACAGAGGTTGTACATCTTGACCCACAAGAGATAATCATCTTATATTATCCGTTTAACACACTTCCGAGGTGTGCGACTAAGTGATTATCACAAGGCTTTTTACAAAGTTCTTTTTGACCCGATTACGCTTCGCTAAGGTTTCGCCATTCGGGCCCCTCTTGTGTCATAATCAACTAACACAGAACCGACTCAAAACATTGCTAATTAGTTGGCCAGGTCCACCCCATAAATGGACTTGTGGTTGCACGGTATGGCCCAAATCAATGGAGCACAAAGTTAAGTCCTTAGTGGCTACTCAGGCGAGGCAACCTCATCCCAAAATCATCCCCTTTACCGCCAAATGGCAACCCTTACCATGGCACAACAAATTTTAATATCAGTGGCTCCGCCACAATTCCATAATTCATTTAGTCAAATTCAATCATTCTTTGAGTAAGTGATCGTGAATCCCACCGTGACTAAGCATGACTAAGCATGATACGACCCCCATTGGTATTACAATAATGTCCAACTAATAATTAACCATCCTATGGTGTCCAAGGATTTATGTCATTCAAGGGTACATGTCATTCACAATTTATCAAGGAGGCATAATAGCAATTAGGTAATTAACTATTTCCGAAACCATTTATTATAAAATTAGCAATGCAAGTTTATATCTGACGAGGATTAAAACATCTATGTATTATTTTGATACATAAAAGACCATACGTCTTTATGGTCGTCACCCCTAAGGCTAACGACCTCACTGGTCGTGAGGATTCCAGAGGTTACACGATGGGTACCCTGGTCGAACTAGGTTTCGACCAGGTAACTGCTCGGAAAAGCTATGAATTGGCATTTCTTACCGTATGATGAATGGAACACGTGCTATATGTTCCAAACCGTGCGATGATATACAAGACATTGACAGTAAACCACCCTACGGTTAAGTTTTTCACAGGCACTTAACCGTAAGGTAGTTAACACGTTGTTAACTGCCTTAAACCTCCGACTACCGTAACATTTCACTGTGGACGCTTTCTAGGAGTAATCGCTTCTTCAGAGTTATTTAATGGTGGAACGCAGAAGACGAAGAAGGAGAACAGAAGACACACAGAGCAAGGCAACGCAGAAGCCAAAGCAATAGCCTTCAATACATTTGGTGTAATTAGAGATAGTCCCTGGTCAGGTCTTGTAATCCCAGTTCATATTAATAAAGAGCAGCCCCAATTCTCTTCCGTGATACTCCATGTCATTTTCCTCTTTTATTTCAGAAGATCGGCGACTCGATCGTCCGCATGATGGCGCCGTCGTGGGGAAGAAGACGTGAGTTTTCTGAAGAAACTTCTTGCTCATCAAAATCCTCGCCCAAATTCTTGTAATCGCTCATGCGATTATGCCCGGAGTTTTCGATGAGGAGAACTGGTTCGATTTGGCGGACTACGCCAACCTCGACATGGAAGGATGCATCCGTGCCATGTAGGAGAATGGCATGTCATCCTCCTCCTCCTCCGCTGGTTCGCACATTGCTGACGTCAGCGAAGTTGACCCAATGGATGAGGATCCACCCGTACGAAAGGTGGCGGTTCCAGCCATTCCGATTAGCTCGGAAGGCCAAGGAACTTCCTCAAGCCTGGTCGCTCCGACCGGCAAAACAGGTGAAGAACTTTGAGCACCAAAACCGAGAATCTCCATACTCTCGATGAAATCATGGCTGAAAGATACTCACCTACGGCTTCTGGTAATTCCAGGAGCGAACCGACACCTGGTAACGGTGTCAATGAAGCCTCCACTAGTTGTAGGCCAGACGGAGATGATCAAACTCTGCATACGATCGGCTGTTCGCCGGGTCAGGCTGAGTTCACCAAGAAAACCTTCGGAGGTGCTCATCTCCGACCGCTCTCCATCGTGGAAACTTCTGGCAAAAGCACTGAGAAGCTGTCCATCAGTTACGATGGAAGCTCATCGGAATATCGCTGCTGGAGGCATGAGGTCAATGCGATCGGAGATGCAACCGGATGCCTTTGCGCGGTCCCACGACTTCGCCACGCCACCACATGTTGGTGGAGATGATGCGGGCCGTCAAGCACCAACTTCTGGAGGCAACGGAGCTGATCGACGTCCATCAATTAACTCACCTGGCGCTGCCTAGCCAAGAGTAACTGATTGGACATAACAAATCCAAAGGTCAGGGGAAGGTTCAGGTCTGTGTACACCTACGACCAGTCTGAACCCCTTGAGACCTTCGGTAACTGTACAAAACTTGCGACGTGTGCAAGATATGTTAAATAATTCTGACCCTGTTCTAGTAGAAACACCAGGTTTTGTACAGCTCATAGGCCAAGTATCAGAAATTCTGCAACAGACTATGCAACGAACGGATGCGTATCGAGAACAAAGAAGTCTGGGAAGTCAAACCATGACTTCATCTCAACGCTCATCCCTCAGTAGAGGGCAACATGGTCAAGTTGGGGAACAAACGATACCCAGGCCCTCTCGGCGATTCTGACCTAGGAGTCACGAGGGGAGAAGGCTATTTCAGATGGCAACTCCTCACCACGCCGAGAAGAACAAACGCTGAAACGACAATCTCGTGCACCGCTTGAATCAAGTAGGTGGTCGGAGACATTATACAAATGTCCACGACGGATCGGCTCATCGGAGCGCTCTGCGCTCCAACCATAGGAACGGTCTTCGATCGACATAACCGGCGCCATCCCGGAGAAGGCGCCATGAACCCATCACAAAGTTGTCGAGCTTTATCGCAAGGCTCCAAGTCGTGCGTTAGCTAAACCGGTTCCGACCGGCTAATTTGGACAAATTCAACGGGACTCAAAACCCACTAGAATTTCTCCAAATATACACCACCGCCATCAGAGCTGCTCGTGGTGACGAAAATGTAATGGCTAACTATTTACCCACCGTGCTTGAAGGGTCTGCCCGGTCGTGGCTATTGAACCTACCGGTCGGATCAATTTATACCTGGGAGCAACTCTGTGATCTTCTAATTGCAAACTTCCAGGGCACTTACGATCGCCCTAGAAAGGAGGATGATCTCCACCGAATCCGACAAGGCTCTGATGAGACTTTACGTCAATACATCAAGAGGTTCAGCCAGGTTCGTAATTCCATACCGAAAATCACAGAGTCATCGGTTATTCAGGCTTTTAAGGCAGGCTTAGGGAACCAGAGGTTTACGGAGGACATGGCAATGAACCCTCCACGTACCACTGTCGAGCTTTTCGACATGGCCAATAAATATGCCACCGCTAGTGAAGCAATTAAGTGGTGTGAGGCCATCGATCGGAAAGACAAAATTCCCCAGCCTGGCCTAGATAAACCAGAGAAAAAGAATAAAAACTCTCTCAAGAAGAAAAAGAACCACAGACTCGGCGATAAGGAAGTCTTAGCGATTCCTGAAAAATTCACGAAGGGTAAGAAGGACTACACCAGTCGAAGCAAAGCAAAGGCTTCAACCGAAGGATTCCAGAAAAATAAGAAGTGGTGTCCACTTCACCAGCGGGCAGGGCATGATCTGCGCACTTGTCGTGTCTGGCAAAAGAAAATAGAGGATTATTATGCAGGTAAAGGACCATTTCCCGCAATACAGGAACCCAGAGAAACAAGCTCCAAAAAGGACAAGGATGGCGATGAAGAAATGGAGTACCAGGATCCCCAACACACAGTCAACATTATTTTTGGAGGATCTTCTTCATACGAGTCCAGGCGCCATCTGAAAGCCATGGAGCGGGAGGTCAACCTCGTCGAATCTCCGACTATCACCAAGTAGTCAAGGTGGTCGGACACGGCAATTTCTTCAAAGAAAGACATCGCTTCATCCTTCGACTCGACCGGGTAGGTTCCCTATTGTTGTTGAACCAACTATTAATAATTGTAGGGTTAATCGAGTCTTAGTAGATGGAGGTAGTTCTTTGAATATATTATTTGTGGGAGCTTTAAAAGAGATGTAGGTCCCCATGTCAAAGGTGAAACCAGTGAAATATGCTTTTCATGGCATAGTTCCTGGCTCCACCGCTAAACCGATAGGACAAGTTTCCCTACCGATGACGTTCGGAAAGCCTGATAATTTTTGAACAGAAAAAAATTCCATTTGATATTGTAGATTTTGAATCTGCATATAATGGAATCCTTGGTCGACCAGCATTAGCAAAATTCTTGATAGCCACGCACTACGGTTATCAAAGTTTGAAAATACCGGGACCAAGAGGAGTCATTACGGTTCGAGGAGATCAGAAAAATGGCCTTTGTATGTGATCGGAAATCCCTAGAACTGGTTGATGAACTTCCGACCAGAGAGGCTGACCCATCTACTCTACAGGTCAAACACTCGAGGCCAAAAGATGACGACGAAACCTTCCGACTAGTCAAAAGAGGTATCGCTCGACAAAGACGCTTCTCCGACAAAGACTAAGTCACTACTGGTGAGAAAATCTTGACCCACCGCCGAAGGTTCTGGCCTGAGCGAGACTCGATCCTAAATAGGAAGAGTCGCCGTCTCCTTCCTCCGAGCAAATCAGACGATTCTTTGGCAGCGTCCGATATGCCCGAGTCCCCGGAGGTGATGGAGCATGTGCTAGCTCTCTAGCTCGATAAGAAACCGATCAAGTGGTTACGACATTTTGCACTCGATCGAAGGAGGCAATCCAAAGAGATTGACAAGCTTCAAGGTCGGATTCATCCGTGAAGTCAACCACCCTCGATGGCTCGCCAACTCGTAATGGTTAGGAAAATAATGGGAAATGGCGAATGTGTATTGACTTTACAGATCTTAATAAAGCTTGCCCGAAGGATGATTTTCCTTCCGCAAGCATTGATCAACTCGGTAGATTCTACCTCCCGTGCTAATTACTAAGTTTTTAGATGCATATTCGTGGTACCACCAGATTAACATGTGTAAAGAAGATGAGGAGAAAACTTCCTTCATCACCCCATATGGCACTTATCGTTATGTTAAGATGCCATTTGGTCTCAAAAACGCTGGTGCAACTTTTTCAAAGGTTGATGCAAAAACCTTTAATCCACAAATAGGTCGGAACCTTGAAGCTTACGCTGACAATCTGGTCGAAGAGCGCCAATGCTAGTGATCATGTTCATGACTTACAAGAAACTTTCAATAACCTGAGAAGGCATAACCTCAAGTTAAATCCGGAAAAGTGTGTGTTCGGAGTTTCTGCTAGAAAGTTGCTCGGTTTCCTAGTTTTGGCTAGAGGTATTGAGGCAAACCTAGTTAAAATAGCGGCCATCAACCAGATGCGCCCTCTGACCACAAAGAAAGAGGTCCAAAAGCTAAGTAGTCAGATGGCAACGCTAAGTCATTTCATAGCAAGGTTAGGTGAAAAGGATTACCTTTTTTAAGCTTCTTCGTAAACACGGAGTTTTGAGGACTAAAGAGGCAAACGATGCCTTTGAAGAACTTAAAATGTACCTTATAAGTACCCCGGTCTTAGTCTCTCCGAGATCGAGAGAAACATTGTCGATACAGTCTGCCGATTCGTAATCGGGTCGAGAACGGGATAACATCCAACAACCAGTATATTACGTAAGCGAAGTCTTGCATGGACCAAAGGAAAGATACCCACAGGTACAGAAGTTGCTTTACGCCCTCCTTATGTCTTCAAGGAAGCTTAGGCATTACTTCGAGCCCACAAATTGGTCGCATCGATCGGATATCCCTTGGTCAAGTCCTTGAAACAGGGAATCGTCAGACTAATAGCAAATGGGCGGTTGAGCTAGGGTGTTTGACCTCCATTTCATTTCACTTAACATCAATAAAGTCCTGTGCAATAGCGTAATTCATTGTCGAATGGACAAACCCCGAACCCACCCAAGGGCTCGAGTACTAACACCACGATGAGTGGACAATGTATTTCGATGGTTCTTTGATGTTAAAAGGATCGGGTGGAGTGGTCTTGATATCCCCTCTTGGCGAACACATCAAGCACGCCATCCAAGAATTTTCCCGCCACCAATAATGTGGCGTAATATGAAGGTTTACCGGCAGACTCGAGCAGCTCGCTCGCTCGGGATTCGCAGACATTAGTGAAAGGTGATTCTCAACTAGTGGCTAATCAAGTAGGGAAAGAGTATCAATGCTCGAGTACCAAGATGTCATCTTATCTGGCGGAAGTACGGAAACTCGAAAAGCACTTCTTCGGTTTCCAGATCCAACATATTCCTAGAAAGGAAAACTTTCTGGCAGACCAGTTGGCACGGATGGCCTCCACGAGGTCGACCGTCTCGCCCGGAGTTTTTCTCGAGCTACTCGATTCACCCTCGGTAGTCGAGCCTTCCGAGAACATACATGATTCTTTACAGGTTGTACAAACCGATCAAAGGAACATGGATGCTCCACAAGTCATTGACGGTTGGCGCTGTCACGATCAAGGTAGAGACTAGATGACATCGATCTACAATTATCTTCAGCATGACACAATTCTGGAAGATGATGTAGAGGCTGATCGTATAGCACGAAAAGACAAATCATACACTCTAATCGAACGTACCTTGTATAAACGAGGATCTCATGGAGTGTTAATGAGATGCATATCTCAAACGGATGGCATTAAGTTGCTAACCGAAATCCATGAAGGAGTCTGTGGAGCACATCATTCCTACAGAACACTGGTCGGTAAAGCCTTCAGGCAAGGATATTACTGGCCGACTGCCCTTTATGATGCGAAAGAGCTTTGTGACGAAGTGTGTACAATGTCAGTTCTATAGCTGACAAGTACATCAGCCGACACATGCCTTACAAATAATTCCTCTTTCTTGGCCTTTTGCAACCTGGGGACTGGATATTATGGGACCTTTCCTAAGAGCACCCGAGAGCTTCGAATTTATTTTTGTCATGATTGACACATTTACAAAATGGATCGAGGTTGAGCCTGTTGTTAAAACAACAACTGAGGCCGCTAAGAGATTTCTAATGAAGAATGTGATCACACGATTTGGTGTACCCGGTCAGATAATCACGCATAATGGTGCCCAGATTCTCCAAAGAATCAATTCCAAGAATTCTACGATGAACTTGGCGTTAAATTCATTTTGCTTCTGTTGCTCATCCGCAGAGCAATGGGGCAGTTGAGCGAGCTAATGATATCATTATACAAGGGATCAAATGCCGAGTATTCGACCAGTTAATCAAACGGTCAGGAGCTTGGGTTCAAGAACTCCCATCTGTATTATGGGCCGTTCGAACTACGTACCATCGTATGACCGTGAAACGCCTTTCTTTTTGGTTTATGGTGCCAAGCCATGCTTCCTCCGTAACTCAAAATTGGTTTCGCCGAATCGATCGTTTAATGAAAATGATCGAGAATGAACGACGACTCGATGATATCAATTTCCTTGAAGAACGACAAAACCAAGCTCTTGTACGATCAGCAAGATAAAAAAAAGGTACAAGACAGTACAAGCTCATGTTGACAAAAATCAAGCTCATACACCCATGGAAATAAAGAGCAACAACAAGATACATTGATATACAAGCAAGATAAAAGAAAAGACATGATGAAGGATATCATAAGAGAAAAACATGCCAATAAGGTACAAGTGAGCACAAAGCAAGCACAACATGCCAAGTATGAATAATCAAGAAAGGAAATGCATGAAGGTATATGATTGCTCACAAAACAGGTGTAGATGCCGATCATTAAAGCACATGCCTCTTGGAGGCCATCGTTGAGGTAGAGAACCATCAAGTGACCCGATCATGTGATGAAGTAAAAGATCAGAATCTTTAAGTCCATGTTCTTCAGTCCTCGTTCTCGGCACCTACACATGAGAAAGGCAAGGTGTCCGAGTCTTGGGTCCCGAAGGGTTAGAGAGCAAATGCTTGGGAACCCAAATCTTGAACACACCACCACCAGAAGCAGTCGAAACATTATGTGAGTTAGCATGATGCAAATGATGGTCCATGCAAGAAGATCCAATCTCATCCTTGGAGGCACGCCGCGAGTGGACAGCTCGATGAGGAAAACGAGGTCCAACTCTAGAAAAGCGGCGATGGCCTTGCTTGAAAGCACCATGATGAGAACCAACAGAAGCATCAAAGAACCTCACACAACCTCGCCGTGGGTGTGTACCTCGATGAACAAAACGAGGTCCACCTCTTGGACAACGGCGAAAATCCTGCCTCGGGGCAGCTCGTGGACCAAAACCAAAACTATGCAACCCATGTCCACGGTGCTGTCCGACACCACTAGAAAAAGTGTCAAAGAAGCCATCAACAAATCGAGTCTTCGTGCTAGGCTCTTTAGTGTGCATGTCATGAGAAAGACTATGCCCACTAGGAGACTTAGAAGCATGAGCTCGACACAAATGTTTTGCACGCCGAAAACAGAAATCTACATGATGCCCATTCTTCCCACAAAAGGAGCAATGGTGTAAAGGTCTACTAGTAGACACGGTCCGAGAGGACGAAGCACCATTATGACTCAAAGAATAAGTCCTGGAAGAACTAGCATCATGACTCGTCCTCGTATCGACACTAGACCCACACATGCCATGAGAAAGGCTATGTGTGTTCCTAGAGGTACGACGACGCACTCGACGCTCATGTTTCAAACGGCGAAAGCAAAACCCAAGAGTGTGTCCATTCTTCTTACAAAATGCGCAATGGTACTTCTCTTTTGAAGATTTAGTACCATTTGAGAAAGAAGCACATTTGTCTTTTGAAACTGTTGGACAACACAAGAAGAGTTCAAAAGAGTCGAACTCACCAAAGAAGAGCTATCCAAAGCGATGCCACAAAAACCAACATCAAGTGACTCACGTTTAGCACAAAAAGACTCCAACTCCGAATGCAAAGATGCAAGAGAAATCTTAAAAACATCAATCTCAGAGTGAAGGCAAATACAAGAGTCACATGACTTGGCGCTCATATCATCGCGCAAAGACTCAACCTCGCTCTTCAATGAAATACAAGATGTGCAAGAAATTAATGATGCATTTGAATTAAGCTTGCATTTCAAAGCATCAATTTCAGTTTCTAGACAAGCACAATTCTTGCAAGAGACTAAACCATCCTTAAGCAATTTTTCATGTTCTAAGCACATGCTACAAGGCCTAGCTTCAATTTCAATAATCTCAGCCCTAGCATTTTCTAATTGCTCAAGATGCATGGAATTAGTCAATTTAAGCTTCTCAAAATCAGCAAGCATGCCTACACAAGAATCACAATTATTTCTAGCCATAGAACTAAGATTGCCTATTTCTAACTTAGCATTGTCAAGTTCATGATGTAAGGCAATACAAGAATCACAAAGCATAGAAACATTTGATTTCAAAATTTCATTTTCAGATTTTAGGCATGCAAGAGAGTTATTCAGTTCTCCATGTCTACAAGCAATGAATCATAAGCATTCATGGAGGTTTTCAATTTGGCAAGCTCATGAGACAAATCACCTTTCTTTTTCTAACAATTTGACTTTCTTCCTAAGAGCAAGCAGTTTAAGATCATATGAATATAAGACATTAATGAGTTTTTCTTTGCTCACCTTGCTTAGCTCAAGTAGGGATCGTCCTCATAAGAGTCATCACTATCATCAAAAAGCTCATCATCGAATCCTCTCCATCATGTTCATCCTCAAAAGTCATTGTGCATATGTCACTGGGCTTCTTCTCCTTGGGCTCTAAAAGTGACTCATCCTCAAACTAGGACAATCAAAACAAAAAGGATCGCCACAAATATCACAGGAGACTTCCTCGCTAACCGCCATCTTAACTAATGTACGCTCAAACATCTTGTTATGAAGGATCTCAATGGTAAAACAAGTCCGCAAGATGTAAAGAAGCGCCACAAGTCCTCGTGATTACCGCCATGCTCAAAGATCGATGAAGATCACAAAAGAGCAAACTTGGCTCTGATACCAATTGTAGGATCGGAAAGGCGACTAGAGGGGGGTGAATAGACGCCTTCTCTAATTTTCACCTCGATCGAACTCAACACTACTTTCACTCCAATAGCTATAAAAGCTATGAAGATCAGATCTGAGCACAACGGATGACCGTGTTGAATTCGATCAAACCCCACACAAAAGATCAAAAACAAAGAAAACAAGAGGGAACATCTCAAAGCTATTTGCCAAGACGCTTTACACTGCACAAGTCGCACACCACGACACAATGTGTGCCGCTCCAAAGCCCAACAGAAATTTCATGCATCAACGAGCGGCTCAAGCGGTCAAAGATGAGCAAGAGATAAGCAATAAAAATCCACAATCAAAGGATGGACAAGCAAAAAATAAAACCGAAATCAAAACACACAAGAGATCCAAAGAATCTTGTTCCTGTTCGTGGAGTCCTCATGGATGCCAAGCTAACAAGATGGGACATGCAAGAGACCAAATAAAAAGAATACGGTGGACAAACCGATAAAGCAAATTGGATTCACTCGCAAGGCTATAAGTCGCTCGGATCTACGAACACATGCAAAGAAAAAGATGTAGATCATTCTGTACCGCCCAATTCTTACATCACCTTGTCAAGCGGCTGCAACAAGAAAGTGCCGCGACAGGGCTCGATTTCTACTCGCTCGCCAGAGATCTCGGTTTTTCGGGTGCTCAACACGCAAAGAAAAGAGGCCAAGACGAGTTATCAACTACTGGTAGTGCCGCCTAAATGACGCTCAACAATTAAAAACCAAAGATTCAGTCGCATCAAGAAAATTGAAGGCAGACACAGTAGAAATCAACACCACAAACGAAATGACATACAAGGCAGTAAAATAATCTCAGATGGCTGTCCTATCCTCAAGCAGCAAGGGCATACACAAGGTACAGCAGCCAAAATAATAAACTAAACTAAACACCAAGTACAGCTACTAGTACCGCTGAGATTAACTTAAAATCCTGCTAGTTCCTAACGTCCTAGCACAGCCGCAACACAGCTCCCTAAATCGGGTTTCAGGAGAAAAACATCAACAGAAAAGAAACCTCTACCTCAAGATTGATGTGGAGATAAGGATGCAGTAAATAATCAGACTCTTGAAACTTCTCACTGCAACGACTTGGGAATCCACAAACGATGCACACGCAAGAGTCCAGAGAAACGGCGAGACGAAGAACAGATTCTTGATTTCCGGGGCAAACACGCGCACGCTAAAGCCTCTCGCTTCATAGGCGTAGACCCGCCGCCTCAACCTGTTTCTACCAACAAGACAAGTTTTGGGGGCGCGCACACAGCTCCAAAAGCCCCGACTATTTTTCTCGCAAGACCAATCTTTTTTCATGGTTGCCCTAATCTCCAAAAGCGGCGGCCTGTAATATTCCATCTCGGCTCCTTTTATAGGGTAACCTCTAACCCTAAAACCTTCTAGATGATTTACCCTAATGGGCTTCCGTTAGGGCCCAACAACAACGGAACACACACGCACGCAAATTAAAGTGCCGTCTTCATCGTCGATTGATCTAAACCGCTTCACCATGCGCCGACCCACGCCGCGGCTTAGTCAAAAGGTCACCAAGGCGGTATTTGGTAAAATTACCAAAATACCCCTTCTCGATCCTTTCCAAAAGACCGAGTCCACAGATCATGAAGCAATCGCCTGCTTCGTCACGTGTAGGTTGATCAATGGCTCCATGTCGTCAAGTCTTTCCCGTTCGGATCCCACCGGCACCACTAAGCACTTGCAACGACTCCCGCGTCGCTTGATCAAACCAGTCGCACCGAACCGCCCGTTCGGTCATCCTCGTCCATTCTGCGCCATGCTTGAGTCACTTGACCTCACACGGCATCCTTGATCGTTCTGGACCTCAGCTCTCCAAGCTTAGTCCCGATCCTCCTCGCCGTTGACCGTCATTGACCTTCAAGCACACCCTGACAATAGACAAGCAAACACGAATCCGGGAACAAGTTCTTCACAACTTGACCCACGTTAGCCAAAACATGCAATATGCAACACATATGCATTATCAAATATGGATATGACCTATCCCAAAATCAAATCAGCACTTATATCAATATTCAGCACAAAAGCCAGTCAGACCGCCGCTGACCTGACAGAACTGAAACTTTGTCGAAAACGCGTGAAACTTCAAACCAAAAGCCACATTGCCAATTGTTTCATCATCCTAAGATCATGGGCATATCCCCATGATATCCACAGGGCCTTTAGGGGCATCTACCTCCCAGAATGAGTTAGAACCACCATCGATCCAACTCGACCGCTGGCCTTGACATCCGCTCCCGGCTTCTTCGACCACTTTTTCTCGGGAGTTCTACAGGAAGCACTCGGTCGGGGATCTCCACGAATGCTGGTCCTCGGAGGAGTCGGTTGGGAACAATCGAACACCAAGACCTCACGCAGCAAAGAAGGAAGTTCAAAATCAAATCATCAATAAATCATTAGAGGTATGCGCTTATACGACCATTTTCATTTGTACATACCTGGTTGATTTTCGAGATTTGACTCTGAATCGCGGAAGGGTAAACTCTGTGTCATCACCCTTCATTTTCTTTTCTCCTTCTTTTGCCGGTTCCAAACCGGCAGGGTTGGTTAAACCCGTTTCATCATCCAACAATATGTCGGAAGCAATGTCCTCGACCAGCTCGTCGAGGGTTACGTCTTTGACCATCTGGTCGGGCGGAGTGGTTTCACCAACCTCTAGACCAGTTGTTTCATTAACAGCTGTTCGTTCGTCAGCATCGGTCTCGGGTTTATGGCCTCCGCATGTCACAAGACCTTGCCTGGCCTTGACCTTCTCCACCTAAACCAATAAACGAATTTGGTTAGGTGATGAAATCTTTATCTAAAATACATATACATATACATATACATATACATATACATATACATATACATATACATATACATACATACATACATACATACATACATACATACATACATACATACATACATACATACATACATACATACATATATATATATATATATATATATATATTAAATGAAATGTTCTATTCCTCGGGAGATTCATCCTCTTCCAGTGCATCAGGGCACGAATCGGTCGGAACCGTTGTGGGATGTCGACCTCACCTCGAATAATTCGTAATCCGACGAGCTGTGAAAATAGAACATGATCAAAAATCTGATCGGAGAATATGTATATATGATAAAAGAAGTTTTTTTTTTATTTACCTTAAGCCTTGCTAGTTTCTCTTTAGCAGGAACTATGGCCAAGATCTCGGGGAATCCGGCCTTCTCACCAGGTTCCCTAGAGCAGATCAGCCTGATCAGCTCTCTGATTTTCTCAGGAGAAAGGGCTTTAAAAAAGCAAAAGAAATAATGGCAGATTTTAAGGTAGTACTATAATAAAAAAAAACCAAAATACTGGTCGGAGTTTCTCTCGAAGACTTACCACCTCCTGAGATCGCTTCATCACGACCAATGGACCAAATCAGGGAATGAGTCCGAAGCTTCAGCGGGCTAATCTGGCGCTTGGTGAAATCTCTCACCACATGCCAAGAGGTCAAGCCCTTGACTCACAGGTCGTAGATGGCATCCACCCATCTTCCGATCACCCTTGTCTTCTCCACGGTCTTTCTTCACTTGGGATTTTCATTCACTCTCATCCCGGCCAAGTAGAGGTTATCATCCTCGTGAACCGTCATGTAGAACCAATTATTCTTCCATGACGACCACGAGGACTTTGAGTACATATGAATGTACTCATCGGCCTTCCCGTCGTGAAGGCGCAATGTACATTCTCCAGGAGTTTCCGTGGTTCTCCCCATCACCATTTGGTAGAAATACCTAAAGAGCCTAAAACTCGGAGGCACTCCCAGGTATGCTTCACACAAATATGTGAAGATGCTGATATTAGCGATGGAATTTGGAGCCAAATTCACCAATTCCACCCCGTAGTACTCAAGAACACGAGGAAGGAATTTGTGTACCGGTAACCTCAGCCCGCATTCGATGTAGGCGAGGAAAACAGGAATTTCCTCATCTTTGCGACTTGGAAAGTGCTCTCCAATCGCCGATCTCCATCTGATCAAATTCTTGTCTGGGAGCATCCCAACCTTCGCCAACGCCTCAAGCTTTTTCTTGCTCAATTTTGAAGGCAACCACTTTGTGATTTGCTCCGACATAATGAAAATCCTCAAGGATAAGTAGTGTTCGTAGGAGATTTTGTGGTCGGAAGAACAAAAAAAGGGGACTAAAGATTTTCTTTCTCGGCAAGGGGATCGAAAGGGGATCTGAAAGCGTAAAAACTCCAAAAGGTCTAGCGATGGGGATTTTATAGCCTCGGATCTTTAAATTACGATGGGAGGTTACCCACAAAAGTCTAAACGGCAAAAAGCTTCTTTTCGTCCAACAGACAGCGGAACTCTTCGGTTCCCAAGGTAAGTTCTCAACTTTAAAATGAACATAGACCACCTCGAATGTCACAACATTAAATGGGGGTCCGCCCGATACAACTTCATCGAAGAAGGTGTTCA